>OU896707.1:71031385-71631385 GCA_918026855.4 Phaedon cochleariae | reverse complement strand
CAGCTCACTCTTGTTGATGTTATAATCTGCGGTTATAATTGATGAAATATTCAATAATTACCATTTTTAATGAGATGATTATGCAAGATTACCAAGAATTCGTGAATGGAAAATCATATTACATGATTGGCGAAAGAGAAATAATTGATTCATTGCAAGTTGATGAAATTTCCTTGGGTTTGAAGTAGCTGAGTACCTGATATCTATCTATACTATCTTTTTGCTTCAATACTCGTTTCCACAACTGCTTTTCATAAATTATTGCACAATTCGCGAAAAAAAGTCATGTCAAAGTAAAAACATCAACTATTTAGATGTAAAATTGGTTATGATTTCATTTCGTTGCGATGCACAGATAGCACAATGCCATTCATAAAACGTTCATAAAATATTCTTCGACAATATTTGAATATTTTCAGAATATTCTCACGATATGATACAAATATCCTAGGTATGTCTTATGAACATTCGGGATGGACAATTTTGAATATTCTGAGAATATTCCTAGTATTTTGAAGGAGAAGAGAGGAAATCATAAAAAGCTTGCTCCGGTGGAGATGCGAATCTACTATCATGTGATTGAATTTTTACGAACCTGAAATATTGGTGGACGATGCTGAAACCTTATATTCTGTGCTGTCTGGGTGGTTATGATCAACTAGATCTCTATCCTAGTACGGACAGTTGCCGGAGATAATATTCTCAATGAATCCTGAGTATATATATACGAGAAGCACTCTGCCACGTCAGAAGAATTATTCTGTTAACGGGTTCTAGCTGATATTAAAAGTAAAATCCACAGAAGCGATGATTATATGAATCTGAAATTCATCTAGTATTTTACGAGTTATTGAAAATGTTCCAAATCTCTTTATGTGTCAATTGTTTCTAGTTCATTCTGTACAAGAAGAGTGCAAGTATCGTAAAACGAAGATTTGATGGTCATTTTATGATGAAAACTGCATTTTTAGTACCGATGCCAATAATACGATACGGCGATATATCTCTTTATTATCTTATTATCTGACCAGAGCGCTAACCATTACCGAAACCTTATTTTCCGTTTACGATCAATTCTGATGTGCCGCAATAATCTAGACTGCTTTTATGTATGGCAGCAACGACTGCGTCCAGATGATTCGTTACAAAAAAAATATTTATGAGACAATGAAATTAATATACTCTCTATTCGATTCGTTCTGATTTTCACAATCACATACTCACGGTTATAATCCAGTGAATAGGCAATTTGGAAATACATGAACGATGAATCAATAATAATCATATGCTGTTGTTCAAAATTCTCAGTGAACTATAATGATTGGTTTCATTTGATTATTTGGGATTTTCTCTCATCGTTTCTATTCAATAAAAAGATGAGCATTATCTCAATATGTGTGTAGTAGGACCAATCAGATGATTTTTCCCATACCCGTATCTGCGCTTTGTAGATCATGAGGAGCTGTTGAGGTGTAAAGTAGCTTTTCGCACGGAACAAGAATACGAGTTTTTGTGAGGCAGCTTTTGCAATGGATCTGACATGATTATCCCATGAAAGAGTGTTGCTGATGGAAATACCGAGTATAGATATGGTGGGCTTGGTGGGGATGAGGCTTGAGTTTTGGTGGCGTTGAATTCAACTAGGTCGTTGGTTCCCCAGGCTGTGATTTCAGCAAGGTCTTCATTGACAGTATTGACCTGCCTGCACCGTGAGTTCTCAGTTTCCTGGGAAGAAATGGGAATTCTGGAAGAGAACGCAGTATGGAGGTTACTATCATCTGCAAAGCTGTGGATGGGGGGGGATGGAAATACCGAGTATAGATATGGTGGGCTTGGTGGGGATGAGGCTTGAGTTTTGGTGGCGTTGAATTCAACTAGGTCGTTGGTTCCCCAGGCTGTGATTTCAGCAAGGTCTTCATTGACAGTATTGACCTGCCTGCACCGTGAGTTCTCAGTTTCCTGGGAAGAAATGGGAATTCTGGAAGAGAACGCAGTATGGAGGTTACTATCATCTGCAAAGCTGTGGATGGGGCAAGTTGTTACTCCCAACAGATCATTGATATGAAGAAGGAATAATGTTGGTGCCAAAATTGATCCTTGTGGAACGCCGGAATTGATACCACCAAGTGAAGCGATCTGCCTGAAAGAAAACTCGTTAAGAGATGGCATAGCTGAGGTGGTAAGCCGTATGATGATAGTTTGTGGAGTCCTTCGTGCCAAACACGGTCGAATGAAGTTTTTGTGTCATCAGCTATCGACATGATAAGATCAAACAAAACAATGTCACTGTGTCCAGTTAAAATTGGCATCGAATCATCCATATATCAATTCTCAGGAGTCTCAACGATACAAGCGTGTCTGTACAAAAAGTGCGCGCATACATTATACGAAAATTATGGACATTGCAGATTTTGCCAGCGTTGCCAGAAGTGCATGGTGTATTGTAGATCAGATTATATCTCATCGCTAATGAAGCCATCCGTTATTCCACTTTAGCCAACATTTTTATCTACCATCCCACTAATTTGTTTAGATCGCGTGACTCGTGGCGATGTTTTCTTGTTACATGAGGCGTGAATGATGCGTCTATATTCTCATCAATGTACACGGAGTAAAAAGTTTTGTTGCACCAACAAAATAATTTTGGTCATTTTCATTGTTGAATTAAACACAATTTTGCGAAATCAACAAAATATATTATGTTCTTTCCAAATTAGCAACGTTTTCAAAGAGACAACATGATTTGATTGAAATATTATCTCACTTGAACTGAAGTTCATTATATTTCATTCAACAACATTTATAGTCGACATAAAACAAATTTTGTTGATCCAACTTCCATTTAATTGTTCGATCATATGCATTTTGTCTATTCGACAAAATTAAATAAATTTTGACAAAGATTTGACTAAAATACAACATCATATCTTGTTGAGTCAACAAACATTTCATTGTGCAATCAATCAAAGGTTTCTTTCTATTCGACAAAATTGAATTGATTATCACAACATTATATTTTGTTGATTCAACACATCTCCATCAAGCTATATGTTGTTATTTTGAACAAATCACTTTGTTCAACAGAACCTACAAGTACATTATATCAAACAAATATTTTGTTGAATGCTTATCAAGTTGTATTTTTGCCACCAGGTGGCGTTTCTTTCAACCTCCCTACGCTTGCCTCGACTGGGGTGTACATATACCCACCTAGGACATTTGTTTATATGATTTTATAAGATCAGGCTGTCCTAGAATTTCATATGACGCGTATACAAGCTGATAGTCTTGAATTAACTGAGGTACTTGATCTCTCTAATTTCTCTTAGTTTTGAAATTCAGTTATTGGATTTTTTTATATATATATATATTGTCATTTCAACCTATTCACTCTCTGAAAAACTTTGTCACTTGAATGAAATGGTATAATCATTTCAATCAACAGAATCCTTCATAAGAGCAGATATCATATTATACTTATGCATGGAAACTGAATAAACTTCATTTATTCAACCAATTACTGCTGTTGATTTGAATCAATAATGATACATCAGATGAATTTTGAATTGAGAACTGACAAAAAATATTTGTAGTAGTGACAAAATATCTTGTCGTGGATATATGACACTCAGATTTTGTTGAATTTACAATAATTCTGTAGTATCAAACAAATTCTTTTTTCAGTGTATCTCCGTATCTCGTTGATATTTTTATTAGCTCGATAGCCAGGAGTGTGCGGAAGAGCCATTTCGCCTTGATCTATATAGTTACGAAGAATTTAGTTATGCGACTCTGTTTTCAAAGCTGCAGAATTGTGAGAACGGTGAAAAGTTCTGCAGTAATCTATAGTCCACCAAGGGGAATTTATTGGGAAATTATCGTCTCATTAGGAAGCTACGTGCATTTGGAAGCCGAGTGTTGAAAGAGAAGTGGAGAATTTATATGCCATGTTTCAAGAGACATCTGGAGTTCGAATTGGTTTGAAGCTGTAATCAAATTCCTTCAGCTCATTCTGGTGTTCTGGAGGCTTTTTAGTTATATAGAAATATCGCTGATCTGATACTTCATTGATTTTTTGCAACCTGTATTACAGAGTATAATTGTTCGTATTGTTGATGCTTTATTTCAATTTCCTTCCCTGACCCTTCCTCTTGTCAGCTCAACATCAAAATTTACGACGTGTTTCACAAATTGGTGAACTCTCCACCTTCTTCTTGCTACTAAGAGTTAATTTTTGCATGTTTTTGCTCTCCATATTCATCTTATTGAATTTGAAATACCTCTACAACACTTAGCACAACATATCCCACAAAAACGGAGCTCTCCTCATACTTAAGGAATATTATAATGCTTGAGCTGACTACGCACATTCAGGTCAGAAAAATCATCTACATACATATTTTACTATAGAATAGGATAAAAACGTTTAATTGCTAATAAGACTACACTCACAAAGTTGGATCAGAAAAGGAATTAACAATTGAACATGGAAACTCACAGAAGCTTCAGCCTGTGTGTGACCAAAAAAACAAATTCATACATACATTAATTCAAAAAAAGTGAACAACAAACTGTATACTTGCAGAGAACGAAGAAACATAAAAACATGAACGTATTCAAATTCAAAATTCAATTATCCTCAAGAATGATAGTGGAGTGATACAATATACATATACGATATTAAAATTTATATAAAGTGATGTACATGAACATTGAAATTATAGTTGAACATATATTTGAATGGATTTTATTGAATTGTTTTTGCAACACATGCAATATGCATATAGGTTGAACAAAGATCAATATGGCTTTCGAAAATCATGCTCGACCATTCAAGCAGTAACAAGAGTTGTGAGGAAAGTAGTGGAGGGTTTCGAGAAGGAGCAGCTAACTGCAGTCACTCTCTGCGACCTGACCAAAGCCTTTGACTGCGTCTCTCACGATATTCTTTTGAAGATGCTTTGTGATCACGGTATCAGAGGAATTGCACTTTCTCTCTTTCAGTTTCTCCTTCATAATCGAACGCATTACGTTTGCCTTAACAGCAACGGAGCATCTGGATTTGAGGTGATGAAATCTGGAGTACCCCAAGGCTCTGTTCTGGGGCCTCTCCTTTTCATCATTCACATCAATGATTTTTTCTATCATATGTTACCGAACAAATGTGTAGTTTATGCAAATGATAGTATGCTAATATGCTCTGACAAAAACTGTCGAAACCTAATGACATCCATGAAATATATAGAAAACCAGGCAGAAAAATGGTTCACTGGGAATCTCTTGAAACTTAATAGAGACAAAAATCACAATTTGATCTTTTCATCCAACAGTGAAATTAAAAAAGGTGATGAAGTTAATCTACTAGGAATCACAATAGATGATAACCTGAACTGGCACAATCAAATTGATAACTTATGTTCCAAACTTTCAAAGCATATATTTCTGCTTCGACAGTTGAGATCTATTTTAAGTTCTAAGATTCTCTTGACAGCGTATTACGCATTTTTTAATTCGCATCTTAGGTATGGTTTTGTTTTGTGGGAAAACTCCTCATCTTCTGGCATAGTTTTCAAGCTTCAAAAAAAAGCAGGTATGATAATTGCGCTAATGCAGAATATATAGACACATGTCGTCCTATATTCAAAAATTTAGGAATAATGCGCCTTTCTACCTTATTGCCTTCTTGAAATCCATGAAAATTGAAATCAATTCGATAGAAATTCTCATTTCCATGATTACAGTACTCGCAATGCTGATATCATCAGATCCTCAATATGAAGCCTACATAAATCTGCATCTAACTCTCCGAACACCAAATTGTATAATATCTTACCACAAACAGTGACAAATCTTACAGGTCGAAAATTCAAACGATACATCAAAAATGAACTTTTAGCCAAATGTTACTATAATGATATTGAGTATATAACTAGCCCACCTGCTGCAATTGATCTAAATGTATGATGAACCGAATTCTTCATGCCTTGGCCCTATTTCACATCTATATGTCACAGTATTTTATATCTATATATCAGTGTTCTGATGTCTTTCTTTATAACAATTTATTTCAAATTTTTTTTACCAGATCCATACATTATTGTATTGTATTGTTGTATTGACTTGCTACAAATGTATGTATTTGCATAACGAAGTCAAATAAACGCTATCTATCTATCTATCTACTAATATAGTATGTCACTTTCCTAGAATGATGCACACAAAGGGATAATCACTATCGGAACTCAATCGAAAAGGAAACGTATAAGTTTAGGGAGGTATTCTTTGAGTGATGAAATCTGGAGTACCCCAAGGCTCTGTTCTGGGGCCTCTCCTTTTCATCATTCACATCAATGATTTTTTCTATCATATGTTACCGAACAAATGTGTAGTTTATGCAAATGATAGTATGCTAATATGCTCTGACAAAAACTGTCGAAACCTAATGACATCCATGAAATATATAGAAAACCAGGCAGAAAAATGGTTCACTGGGAATCTCTTGAAACTTAATAGAGACAAAAATCACAATTTGATCTTTTCATCCAACAGTGAAATTAAAAAAGGTGATGAAGTAAATCTACTAGGAATCACAATAGATGATAACCTGAACTGGCACAATCAAATTGATAACTTATGTTCCAAACTTTCAAAGCATATATTTCTGCTTCGACAGTTGAGATCTATTTTAAGTTCTAAGATTCTCTTGACAGCGTATTACGCATTTTTTAATTCGCATCTTAGGTATGGTTTTGTTTTGTGGGAAAACTCCTCATCTTCTGGCATAGTTTTCAAGCTTCAAAAAAAAGCAGGTATGATAATTGCGCTAATGCAGAATATATAGACACATGTCGTCCTATATTCAAAAATTTAGGAATAATGCGCCTTTCTACCTTATTGCCTTCTTGAAATCCATGAAAATTGAAATCAATTCGATAGAAATTCTCATTTCCATGATTACAGTACTCGCAATGCTGATATCATCAGATCCTCAATATGAAGCCTACATAAATCTGCATCTAACTCTCCGAACACCAAATTGTATAATATCTTACCACAAACAGTGACAAATCTTACAGGTCGAAAATTCAAACGATACATCAAAAATGAACTTTTAGCCAAATGTTACTATAATGATATTGAGTATATAACTAGCCCACCTGCTGCAATTGATCTAAATGTATGATGAACCGAATTCTTCATGCCTTGGCCCTATTTCACATCTATATGTCACAGTATTTTATATCTATATATCAGTGTTCTGATGTCTTTCTTTATAACAATTTATTTCAAATTTTTTTTACCAGATCCATACATTATTGTATTGTATTGTTGTATTGACTTGCTACAAATGTATGTATTTGCATAACGAAGTCAAATAAACGCTATCTATCTATCTATCTACTAATATAGTATGTCACTTTCCTAGAATGATGCACACAAAGGGATAATCACTATCGGAACTCAATCGAAAAGGAAACGTATAAGTTTAGGGAGGTATTCTTTGAGTGATGAGTATTTTTTTTAATAGCATATTACTCCATTCTGTCTGAAATGGAATCGATAGCTAATTGAGAAATTTTGGACCTGAGTATAAATAGCATTTATGTCCTATTGCTTTGGATGTATGTATTTCTCATGAAGAGGATCTGTAAATACATATAGATGAAATTCAAGTTTTTCCTTCTTTCTCATTCGACATTAGTCTCAAGAACCTAGGTATATAGTGGGGTTATCTTACATCTTATCGAATTTTCACGGAAAACTCAATAAACTCCAGAGTATTATAATTATTATATATAGAGGGTACCAACAATAGAACCACCACGAGGTACTCATAAGCAAAAACTTGCAGGGTGGAAACGTGTGAATTTTGCTGTGCACACGATGGAAATCACTTGAGCAGGACAGAAAGAGCAAAGACATGATCGTGTCACAAGTCACAAAACTCAATATAAAAGACGTGGCACAAGACAAAATGACAGTGAAGGAAAACACCAGCAAAAACGAGTCCATCGAATACCTAGCAAAAAAAGAAGAGCACATATTTTGAGGTTAGGATACATTGATAATAATACAATGATATGATTACTCATTGATAAGATATGTCGAAGACCTGATTTCTGGTGAGAATTCACAGTACATGCAGTTATTCAAAGGAATCATTATACCTCACCAAATCTAAAGGAATTTCCAGAGTCCAGTTTCAAATTCAGAACCATTTCCATTCAAGATAATTGCCATATTCTTGTGATATTGATGCAATAAATAAATTATTCAGGACGCTATATAATCTTCAGAATGCAATTGTTAGAGTCTATATATAGTTGATCGAAATTATAAATTCTTCTTCGTAAAGTCGAGTTTGGCCCCATACTGGGAATTAAGGCAATAAACCTTAACAGGCAGACACCTCTGATGAATTTTCCCTCAGTATATCCTTTTCCGCACATAAGATTTTCCATCGGAAGAGAAAATGAGGGTCGCATCGGGACTTCGTTCGCTAAGAGGCAAATGATTTCATTAGAAACCATTCACCTTTTTGTCGATAACGAGGAAAAATAATTTTCCGACCTCAGTTATTCGAATCGCTAAAAGGTTGTTTCCTTTCATCTTCAATTCATTTCTCATAGTAGTAATTTCCCTGCTGGAATTTAGAAATTATCTCCTGATGGGCTTTCCTTTTCGAATTGAGCTCATTTTTGAATCAAAAATTATTGGTTCAGTCAATTTTATATTCCCCGTTATATTTCAATAGTTCAGTAACTTAACAAGAAATAGAAGAGAAGAGTCGTGTAGTCGCAATTTTCTTTGGAGTGGTAGGGGGTAGTGTCATGAAAAACATACTGAAAGTCCTGACTCGTAGGGGATGAGCAGGGCGGTAGGGAAACGTTTGAAGGTCAATTTTTCATGCTCTTCTTGAATAATTCAATAACCGTGACCTCAATCGAGGTATAGGTATACAAAATTGAACTACATGGAATTTCCTATAAAAAAGTCGAGATGTATCAGAAACAAAGTTACAAAATTCATGTTCTATGTCTCACATCATGAAATTGGTATTGAACATGAACTTTGACCGCTGATATTGATGAGAGAATTACATTACTCATTCAAAACAAACATCTTGAATCTGTAATAAAGAGGTTTTCAACCAACTTCATTACTACTGGTTTTGATTGATATCTAAGTACCTGAGACTGATTCTATAGTTGAATTTTACTTGTGCGAAAGCTCGAAACTTGAAAACCTATTTCGTGTTGCACATGTGAGTTTGTATAAAATTCTCCACCATAACATCCATTCTGTAGATAGATTAATTCCATTCCTGTCAACCCTGTTGTTTTTTAAACCGATACTCACAGACCTGTGTAATGTATTAAGAAATTTGTATTTGCGAATTAAAGGTTTTCTTGTGATTGCATGTCTCAGTTTTCTTTCTCTGTTGTCATAGTTTCCAGTTCCGAATAGTTCCAATAATTTATTTATTCATTTTCTCCATTCGTGGAATTGCTGATTATTATTGACTCACGGCTGACACTAACATAGCCAGCTTTCAATTCTTCTTCTTATCATTATTTTCCATGAGAAATCCTGTCCTGTGCGCCGGTGTCCCTGTGCTTTGTGTCCTGTCAGGCTGTGGCCTGTGATTCATGAAATTTTAACATGGATGGAAAAAAATAAATAACCTCACTAAAATTCCGATACAAACATGCAAAATTGAAAAATCGAAGGAAGAGGAAAGATAAATATCAATTGAATCTGTTCAATTCATTTGTAACTGTGTTTCCGATTTTCCAGGTACACTTAATGAAATTGTTTGATCAGATAGTTTTCCAGACCTAACCTAAAAATGCCAGAGACCCGTTTTCGACAAAGATATCTGCTTTGATTCCTGGAATTATCCAGAATGAAGATAGCAACCAGTATTCCAGGCTAAACCCAGGGTTTTTAATTAATGCATACATTCCCGTGGCTTCTTGATTCCAGGTCGATTCAATAACATTGACCCCTGGTTTATACTGTAGGTACCAAGGTAGGTATACCTTCTGTGCCTGTCTCCACTGTTGCTCCTTTGGGCCTCTGTACAAAAATAGCTTTGTGCAGAGCAGGTGGAGACAACCACCTCATAAACAATCTGGCGCCCGAGACCCCCCAACAAGTACCAGAGTAGTCCCTGTCCGAACAAAGCGCCGAAGTGGGAGCCTCAGTAATATCTATCTATGTGTATATATGTATTTATTGAAAAGTTATTTACTTATGTCTGTTTAAATCTACATGTGAAATTTGTCACTTATTTTAAATTGTTTTAATAGTGTTTGAAACTTATATCCATAAACTCATGTGAATGTTTCATATCATTTTTAAATTCATGTATTAACCTATTGATAATTCTAAAAGTTCTTCTTGACGTATTTCTCAGACAAAAATATTCTGCCACTTTTGTGAATGATTATAGAATACTCTGTTGAAATAAATTTATCTATCTATCTATCTATCTAATAAAGGCCGTTACAAATCCATACGATTCAATAATAAACAATTATTAATTATCATCTTCGATCACATTTTCCATATTCAGCAACGGTGCTCCATTCATACACTCGCCATGGCATATGCCTTACACCATGGAGGAGCAGTTACCTTTCATAATTGGGAATATACGGTGATATACATAGAATTACTCTATCAATCACAAATTTCGAATTATTTTCCATATCTATAGTAATTCATATTATTAGGAACGTCAAAAAATTCCGACGTTTATAACTTCTATTCACTCTAACAGAAAATGCCACTTGGTGAACCGACACTATTTGTTTTTATGCAACAATTTATCGATGTATAACTTGAATATTTTGAAGTACTTATAGTGTTACTATTGACTATTCCACTCATCACATAATCTGACCAGTCACAAGCCAAAGACAACGTTCGTGTGTTCATCGATGTAACAGAGATGTATAGAAATTTAACTGGTGCGCTTGCTACCTATTGAAGGTCGTTTGCAAGTTTCTCGATGGCGCCTACTCTGATAAACCTTTGATAAACATACTTGACGTGGGTAAATCTCGCTAAGCTCATCCTGGTTTCAATCCATATTTACAGGAAACATATTACCGACCGATAAATATATTTCATACGTATATGATTTGGATCAGAGCAGTGAACTGATTCCTCATCAAAGGATCGAAAAGTCAATATGTCAAAAATATTCTTGAGCTGAAAAAAAGGTTATTTCTGAGATTGGGGTCAAGTGTTCGTTAGGGACGTGTTTCGTGGTTTCTAAATTTTGTGTATAATACCTAATCCACCATAGATCTCTGTTCAACAATAGTATTATTACAGTGATTTGGAATATTAGCGTGAACTGGTGTGAATAAATTCTAAGGTGAGTACCAGTTACCTGCCTATTATGATTTTCGATATTGGTCTATTTCAATAGTTGATGCATTTTTTGTTCTGGTTCTTCAAAGAGGAAATTCATCGAATTTTATGCTTTGAATAGGTTCATGTCATGAGAGAAGTGAAGCTTATCAAAATCGGCTACGAAAAAGATTTCTTGCCTCTATTTCAAATTAAAATTTGGATGAAAATGTTGAGCACAGTATTTATTCGACCACAGAACGATGATGGAAATAGATTCATCCCTCACAGAACCAAGGTTTTGAACGATTTTCCGATTATGGCGCCTCTATCGCAAATACCTGAACCCCACGTCCAAAACTCGCCTGCGATTGTTCCATATCGAAAGTTAGTCTGACGAAACAATTGAAGAGTGAGCCCACCAGTTAAATTTCTATACATCTCTGATGTAACCATGGATAGCAAATCAAAGTCTGTCAGTGAGTCATAAAATGATTATGGCTGAACTTGTCAGAATCAATCACACATTTATAATAAATGCTCTTCATGCTCCGTACAGCAATAATACTATTCCTAACGGACTCGTGGTGTTGCTCGGCAGCACAATTTTCGATGAAGCAACAGAATCATCTCGGATATTTAGGACATCGTTATATTACTTATGATAATACGAGTTGTCTTTGGCTTGCGACTAGTCAGATTAGGTGCGAGTTTCAAGATGAGTCAAATAGTCCGGATCATCCAATTGATTTCAACAGATTGTTGATGATTAAATTCGTTCGTGTTACAGACAAGTGATTATATTGATCGCTGGATTTCGTAGTCACAACCAGACATCAGGATTTTTGCATCGGACTGCACAAAGAAGAACTTGATGAATTTTTAATTACACCCGTGAATGATCTGTTAAAAATTGAAATGTCACTTCGTTAATGAATATCCTACCAGAGCATAATAATTCGTTTATCTATAATCAACCAACAATGTTCCTCATCTAGATGTGCGGAATTCACGGTGGTACATACATGAATATCGAAAATATCCTACACCAACTCAATATAATGACGAGAATATAGATTGATAGACAAATTACAAATTTTTGTCGGTTGATTGGATTCGTCGAGGCATGTCACAATATCCACAAGAAAAAAATATATAAATTGAATTTACCCCTACGCTACATCTACGGATCATTAACATACCTATACACGAATTGACATAGGGCAAAAGAAAGCAACAATCATCTCATACCGTGATGATCGTCATGCTAAGACTTCTTAGCGATTTGTAATTTGCATCAAAGTAGGAACAAGACAATCTCATTGAAATTTTCGAACAATTCTCTACTGCCCTTAGAATTCTGGAGAGTGATAAGAAAATATATCTTCCTGGCCCTTTCGGAAATTGAATCCAATATTGTTCCAAAATGAGTCTCGCAAGATAATGAATTGAATCCATCCTGGTTAACCTGCACCGTGAAATGGTGCAATTTGGTTTGTGCTTGACCCCCCTCCCATTTGGCACTACCTATTTAATAACCCTCTGGTCTGGCAATTTTCCTACCTATTCGAAATATTATCAACTTCAATATCCCAAAGAACTAGACTGATGATGCTCATTTGTATTTTTTTTACATTTACTCAGATTGCAAATGGAAATATGTGTTCATTTGATTACGCATATTTATCCTGAACGTGGTTACTTGGACACTTTGCTTTGTTGAAAATCTGAAATGAGTGATAATTATTTCAGGATAATAATAAATAGCCGCAATGTCATTACCACAAAATGTGTGAAACATCGCGACGAAGCTTATTCGAGGAAGTCGCCATATCAAAAGGAATAGAATGGAGAAGTCTCAGAGAATCCTGGCATGAATGGGCCCAATGTGATTATAAAAAAGACATTCATTGTCAAATGTCACTTCTTAGATTAATTACAAGTAAGTCCTCAATAACCTTTCTTGGGAAATCACGTGAGATCAATTGCTAAAAGTGCATCCCAAAAACTTGGTTTTCTGTTTCGAGCCAGGAGCTATTTCACTTCCAGTCAGCTGCTCATGATCTTTAAGGTACAGATCCGACCTGTCCTGGAATACTGTTCCCATATTTGGAGTGCAGCACCCTAACATACCCTGAAACTGTTGGATTATGTCCAAAAAAAGGGCAATTCGTCTCGTGGGTGATACCTCGCTCACAAACTCACTCACTTCTCTGGAACACCGTAGAAAAGTTGGCGATCTGGCTCTTTTTTATAGATAGTTTCATGGACGATGCTCTTCTGAAATATAAAGAATTATTCCTTCCTTGACAGCCCCCCTGAGATCAACCCGTCGAGTTGAGGCTTCGTACCCCTTCGTGGTCACTTTGGAGACCTGCAGAACATCTCTTTCCACAGATAATGTGATAGATTTATTTTTGTATTTTGTGAATTTGTATCTTTTATTTCGTATTTTGAAGTTGTGTATACTGAATATCTACATCTTCGAATTTTTATATTTTCATATTCTTAATCGTGTGAATAAAAGCGTATTCATAATTTCTATTCAACTCTCAACATACTTGTTAATACGTGGTTGACGGTAAATGAAGTTTTATTGTTGATAAAGCTCCCATCAATATATTTCTACACATATAAACCACGAACAACAATATTTTTGCATAGCATAGTGATACGAATTGACTCGAGGCAGTTATTCGAAAATAGAAAACTATTGTCTTTAGGTATATGTTCGTTTCAGTAATCGTTAACCATTTGAGTCTCGCTTTGAGTATGCAGCACTCAGTATGACAAACCTTAATTCACTTTATGGGAATGACTATAGGTGGAAGAAAATCTCACATCGCCTGCGATATTGCAAAATAGTTCTGGTTAAACTTCTCTCGAGCTTTCTACGTTACATCAAAGAACATCGCTGTCCACTTGAGACCGTCAGTTTATTCGATTCTCTTCATGAGATAAAAGCTCTCGACCTGATGCTTTGTCCGTTCGCCTCATCCCCTGGAAGTGCAAGAACTGTCCTGATAATATTAAAATGCAATTAATTCCAATTCTAATAGAGAAAAGTTCATAAAGGATTTGAGATTTTTCTTGGTGACACTTTGAATCGAATATAGGAGTAATTTTTCAAGAAACATTCCATACAACAAATGAGATCTCTACAACGTTTTCAGCATTGAAAGTTGATGGGAGCAGAGCTAATTCACTTATGTACTGTATCGATATCGGTTCTTTTACACAGAAAAAAAAATTGTTGGGAACTACAAAATCTTTGTAAATTCAACATGATCTGAGTGTCATAATTATATCCACGACCAAATATTTTGTCACCGCAACAAATGTTTTGTGCCAGTTCTCAACTCATAATTTATTTGATGTAACTCAATAATGATTCAAATCAACAGCAGGAATTGATTGAATAAATGACTATTTTGTTCCTATAATACAATATCTGTTCTTATGAACAGAGTCTGCTGATTGAAATGATCATATTATTTCATTCAAGTGACAAAATTTTCAGTTTTTCGAAGAGTTTCGATCAACAAAATTGTATTCAGAGTTGACAAATTATTTTGTTGAATAATAACAAAAAAATCCAATAACTGAATTCCAAAACTGAGAGAAACCCCGAGATCAATTTTCTCTATTGATTCAAGACTATATTATCTTGTATAAGCGTCATTAGAAATTCTAGAACAGCTTTATATACTCATTTCAACTGATGTTCTAGGAAGGTATATCTACACCCCATCGAGGCGAGCGTATGAATGTTGGAAGAAACGCCACCTGGTGGCGAAAATGCAAACTAGATATTCATTCAACAAAATATTTGTTTGATATAAAGTATCTGTGAGTTTTGTTCAACAGAATAATCTGTTTGAAATAACAACATATTTATTGATAGTGATGTGTTGAATCAACAATAGTATATTGTTTAACCAGCACGGAATGATGGTGATTTCCTACGAGAATGAAGTTTTCAGCATGAGCCATAGCCGAATGCTGCAATCATTCGAGTAGGAAATTAGCATTCCGTGCAAGTTATACACTATAATTTTCAAATGGATATAATAGATAATAGCGGCATTTCCGATTTCCTGTCAAGTAATGCTCATATATTGGACAGATCTGTCATTGCTTGAAATTTGAGATGGGTGTTGAGTTTTGTTTTTTATAATAGCACAATGGAGTCATTGTTATATCAGATATGGTAATAAAATGATGACAATACAAAGTACTCATTTATGTATCGAACACAGTGAAACAAGAGCAATCATGCGTAATAGCCGTAGAAAAAAGCAATTCTTCAATCATTTCGCTCAGGATAGTGATTGGCATAGATGCCGTTTGATGAACTACAATGCTTTTACTCTCGTTTGGAATATATATATTTTGTTATCAGGTATCGGTCGAAAATTGCAGCCAGCTTCTGGACTATAGGTATACTAGTTAGTATGTTCCATATAAACACTCAGTGTGTGTCAAATAAAATAGAACAAATAGCGCTTTTTCTCGATGAATATAAGTTTGATGTATTTTGTTTAACCGAGCATTGGCAGAAAGAATCTAATTTAACAACAATTAATATTCCTGGATATAGACTTGTGAATCATTTTTGTAGAAAACAATACAAAATGGGAGGTGTAGCAATCTATCTAAGACAAGGAAATGTATCATTTAGACCCCTCAATTTGAACGCATTCAATGTGGAAATTCATTCTGAATTCTGTGGAGTGCTGATTCAGGAATTGAAAACATATGTGTTCACTTTATACAGATCTCCTTCCGGGGAATTCAAGATATTTATTGATAACTTAGAACGCCTATTGGAACACTTTTTGAAAATGAACGAAACAGTCATAATTTTGGGAGATTTCAACATTCATTTTGAACTTATGAATGATAGTATGTTGAATGAACTATTATGTTTGTTTAATTCTTTTGGCCTTTCGGTAACTATTCATGACCACACTAGAGTAACTGCAGGAAACTCTAGCTGTATTGATAACATAATAACGAACTTTGACACCGACTTGATCAAAACTGGTGTTTTGGAACCATGTTTATCCGATCATTTTGGGCAATATGCAATCATAAACAGAAAACTCAATTCGTTTGAAAATATTTCTTCATGCGAAAGAACTATCACAACCTCTGGGTTACAGAAATTGAAAAATGCACTGTGTGATGTAAACTGGGAGATTTTTACAAATAATGAACTGGACGCCAATTATCTTGCAAATTTTATGGTCAACACTTACCAATATTTGATAGAAAAAATATTTCCATTGCGAAAAAAGTCTTCACACAAAAAGCAGCTGATAAATTGGTTCAGTGACGAGCTGAAGGCTCAAAGATCGGTTTTGTCAAGTGTCAAACTGATTTCTGATGTTAGTAAGAATCCTGAGGATATAAGAGTATATAAGTCTTTGAAAAAGGAGTATGAAAAAAACATAAAAACTACTAAGAAATCTGCATATGAAGAGTACATTCGCTCTGCTGATAACAAGGCTAAAGCAAGCTGGCAAATTATCAATTTTGAAAGAAACAAGACTAAATCTATTCCCCTCATTAATGAAAACATCACGTCGAACGATTTCAATGATCATTTTGTTCAAGTGGCCGAATCTATCATAAAATCTCTACCTGGGATTCCGGAAAATGAATTACTAAATTTCTCAAAGATTCTTCCAGCACCTTCTTCTTCTTTTTTTCTACTCCCAGTTACTCAACATGAAGTTATGGATACCATAAAATCATTAAAAAACTCTTCATGTGTTGATGTTCATGACCTAAATAGTAGAATCATCAAAGAAACATCAGAAATAATTTTGAAACCTTTGACCGAATTGATCAATCTAATCTTCAGTACAGGAACTTTCCCAGATATTTTCAAATTCTCGAAAGTCATTCCCTTATTCAAAAAAGGAGATGTATCACAAATTGAAAATTATCGTCCGATATCCATCATTTGTATTTTTTCCAAAATTGTCGAAAAAATTTTGAAACAAAGGTTAACAAAATATTTTGAATTGAACAATTATTTTTGTGATTCGCAATTTGGTTTTAGAGCTGGTCGTTCAACCACAGCGGCAGTAATGGATCTAGTGAGTGGCATAGTCGAGGGCCTCGAGCAGCGAAATCATATAGCTATTACGTTGTGTGACCTGTCAAAGGCCTTCGACTGTGTCGCTCATGATATTCTACTGAAAAAGCTACATTTTTATGGCATCAGAGGAATTGCACTTTCCCTTTTTGATTCTTATCTGAGAAATAGATTTCAGACTGTTCATTTCAATAATGAAACATCCGATTATAAAGAAATGTATCATGGTGTGCCCCAAGGCTCTGTCTTGGGGCCACTTCTATTCATTATTTATGTCAATGAGCTGAGCAGTTTCATGACCCCCTTCAAATGTGTCCTTTTTGCTGACGACACGTCATTTATTTGTTCGAGTCCAGACTATCATAGTTTATTAGAAAGGTCTAATGAAATTGAAGGAAAGGTTGAGACATGGTTCAGAGCTCACAATCTAAAACTTAATAATGACAAGTCTCAGAGGCTCTTCTTCCGTACTCGTCAGCATAATGAAGAGAAACGAGAGGTAAAATTACTCGGTGTCACCTTGGATCAGGGATTGACTTGGAATTCCCATATAGAACATTTGAAGCATAAATTGTCAAGTTCATTGTTTCTTTTACGTCAGCTCAGACATGTTTCAAATTTTGAAACTTTAAGCACAGTGTATTACTCACTTTTCCAGTCTCATATGGGCTACGCAATTATACTGTGGGGTAATTCTTCAGCTGCAAGTGCTATTTTCATTCTTCAAAAAAAAGCGATAAGAATATTGGGTAATGTAGGATATAGAGATACCTGTAGACCGTTATTCACCAAATTCAAAATTATGACTCTTCCGTCTTTATATATTTACAATTCACTTCTTGAAATCCATAAAATATCGTCTAATCTCACTACACAGGCTGATGTCCACCATCATAACACTAGGAATTCTGATAATATCAGAATCCCTAGATATAGGCTCTCTGTTTCACAAAAAAATTCTTTAGATTTCAATCTTTATAATGCACTGCCACATCGAGTTAAAATCTTAAATATGAATGAGTTCAAACGAACAATCAAATCGTATCTGTCAAATAATAGTTTTTATTCTATCGATGAATACGTTGAAAATATTTCAGGTGCTACCTTTTTTCTTTAAGAACATACTTACCGATTGTTCATTAGAATTAGTTTACAAATATTTATAATGTATTAACCTTTGTATGTTTGTTCTTGTGTAATGGTGATGTTTTATTATTTTCAAACTTTCATTTTATTGTTTTCAAAATTTTATTCTGAGACACAAATGACCTGCTATGAATATGCATATGTATATGATATAGTCAAATAAACTATCTATCTATCTATCTATCTATCTACTATTTCACCTGCCGTAGGTGAAATGGGGATTTGTACTATTTACGTCGACGCGGTTCCTTTGGACGTGTCCAGAAGTCGGAAAACGTCAAAAATCACTTCAAAACTGTGATTTCAGCATGTCTGCCGTTTTGATCACATAGTACAGTGTTTTTTCATAACAAATTCGATGGCAGACACTTATTCCGGTTCCAAGAATATTTCATAGTATCCCAAAACTTCGAGAATTTACGTTATTTCAACAGAGCTCAAATTCAAATATCAAAAATCAATTAGTCATATCATTATTATATATAGATCTGAATACAGGGTGTCCCAGGAAGGTGCCGATTCAAAACTACTTCCCTCAGTCCGAAATTCCGAAATTGCTCTGTTTCCGAGACACAGGGTGATAAATTTGAAAAATAAAAATCGAATTCCTCAGAGGTCATGAACATTTCTGAACGTATCACTTCAAAATAACCTTTATATTACACACATTATAGAGATTTCCATTCGGGCGCTCCAAAAGGAAAAAAAACTTCTTTCACTATTTTTGGTCCAAGAATCTGCAGTTCGGATATTCATATCTGTGTAATTTTGTTTGTATGTATGTATAATGATGTATGTGTATATGTATATATGTATGTATAATAATGAATATATGTATGATGTCCTACAGCAACAATTTCATTATTTTCATTACCTTGTGAGTTTCTGTCAAAGACTGTGCCTCTGCCCTGAGTGAGTGTTTCTGAATGTTGAAAAAAATCCAATTTACCTACACCTCATCTCCCTATCCTCATAGGGATTACTTATCGTGCGTTGCAGCAAAAAAATGAACTGTATTCATTTTCAGATCCAACCACTGTAATAGTAGATAAATCATGCAGGAAAAAGTGTTACTCCTACAAGGAATACAATTTTTTGTCTTCTTCATATTATATAATTCGAAATACATGATTATGTATTCTGCTAATTTTCATAACATGAATAATGGGCTTATATCACGAAGAAACTTCATTTCATCATTCGATAGAACTCACCCAAAATAGCTCACCAACCGCAAACCGTTTCTTGCTGTGAGCTCCCTACGTTTTATAAAAAATTATTGATATCCCCGATTTTTCGGACATCTGAAAACGAGGCGATGATGTGACGTCAAAACCCTAATACTGAAACAAGACTATTCCAGACAGAGATGAATGATACATGATTTCTGACAGAGTAAATTAGCGTGAGATCACAGTTGGAACAATTAATATATCAGTTGCCTCAGTCTCCGTCGGGCGTTTGGTATTTTCTTTTAACTATGGCTAGATGAGGTCCCTACGTCATAAGAGGGTCCGTTTTCAGAAGGTACTATTATTTTTGTCGAAAAATGAAACATTCCAGTTAATTTTTCGATCGAATAATGTCGTCAATCATTATTTATGTGTATAAGAGGATCATTATAAAATAATATGGTTTGAGTTGAAAGTTATACTAAGGTGTACACGCCCTGATTCAGATTTAATGTTCAAAAGACTTGGCCCATAGCTTTATAGGTACATCGTCTGCAATTATAGGTGACTCACTGTTTTTCCAACTATCAGTTGCTGGTAAATGCTGATCCAAGTCAAGCCAAATCCTATTCTGGGACATAATGATATATAGCAGCGGATTTGGAAACTTCATGAATTAAACTTTTCTCGTTACTAAAAATCGAAAACTTCACATGGCCGTTTCAACTCAAAACATAAATTCTTATACAATTCGCGAGAGCATATATAAATCCCGTTCCTAAGTTCCTCCAACTTTTGGATATATAAACTAGTTAGCGTAGTGATAAGTTGACAGTAAAGTATCTATACTCACTATTTTGCAGATGTTTCCTATAAAGATTCTCAGTCGAGCGAAGGAATCTGGAAAGTCTAGGCAATTTCATCAGGATTCCTTCTCAGATAACTTGAATTTCGGAAGTGTTTATCGTTGAAATTGAGTTGTCATGATTCTCCATTCATGAAATAGGTACTCATCGTCATCTGCAAATCATTTATGTGTTACTGGCTTATCTTATGTCATCTTCGTGATGCAAACCAGTTCCCACACAGCCAATTGGTATCAAATTGTCAGCAGTGAGAAGGAAGATGGATGAGAATTCCAACAAATCATCAACTATTTGATTCCAAAAAGTCAGGGAGATATCCTATTCAAGAAGTGGTCAGGACAAAACAAGAAGAGGAATGATGAAACAAGATTTCCTTCTACTGAGTAGTTTGAAGGCATCTTCGGTTAGTGTCATCATCTAGTAGCCCAAAGATGATGATGATGATGAAGATGATGATGATGATGATTCTATTGTATCATTTTAATGAGAGTGGTATTTTTTTCTAGAGTTTTCAATTACAGAGTCTAGTCCCAATCTTTTTTGTGTGAATCTTTTCATAAAATGGAAACTCCATGTCACTGAGAAAGTTGAACATCGATACTGTGAATTGTCCCAAGGTACATCTAGTTGATATATATCAACAACTTGATGTTTCCTGGTGAAAGTAAATAGTGGAAGTTTTCAAAGTGACAAAGATTCTTTTTTCGAAACAGACTTGCTCTTTCAGAAACGTTACCTTCCACATTATTTGCTGAAGGACAAGATCATAGCTCGAATATTTTCATTCATCCCTGAGTAGAATTCATCGAGGAACTTCATGATATTGAAATGCATCGAGGCATCCTAGTGTTAGGATTCACAAGAATCGTCGCCAAAAATTAATTAGAAGAACCGTTTTCAAGTGAGATTTGTTCTGTGATCCTTCACTAACTGACGCAACTCTGTACGTTTTTGCAATTTTGAAAATATTCTCGATTGAATATAGTGAACAGAAAAGAATGTGGTTGGTCTACATCGAAAGTAGCTATAACTGAAATATTGTCAACATGCTGAATATATCGCCTTCAATACCCTAAAAAGCATTATAATTAACGAACCCTATACAGGTTATGTAAAGTAGTATATACATATTATATCATTTCATCAATATTTATCGAGAATCTTTTATTGCCCACTTCATTTCTCCAAGAGAAAATTCAGTTATCCTGATACTGAGAAGCCATTCACTCAGTTCTTGCATTAAAAAGAAGTAATCTTGATATGAATACTTCATTTTTTCCAATTTTCCGTATGAACAAGTTATTTTCATATAAATATGTTACATTTTCATTGAAGGTTTCAGAATATCGTATAACAACTGGTAGATATCTCAATCGTTATTTTGTAACAATGTGCCAACTCGTTCCCAATTCTCTTTACAACCCAATCTTCTCGTGATAAAAAGTGTAGCATCAAAAAGGTGTCTTTGAGAGCTCTACACAGTATTTCACAAACGAGTTTAAGGTTATAAAATTGGCTCGCATCCTAGGAGTTTCATTCCGATACGAAAGCCTTTCCATTCCTATTTACAACCGATTTTCGACTCTTAACTCCCTTTGTATTCAATTTCGAACCAAACTGCTAATGAAATATTCAGTGTTCCATCTTTCTATGGGCTCGCAAGAAGCTTTTTGGCATCTGCGTCGAGACTCTAACGACGCCGATGCTTTCGAGAGAAGTTAGCTATTAAATTTTATACGCCCTCAACGTGCCTATCCTGAGGTTGTATAGGGCGTCGTAACGATGTATTGGTATTCAATGAGTTGCTGGAGATGTTTGGGAAACTTGATGGCATGGCTTTATATATTTCCCCGAATAGAATTCTTTTGAGTGTCTGAGAACCCTCCATTCGCCAACGTTCTTTACACTGAAGGTAACACCGCGTTTAATCGCTTCGGCACTGCATCATGATATCATCGCTTCAACTTTGATTCGCCATACAGACGCGGTATTGGGGTTGGATTGTTTGAGAGTTCTGGAAAGTGTTCTTTGAATTTTAACCTGCAGCTGAGGTGGAATATACAGTTTTTCATACATTCACCAAACCAATATGAAAGTATGTATATTCAGAATCATGGAGAATGCCTATGCAAGCTTATAATATCGATCAATTATTTCGAAAACTGTACACAAGTACAGTTGAAATCGATGCGTACGATTTCAGCAGTATTGAACAGATATTTCAGAGAGTTATTGGAATAACCTCACCAGAATTTTATCAGTGGCATTTTTTTATGTTGCGGTTCCCACGAAGAGGGATATCCTCTAATCTTCAGAGAACATCGTGAGAACCAAGGGAAATATGGTTGGAATTGATGTTCTTCCTGAATTTCTGGATGTATTATGCCTCCGGAAACTCCTCCCTTGGCAATGTGTTCCAGAGCCTCGCTGTTCGTTGAATGAGCTTCGCTGTTCGTTGAATGAACGAATCTTCGGAGCTGTGAACTGGACATGTAGTTGTTTTCAGCAATTCGTTGATATATAGTATGTAGTATTTTAACAACTATGAATACACATACATCATCGGAGACATAAATATAGACATACTTAAAGACAGTAAAGAATCTGATGACTATCTGAACATGTTACAGGAAAAGGGTTTCATCTCCCTAATAAACAAATACACCAGAGTCACCACCGATACGAAATCTTGTTTGGACCACGTTTTTGTAAGGGGAAAAAATAAAAACTATGATGAAAGCAACTATTCGGTCGTTTTGAAAACACTAATTACTGACCACTATACAACCTTCGCTATAACCAATATGATCAATAATAAGTCTACTGAAAGTGTACTAACATGTAGTAAAACTGATGAAAGAAAACTACTCAATACGATAAAACAAAAAAACTGGAACAACGTCGAAAATATCCAAAACGCCGAATTATCATTTGAATCATTCATAACCGAAGTGACAAAAATGATAAAAGATGCAACACAAACTTTCAAAATAAAACTGAAAAAGAAAAAAAAGCCTTGGATATCTCAGGGACTAGTGAACTCCATTAAAACCCGCGATTCTCTACATCGAAGACAAGTAGCTGAACCAAACAATCATACAATAAAAACATACTACATCAAATATCGTAACAAACTAAATAAATTAATCAAAAAAGCTAAGAGCGACTACTTCCAATCTGAAATCGAAAAAAACGTAGGATCGGCAAAAAATATGTGGAAAGTTGTAAACAGTTTCACCAACAATTATAAAGAAAAAACTAACACAATCAAAAATTTAATCCTGGAAAATGGCACGGAAATAACTGAGGCAAATGAAATAGCAAATGAAATGAATAATTATTTCTCTGAAATAGGCCCGAAACTGGCATCTAAAATTAACAAAAGTGATCTGAAAGAGCAGCATGCCATATCTCTGAACTCCATATATCTTAGACCCACGTCCATTACCGAAATAAAAAATGAAATCTTATCCTTAAAAAATAATAAATCACCGGGCCCAGATGGGATTAAAAATGAGACGGTCAAATTGATGGCAGAATATATATCTGCACCTTTGTGTCACATCTTCAACTTATGCATCTCTACCGGAATAGTGCCAAAGGATTTCAAAACAGCAATCATAATACCAATTTTCAAAGGTGGAGTCAAATCAAATGTGGCAAATTACCGACCGATTTCACTCACATCCGTCTTTTCAAAATTATTTGAGAAAATAATCAAAAAGCGACTCATGGAATACCTTAACCTTCATAATATAATTTCAAACAGACAATACGGATTCAGGGAAAACCGAAGTACTCAGGATGCTATAGCATACCTCACCTCACAAATATACGCGGCTGTGGACAATAAACAGCCATGTCTGGGTGTTTTCGTTGATTTAGCAAAGGCGTTTGACACGGTCAGTCATGAACTTTTGCTAGAAAAGCTTGAACACCTAGGCATAAGAGGAACTCCATTGGAACTATTCAAAAACTTCCTCAATAACCGTGAACAAATGGTCAAAGTTAATGATAAAATAAGTAATTCTAGATCGGTTTCCTGTGGTGTACCACAGGGTACAGTCCTTGGTCCTGTACTGTTTGTAATATATCTAAACTCCTTGCTCACCTTAGAAACTTGTGGGGAAATTGTCTCGTTCGCTGACGACACGGCCATTATTTATGTAGCTGATTCGTGGGCTGATTTGAAGGAAAAGGCAGAAGAGGACTTGGTAAAAATAAAAAATTGGTTCGAACTAAACTTGTTAACCGTAAACGTTACAAAAACAAAGATAATACCCTTTTCTTCATATGATACCAACTTACCAACTTACACTATCGATTTTGATGGGCAAAATGTTGCGACGACCCGCAGCGTACGTTATCTTGGAATATTCATTGATTCTTGCCTAAAATGGGATGTCCACATAGAAAATCTTAAGAAAAAAATCCGTTCACTATTGTACAAGTTCTACCAATGTCGATATATACTCCCACTAGAAAAACTGAAAGAGATATATTTTGCAATCGCAGAGTCGTTATTGAGTTATGGTATAATAGGATGGGGCGGAGCCCGCAAGACTCTGATGGAGCCTCTGCAGGTCTTACAAAAGAGAATTCTGAAAATAATAACTTTCAAACCCTACAGATACCCATCTGATGAACTCTATAACAATCTTGATATATTAGATATCAGACAAATTCATGTGAAGTCAGTGCTGATGTTCATCTTCTCAAATAAGTCATCCTACCTAAATAAACCTGATCACTCTTATGACACTCGAAGCATGAGAATAAGGAACGCTTATGTACCGAGAGTCAACAAAGCGCTAGGACAACGATCTCTAATGTATAATGCGCCAAAACTATACAATAACGTTCCGGAAAATATAAGATGTATCGAATCAAAGCTTTTTTTCAAGAAAACTATAAAAAAATGGATCCTACAACGTGGAAGAGCATACTTTCACTCGATTATAGATTGAACAAACCCCTTATTTCTTTCATTCCAGTTCCATTTCATGTTATTCATATACACATATCAAGTAGACTTTGTTTATTTTTCAATTTTTCAAATCTTAAATTTTTCAATAATCAATTTTCATATAGCAAATAAATAAATTCTTGAAAGCAAATAAACATAAACCTCTCCATAGACAGTCCCCTCCAGGACTACATGGCGTTTCTGTTTATTTACTTGGTATTTATACATATAATATGTTCTGTAAACATTTTCTTTTTTGTTTGTTACCTAGTAAATAAACATATTCTATTCTATTCTATTCTATAGTAGTAATAGTGTTGGTGCTAGAACTGATCCTTGCGGAACACCAGCATTTATGATAAGAGTGTCACATGAAACTCCGTCGACCACTACATGAAAAGGCCTGTTTGAGAGGAATCTAGCAAGCAGAGAACACAGCTGGGGAGGCAAGCCATAAGATGGAAGCTTGGCGAGGAGTCCGTGCTGCCAGACTCGATCGAATGCCTCAGAGATATCAAGTGCCACGGCTAAGCTTTCACCATATTTTTCGATAGATTGCTGCCATATATGTGAGACGTGAGCAAGCAGGTCACCAGTTGATCTCTGATGACGGAAGCCATATTGCGTATCGTTGATGATACCTGAATGTTCCAGGTATCTCATGAACTCGATGTTGATAGGTTCCTCCATGATCTTTGAAATAATAGATAGCAGTGCGATCGGTCTGTAGTTGCTAGGTAGGGTCTTTTTGCCATTCTGTCTTTCTGCCTTTTCATCGGCGCAATATCGATATTCCTTTCTCTGTCACACTCTTTGAGCTCATGGCAACTTCGAACGTGAATATCTTTGTATAATCGTCTGGAATGACCCAATTATACCTGGTATGTTGAATTCCTTATGATAGTCCGTAACCGATTATGAGATGAAATGAAGCGTATCCCATTTGAAAATTGGAAGTTCATGGTTTTTCCAGGGAAACCGGAAGTTGAAGAACATTTTCCTGAAATGTAAGAAAGTGCCCTCTATTGAGCATACGCGATGTTTCAAATATCAGAAATAAAGCTAGAAAAACAAAGGAGAAAACGGACGGTATACTATGAGTCTGAATCACCCGGTATATTATGTATTGACTGCATTTTGACTTTATTGTTTTTGCTACTTTATATGGAATGATATTTTAAAAGATTCTTTTGTTTGTTGATTGAATATTGAAACTATCTTTCTCTAATCGAGAGATACCTGAATTATCTCAGTTCTTTTTTATCCTCATTTCAAACCTGATGCAGGTTCGTGATTCGGGTCATCGGATCTAGAACTGATCCTGCGAATATATCTTCAGTCAATCTGCTCACGAAGCCCTCACATGAGACGTATTTCCTGAAACAGAACACAGAATTGTCAATCTCAGCTGGATCTTCACACTTGCGTGCTTGCATAAAATATTTTACGATTATGTCGGGGACCTTAAGCCATGGAAGCGGAAGGAACATGTAGGTCCTCCATTTTACGTTGAAGTTTTATGGATACGGATTTTTTGAATTCAATAAAAAACACCTGGCTTCCCAGCGTCACTGCTGATCATTATATTGAAAAAGTTTGCGAATACGTGATATCGTATTTATTCAGATACGAATATCGCAGCCAAGTTTTCGGTTGGGATTATAGTTTGGATGTGTTGATATACATGTAAACAAGCTCCTGTGAAGGATATATTCGCGGACGCTCTCGTCATTAGTATTCATAGAAAATGTAACTTGAGCTTGCTTGAAATACATAAGAAACTTGGGAAAATGGAGTAGGAGGACGCATAAAAATTGACAGTATAACCATGCAGGTTGATAATTATCACGCGTGATATCATTAGTAGAACGTCTTCTATTGAGTCCTCATGTATATGGGTGTGGATTTATGCATAATCGAAAAACAAGTCTCAACAAGAATCAAGAATTATTGTCAGTCGATTAAGTATGTAGACATTTCAACTACTCATGCACAGTGAATAATCATTCGATGGTCCAACCAAATTTATTATTGGCTTGTTCGCGTTCGAATTATGAAGAGTCCGAAATCATCAGGAGCATGCGCAGTTTCACAGAACAGTACGAATTTTTTGTGTTCCTTGGAACTGCGTATGCT
Source organism: Phaedon cochleariae (assembly GCA_918026855.4). Classification (NCBI taxonomy): domain Eukaryota; kingdom Metazoa; phylum Arthropoda; class Insecta; order Coleoptera; family Chrysomelidae; genus Phaedon; species Phaedon cochleariae. Next base: position 71,603,629 of record OU896707.1, on the reverse strand, counting down.
CCTGATGGTTTTGGATTGATTATTCTTCGAACGTGAATAAACCTATCAGAAGAAATCGTGGTACCAATGGGCGGCCATCTGTTTATATTAGTTTGCGCACAATAACGACATATAGTAGAATTATTGAGTAATTTGTGATTTGATTAATCTATGATATTTCATTTCAACTGTGACTGCATAAACACAATCATGAATACGAGTTCAACTCATTTATTGATAATTAATCATTATCTGAGGCCTTGAGGCTGCATCCATCCTAACCTAAAACCTAACCTAACCTAAATCCGTGTCAGAATAGCTGCAATTACAATTCGCAACTCCTATCTGTTGAAGAATGCATGGTTAAATCAAATTTCTAACTAGAGTCAGTTCCATGGAAAAATGATGAATATATCAACTATATTTTAAGATGGGATGCTATACCATGATCAAGTTCGATGAATCCCCCTGAAACTTGAATTAAGTATATACTGCAGTAATCACCCAAACTAATTTTCCTCACCTCGAAAACATTGTGATAATTATTGTTATGAACTTCAACAAACACATCAGTTGTTATGTTTGACATTTACTATGAGAGCTGGGTGTTTTAGAAACAGCAGAGTGGAAAGAATGAATAAATGAAAAAGGTGATGCGATTATGAGGTTGAGACTTTGGAATATTCTGTTAAAAGTGTTTAAAAAAAAAAAAAAAAAAAAAAAAAAAGTGTTTTTAACCGCCAGCTTAGTTGCAAAGCAACCCTCGAAAGTCAGAGACTTGTGTGAGTTAAGAAGAGAGTTAATGTTGATTGCTTATTTTAAGTTTAAGGACTAAGTATATTATTCTTTCAGTGTTTGGAACATGATGTTTGATTCGAATTCTTCATTTACAAACAATAATTATTGATTCACGGGAATTTGGTCATGTATTTGATTTGGTCTCGGATTTGGTGCCATAACTCACTTTGGATGCATCGATTTGAATGAAATGAGAAACCATGAGTTGTTCTAACAAAATTATTTCATTTCAACTTTCATTCTCGTGGAAAATCCTTTACAGACGACATCATAATTCCGTTCATTCAATTTTAGGATATAAACAATAGTATATGACCATAATCAGTGAAGTTCACAACTCATTTTAAAAATAATTTCGAATGTGTAACTCATTCAATGAATGATAACTTCACCTGATTTGGGATGATGCGGATAACATTCTACCGCTGAGTAATGCCGTGAACATTCTTCAAATAACTTTGTTCCATTACCTCCAGGAAATAAAATCAACGTAGGAAAAGAGCAAAGAAAGTAGTTTCGTTCATGGCAAGAAGGTAATTGATTTAGAAGAGATGGGAGATAAACCGAAGCATGTACATTGTTTTCGATTCAATGAGATCCGGAACACAAAAAACATTTTAGGTTGACCATTTAATTGAAACTGCACTGAAACGAGCGAATTCATTTGATAGTAGAATACATCGATTCCATGTTCGCAATAAATATATGGCTTGTTTGTATAATTCAGTTCTTGTATAATATGAATGTTCAAATATTTACTCCGCCCTATTTTGAATGATGAAATCAATTTTTTCGTGTATGTACATATTTGCATTTTTATCTTCGATGTTCTGTGGAACTGAATGCAGTACGTTTTTGTGTTTCATCGCATGTTTCATCAATGCATTTTCTGGTGAAATAGTTAGGTGTTATACATGGTGTCCGGAAATTATACGCAAAAAATCAAGGGGATGATTCTGCTTCAGAGAACAAGAAATTTATTTTATATGTACGTGGGTTTGGAAATACATAGTAATCAAGATACAGTGTGTTAAAAAAAATCGGATTTGTATGAATATCTCAAATATCCTTACACCGTTTTTCTCACAATATGGCAATGATATTTTTTGTCCTGAGTTGCTGATTTAGTCATAATTGAATTGACATTAAGGAATTCAGTGGCGTCTCGGGGGCGCACCCTATCGAATATAATTATCCATAAAATGTGCGCCACTGATTTTTTTGAATTCTATATCTGTATATCCTATTGACCAACTAGAAATACAATATTTTGGTCTTCTGAATTGTTTTGCTATTCTGCTTCGTTTCCGTGGAAAAAAATAAATACCAATTCATTGTAAGAATTTGTGCAAAAAATTCCTTCAAAAACTGGGGTGAAAATTAATGTGTGATCCATGACCATAGACATGGAATAAGAATGAAGATTCTCAGACAAAAGATTTTCAATATGTGTGAGGTAATCAGACAGAAAGAGTGAATGTTTGCCATGAAATGAAAGGACATCACTTTGAAACTTTGTTGTAAAGATTATGTACTAATTCGTTGTTCAGGTAGTTATTAGTGGAACAGAGTGGTAACCTCTAATAAACTTGTAAATTTTTTCAATGTTATTCTTGGTCTTTTATCAAGATAGAACAGTACATCAAATTTTCAACTTACATAATCGTCTGAAAATTGCGAGGCATTTTCGATGAGTGAAACCTTTTTCAACATGAAAGCCAATATGTCGTCAATGCCAAGGAAAAAAAGAAATGTGAAAAATAAATCATGAACTTATTTATGAAAACGGCGAATCGAGCAATAAAGGCCAAATTCCGAGGATCGATAGGAATGTGGCTGCCATCCAGACCTGGAAATAAATCATGTTCCATCGCTGTCTTGTGCTCTCCTCTTCATCCGATCACTGCCGTAGAATTTCGTCGATCTTGACTCATCCCGGATCTTTGAAGAGCAATCACTTCATTTGCAGAATCGATGAAAAATTCAGAAGAATACGATCAGTAGAAATACTATATACTATAAGTACTTCAAAATATTCAGGTTATATGTCGCTAACTTGTTGCATAAATATTGAGAAGCGTGTCAGTTCAACAGTTGGAACTTTGGTTGGACAGCGACAGCGAAGCGGATGGATTATTCTGGAAAACATCAAAATATAGTAAAATCATCAAAGAATATGATTGTATTGCATAATGTAGAAGGTGGAATTTCGATTTTTCCAGATCTTTATGATTTGCTATCCTCGTCTTCTTCCACAGAATGTTACTGTGCCTGAAATGGCTTGAATGTTGAACCACGAAATCCCAGAGGAGAGAATAAAATTATCATTCCAAAAAAAGGTTTGCGTGTTTTGCAGGGTGGCTCCCAGATGGGAATCATTATTCGTATACCTATAGAACTTGTTTTAGGAGAAACAACATTTTCATTCAACACAGCCTGGCATTTCGAGAACAACTAGATATTTTCTGGTTATGAGAAATTCTGCGTTTGACAAAAGGGCGTGCACGTATAAAAATTGTTATAGGAATGTGAAGATATGAAGGAAGGAGACGAATCATTATTGAATCAATCATTTTAATCAGGAATTGAGTGAAAAATATACAGAGAATGAACAATTACTTACCTATATCCCATTATGGTATGAATGCGATTGGTCAAATCGTCACTGCTGATCGAATGTGTTGTGCAGGTTATACAAACTTGGCCATATGCATTGATAGTGATGTGTAGTTGTGGCTTGAGGTATGATCGATAAAAAGGGAAAACACCTCAGTAGGTACAACTATGTTACAAATATAATGATAATACTACACCACTATTATCCATGACTCAACACACTTGCTTCTTGAACACTCTACCATTGAAAATCGAAGGTGCTTTGCACCGTCTTCAGAAGAAGCAGCAGCGGCTATGACGAATGGCGGCTAATGACAGGAGTCGAATGGGGGCAGGCGTGAGCGTTCAGTTGTCCCCCACCGCTGTATATACGTCACTGCAAGTCTTTTAGACTAGCAGATAATTCCTTGAACTAGAATAAATTGGAATTCATGTCACTCGTAGTCGCGGTTTTCTCGAGTGAAGAAATATACTGTTTATGTTGATCAAATTCAAATCAAGAAATTTCCAATAACAATTCAAACAAGCCGATTGATTTGAGACAAGTGTATATTGCTTCATTCGAATCAAAATTCCTTGTTTGAAGCAATCTGATTGCAAGAAAATAGATCTGTTTGATTGAAGAAATCAATGTTATCACCACCTAGCGGAGGTAGCCGAGCAATGTTTCATTCATGAATTGAGGTTGCCTAGATCGAACCGAAGTATTTCAAAATAATATTCAAGAACTCAAAGATGGGTCTCAGAGAGCATGGGTTGAAGTACAGAATAATTATTTAGAAAGCATCCAATGTAGAATAGATATGTAGAATTAGTTCATTAAATTTCAGAGTGGATATGAAATTCATGAGTCAAATAGCACTTAGCTGCTGGTAACGAACAAGTTCTAAATTGGTATTGAACTTCCCAAAAAGAACTCAACTAATCGTCTATGTTCTCGCCACTACGGTAAGGAAATTATTGAAATTGCAGACAATCTTGCAATAGAGGGGGCAGCAGTGGTTTCATTGGACCCGAATCTGCCATTGGCATCTCACCAAGTTCTACCAAACATATACCGAACACCTGGTCTGCAAGAAGAGTTTCAGACTCCTAGCAGAAATTACCAGGAATAGCTCATTCCAAGGCATTCATGCATCCTTCCAATAATCCCACCAAACAAATGTTACACTTCAGCAGGTATGACCTACTCTCTTTATAACAGGTCCACTCAGAGGCTTTCGTCTAAATCATCATGATTTCTAGACTTGGACTTTCGAATGATCCAACGTACCTCCTATCTGTTTTGATGATGATGAAACAGCAGAGAATATACTTTGTTTGAGTGTTACTGAGCTGTGTGCACGTGTAGGTATACAAACAATTGCACGAAGTACAACATATTGTACAAAAATATATCGATATATCCATAGTTATCAATATATCGATACATCGATTTTCTTTAATGATATATCGATTTCATTCCAGGCCTAATTCAGAATAATCTTATATTTTCTCCAGACGAGAGGTCATTGGGTCTTCGACTAATTGAATCAGCGAAAAAATCAGCATAAAAACTACCTACGCAATATATTTATGTGCCTTAACAAACCTCACAAAAAAAAATAACTTCAAAAATATTATAATTATTATCTGGATGTTACGGAAGCGTCTATAGGGGTTTCACGAATGAATTAACTCAATTTTTTTCAATTCATTGAGAATAAATTGATAATTATCGATATATCGATATATTCATCGATAAATCGATATTTTTTCCCAGACCCAGTACTAACCCATTGTGAATCGGGAAGCAAGCATTGTAAACCAGAAATCCAACATGGAGCAAGTAGAGTCAAAAAAACAGTCAAGAATTTGGAGTTATCTGAGGGGTGATGAAGAAGTCCCTACACCATGAATTTAGTTTCAGTTCCAATAAAAACCAACCAACAATATTCAGAGCCAGAGTGACTTTCCACTGCCAATCTTTGTTCTTCAGCTTGGTTATCGACACTATGATCTCATCTGAACTTCTGGAAGATTCAATTGCAATGTGAATGAATTATGAATATTGAAGAAAATTCCAATAAGTAACCGATTTATTAATTTATCGTATGGCTATCAGATGTATATTTTCTTGAAATTTGGAATATAAAATTCCAAAAATTAAGATTACATTACAACATAGAATGATAATATAAAACATAATTTGATGGTAACAAACATCTAGTCTATTTATGTAGTCTATCGACCCTGAGGTCGCTTTGAGGAAGTTCTAGATTCTGCCGTTGTATGATCGTGGTATTCTTTTGTGATATGTCTGATGTTTCGAGTTCCTCTGCAGTCACAAGAAGGAGATGGCTGCTTGCACCATTTGTGTTAACAGCATGCACATCTACCATGTTGGATTCTGAATCTATTCTTCGGTTACCCGAATTCAATGTCGATGAATCATTTTCAATATTCGATGGCATGCCACTTCTACCGATCAGATTGATACTCAGGAGAACATTCAAAACTAATAAACTTCAGTTCATCCGCTTGAGAAAAACTGTGAATCGGATCTATCATTTGCGCGAATCTCATCTGCGAGTTCTGCTATCGCCATTTCAACTTCAAGCTCTCATCTGAAACTCTCGAAGATAAAACTCCGTTAATTGTAGAACATTATTTAAGTTGGTAATGGGAACTTTAACAAGATCTGGAAACTGTGCTATTGAACCACATAAAAGTAATTATCATTCGTTTGAACATTGGTCGCTCGAATGGTACTTTTTCTCATTATGATGTAGTCGGATAGTAATTTCTACTGAAATTATACTCTTTGTTTTTTTTTCGGTCCCTTCGGCGTATAACATTCGTGGAAACTTGAAATTGACTATATTGGTCCAGTATTCGGAAACAGTGAAATCCGGTACACACATTTTAGAGTTGCGAAAGTTACATAGCATTTGTTGCTAGATTCTCAATATCTCTCACGTCATATTAACTTCTCATCTTCAACTGATGAGACTCTCAACAGAAAATGTGGCAACACTACATCGATATTTCGTACACAATATCAAACCGCCACGAGTAAAATTCTCGGACGTCACTCAAATATAGCCCAATTGATATGTACTAGGTAACTTCTCGCAGATATTCTCATTCTAAACTAACAGAAGATACAATTTCCACAAATTCCGTATTGAAATCACTCTATTCTATATATTTCAATTTGGATTTGGAACTTCTGTGCTCAAAGTGAATTTTCAGGAATGCAATATTTCTATGGAGACATTTCAAATGTCAATTCTTGTTCTTGTTCCTCCAATATCATAACAGCTTCTCTACAGATTATATTGAAAGTGTATACCTATTCCTAATTCATTGAGCCCTTGTCGAAACATAATTGATGGGGAACGGTGCAAATTTTCTGATAACGCTAGATATATAGATATAGATATGTTATTGTATATGAAAGGCATTACCTACACTTCTCATCATAAGAGTTGAGGTAAAGCAGGGCCTACTTCATCTGTAGGCCCTGGCTAAAGCCTATTTGACAGAGGTGATGCATTTATTACATACAAGCTGAAGACGCGATCACATTGAAAGTGATAATTCATCGATATTGGTAATACATTGAAATTGGTAATGCATTGAAAGTGAAACGATAGTTATTCATACACCAAGGTAGTAAAGAATATCATCATTATCCAGGAACCAATATTAGGTCCCTCGGTAATAATATCGTCGCAGCTCAGATGTTGACCCTCCTATAGGTCGTGACTGAGCTACTCGCTTGGCTTTTTGACGAGAGGTTTTGATCATTTCACCACCCAACCATATTTATTCTCAAATAGAGAAAACTGTTTCTCAAAAGTACAACAAGCAATTTATTCAATCATGAAAACATGAAAATGTGCCAAAAGAGCGGAACAGCAAAGAACAAACATGAAACGAGCAAACAACAGAAACAAGATGATGGTTCTTGGTATTTACATTATGATATGTACTGATTTTGATATAATAATTCTTAGTGACGAATCGAATAACGATTGAAGTAATAATGACCATCCTTATCTATTCGGGTTCTATTTATATTTGGAATTGATGCTAGGTTCGCAATTTTCCGCAATGGGAACGGTCGTTACCTTTCGATACTGCTTACCTAGGAATTATCGCGCGGTAAGCGTTTTCTTCGCAAATTATAAAGGGAATGACGTCTATGAACTCTGCTGACCTGATGGAAACTACAATATACTGAATGTATTAATTTGGAGAAGTTAATAAATGATAAAAGATCTTGAAATGAACGAGAGTTTGAGTGATGTTAATTCATAGGCATTTGTACTTCTTGACAATATTCTTTACCCCCAAGGTGGATATCAATTTTTTTTCACCACTATAATATATTTCAATCATTATGGTTCTGTGGGACTGAAATATGGACCTATTCTCAATATTAAAGCACTCCTTTTCAATTCAAATTGAAATCTAGTGCCCATGACCATCATGACAGCATATGATATTATGATAAATACCTACTAGATTCGAGTGCCATGCCTGCGAATATCACATCAGAGGTAGCTATGATTTATTGACTAGTAATTCATAAAATGACGAAAACTACCTTGGTAGTAAAAACATAGTTCACGCCTCGAAAAGGAGTAAATATTGATAGGTTCCATAGCTAGTGGTGAAAAACATATATTTTGGAGATGAAAAGTTACTTCAACGTCAAACTTTTCAAGTGGGTCGTGGATTTCAGATGGATATATTATTTGACTAACTTTGATCGAGAATAGACAACTCTGAGGCCATCATTCGGACCCCATTCTGAAAATCCAGGGATATCAGTTATATATGTGAATATTTCTTGTGATGGAATTCCACGAAACAACGGAAGTTATGTATGGAAATTGCATACACTCCGGAGAATGTTTGTTTCCTCTATATTCTCTTCAATCAATTCGGAAATGTTGTCTGATGTAGGTACTGAGTGTGCCGAAATGAAAGGGACACATTTCATTCTCCTATGGAGTTCAAAAATCAATCTGAAATTCCTTTTTTGTAAAATTAATAGCCTGATACTCGAATTTCTCCAGACTATTACGTTGAAAGTTGAGTGGGAACATATCAGAGCATAATACATATTGAAAAGTTGATGTTGATTGAATTTGCTTTTGAGTTGAGAAATTGCATAATAACCAATTTTAACCTTTTACTGGGTTGGTGAACTATCCAGAAACGATTCAATAAATTTTGTTGTTTTGGACAATGTCACATCAAATTTTTTTTTTGACACCATGCACTATCAAAATTTAAGCATTTCATTCTCTCTTATTTTATCAATTGCTCGGAGTGCACGAAAGAGGATCGCTATAATGTTCGAAGAACATCGTGATTTTGAATTGAACTACTGAAGTTTTGCTGTTTGATTCCAAGCGGTTCATTTGACACCATCCGCTGAATTTATTATGAAGAATATTCAAGTTATATAATAGTACCTCAGTAGACTTCGCAAAGAAGGCAAGTGATACATCGTCCGCATGTCATAACACAAAACATTCAGTAGTCATATATATGTGAGTTAATCGTTTATAAACAACAGATCAGCAGACCCAATACATATCCCTGAGGAACTCCTAGACTTACATTTGCCTCATTCGAGTGACATTCATTGATCTTAACCATAATTATTTTTCTGTTTATTGAATGAGACATTAACCTATTCAACACATTTCCTCTGAAACCTGATGAATCAAGTTCGGATTCCACAAGATCTAAATCTGAGCATTCGAAGGCTTGTGTGAGTTCGAAGAAAAGTGCACCAATTTTTTTTCTTTGTCAAGATGTCTATATACAAATTCGACAAAATCATAAACAGCACTTTCACGTTCGATACTGTGATTTGCCTATAATTATCTATTCAAAATGGATCATCCTCTTTGTATAAAGGAGTAACTATTCCAGTTTTCAAACTATCCGGATATTCACCAGCTTGAACTGGATAATCAATTATACTCGATGAAGGTTCAGCTATGTGGGAAGAGATGTGTTTGATTATTCAAGTAGGTACACAGTCAACCCCAATAGAATTGATACTTTCCAAACTACTGATTATCTCAGAGACATCTTATTGACAGGAGTGAAGAAAAAAAGATTCATTGTCAATCAGAATGGAATTAAAACACGATGCACTACTTCAGAAATGTTTTTCCTTCGGAATTGTGATTGGATTACTGAAGTAACCAACGAATCTATTTGAAATGTCGAATTCATTTTGAATGATCGCTTCATCGAACTCGAGTTTGATTTGTTGTTTGTTTCGGATTCTACCAGTTATTTCTCTCAATGAATTCCATAAATATTGTTTTTTTTCAGTCGGATTTATCTTTTTCGATTGAACATTGAAAGAAGAACTCTTCAACTTGTGTTAACTTTTTTCTTGAATTATGATTCATAATCAGTTTCTGAATCATTATCTTGAAATTTCTTTCCCAACCAATGGAGATTTTTAACCTTGTTCCCTAGTTCGATGGATCCGTTATTCATTTTTATTTTCTGTTTTTGTTAATCGTTCTCACTTTTTCGAATTACTGACCTGTAGTGTCCAATATTCATATCATTTGAATCTCCTGCGCTATGCCTTCTCGCATGTGTCAATGCAACAGAAACGTTGGTATTTCCGTGTGTCAAAAAGATCGAGAATGTACATGAGAATTAGATTGATGATCTTGTTGTTAATTATTATGTTGTATTTCAAAGTTAGAATAAAACCTTTACATCGAAGATTATCAAATGTAACAATATCAACACCATAAAACATCACATGGACATTTTTGTATCCCAAAATCGATTATATTATTGAATTCTGCTAGCACATCATTACCATTTCTCTTTGTTATTGTCTTGGGGATTTTGACTTCGCAAATAGTTCTACAGACTACAGCAAAAGCATTATCACTCAAATGTCTGAAGAATAGTTTGCGTTTTGTTGAATATATTTTTCAATGTATTATAGAAGCGGAAACAATAATACCTCGAATGGAAAGATATCGAAAACAAACATCTGTTATTTGTATCAACTTGTTTGTAATTTAACCATAGACCAAGCTTCCCTATATTATATATTCCCTCAGATATTCCACAGTATTTCAGCCCAGAGCGATTCCTGGAATATGGAATAGATTGGCTGGAAGTGGGGATTTCAGAGATAATATTCAGAAATTTACATCTAGATCTACACAATGCAAATTGTTTGCATCGATTTTCCAGATACTGGGTGTTCATCGAATTACATTTCTGGCTGTCTGCCACGAATTCGATTGCTTTCAAAGTGGAATGGTATCAATCGGACAAAACTATGTATCTTTATACAGGATGGAGCAATATTGATTAGAAACATTATTCGGAAACGAATATTAACGAGATAACAATAACGTCTATATACCAAGAAATTATCTCGCATATATAACCAAATAAAGCCAGATTTTTCCGATATACAATTTTTTGTGTTCTTCAAGTTGCGCCGAGTTGCATCAACACATCTTATGAAAGCCCTCGTTCATTCCAGGTCTCCTGCTCAGGAATGGCAAATAGAGTTTCGAACACACTCTGATGAAGGAAGTTGTATCGCAAATGAATTATATTTTTGACAAATATCTCAAAATCCATACAAATTTTGAATAATATTTAGAAAAGCAAAAGGTATCGAAAGAGAAATCTAATTGATGCGTCTCTTGGAAGCAGAGGCAACACGCAACTGAGTTTAAGTGGATTGAATTGGGTACAAATGAGTGGATCGAATTTTGGAAAGTATTAAGTAGCAATTTATAGAAAATTCAAAACCCTTATGAATGCGTTATCACTTGACCGCTGTTCTCATTTCGAAAAAAAATTGGGAAGTTTGAAGGGTTCTGCTATGCTTGTTGCGTCAAAATTTTCTGCTTCAAAAACTCGATTCGTTTCTGGAGTTTGTTCATCTGGCTCTGATGAAATCCGTGCCTAGGCAACACTGTCCGAAAGTCCCTCCGCTGGCCATTTGCACATGCAACAGAATGGATTTGTTTAGTTTGCAATTTCAACGTTTCTCATAACAAGAGGCTGGGTCTATGTTGTGTGACCTGGTGTTAGTCAAATTACGCTTTGGAGAAGGAGTATGTATAAATTTTCACATTTTGTGAAGATCAAGAACTACAAAAGAAGTGATTATTTGCAATACCTCGTGAAAATTGAACCCAATCCCACATTATGCAGTGTGTGCAATTCGTTTTGTTGAAACAGATACTCTAGATGTGATACATTTTCTCTTCTAGATGGATCAATTCGAATGGAATAGCTAAAATACCCACAGTTATTTAAAACAGCATCAGTTCCCTCAATGTTTAATGTTTCCTAATTCACCAAGATATTTTCCTTAACCTAACGGATGATTCTCAACAACATATAATCTCCAGAAGTTCAAACATAATTCCAATACCTACCTCCTGTCCCTATCCTCCCTAGGAACGCACGATGTTCTTTGAACGTTATTGGAATTTCCTCTCGTGCGCTCCAAGCGATAAAAAAAATATTTCCGAAGTATGAGAGACGTCAGAAATATTCAGATGTTCAGAATGAGGAGAATAGTGGATTGTCGAAAATATCTTCTACCAATTACGAGCAGCTAGTTGTGAAATATGCATACAAATTGAATTTCGATAGTTGGAATCGAAAAGTTTATGACACAGAGAGTGAATAGTATATTGTTTAACGGGCACGGAATGATAACGATTTTCCACTAGGATGAAATTCGAGTCATTCGAGTGGGAAATTAGCATTCCGTGCGAGTTATACACTATGATTTTTCTACGGTTGTATAGATAACAGCGTAATGTTTGATTTCTTCGTCTTGTAGCCATCTGATTTCCTCTCATGGAATAACGGAAATGAAATTGATGACATACAAAGTTCCTCGTCGATGTATCGAACACAGTGAAACAAGAGCCATTTTGTGTTACTTGTGTACTTTTATCAATTAGGTTCCCTGTAAGATGTATTGAACATAACTCACCAAGGGCTATAGTATTGAATGAGATGCAGGTCCAAATTATACTAGGTGATAATGAGTTGGGATTCGATGATTCAAAATTGCTTCTCCCTTTACCTAGGTAAGATCTTGCCTAGCAATTCGTGAACTGGAATGTTCGATGTAAACTGGGACTTGCCAGTGTTTCATTTCATGTGGGAAACTTAAGAATACCTGACCTGTAACCCAACCAATTATTCCTTGCTATATTTTTCATCAAAGCCAAGAACTGACGTTACATTAGCGCCGTTAGCTTTAATCGGTAGGTACTAAATACCAATGTTTTTCTAATGTCGCCCTGCTTGCTAGTAGACAGTAATATTTTCAGATCACGATGATGCGGTGTGCATTTTTTTCGCCCTGGCGTTATCGGTTGTGATTTTGTCGCATGTTTTTTCCTTGCTTTAGCTTTATTTTAATTATCCATCTTCAGAATGAGTCTGGGCTAATTGTCTATCTCATTCGAATTTACCAATCCCTATCAATCACCTGATTCCACGTCATTCCGGATATCGCCGTTATTATCCCACGACTGCGATGAAATTCCAGAAGGGCGAAAAGCTGGGACCTTTCGAAGGTGGGATTTAATCAAGCGGACTTTTTTACGCTGCCAGGGATTGTGGAGAATATACTCTCTTGAATAGGCACTTTGCGATATTAAAAGTTGTTCACCGAATTTCTTGTCCAATTCAGCTGTATACATGGAGATCCAAGTGATTGACTTGAATTTTTTAATGTAACGTAAAATTCTGGAACTATTGCATTCTGTTTTGGAGGAATGTTTATATAACCAACCATTGTGATGTTGAGATGGTTATTCCTGGTTTACATATGAACAGAGATAGGTATCTTATCATGAGCCTCCGATATTATTCAGGAATGAGATGCAGATGATGTCGTCATTCTGGTAGAGGGGCAGCATCCTGAAATTATTTCAGACTTGATGCAGCGAGCCCTGAAGATAGTAGAAGGCTGGTGCAGAAAGGCAGACCTCAGGGTCAATCCTAGTAAAACTGCACTTGTGGCCTCCACGAAAAAGAAGAAACTGGACAAACTAAAAGTTCCCAGACTTTTTGACACACAGCTAAGTATGACACAGGAGGTTAAATATCCGGGAGTAACCCAAGATGCTAGGCTAACCTGGAATACTCAACTGCGAAAGACTGTCAGCCAAGGCAAAATGGCACTAATGGCTTCTCGGAGAGCGATTGGTAACACATGGGGACTGAAACCACGCATGGTACATTGGCTATATATTGCTGTGGTGAGACCAATGATTGTATATGGATCGCTTGTCTGGTGGCCTAAGACTGAACAGATATCAGCTATAATGGAGCTTTCAAAACTCCATAGATTAGCTTGTCTCTGCATCACAGGTGCAATGCGCAGCTTTCCTACCGCGGTTATGGAAACCATACTCAATATTCCACCTCTTGAAATCTTCATCAAGGCGGAAGCGAGGATGGGGGCATTCAGACTGGAGTGTAGCGGCAACTGGTATGCTCGAGGTGACTCCCTGGGACATACAAAAATAATCAGCCAAGTTTCAAGCCCACTAATGGATATGGGAAGGGACAAAATGCTGCCTAGAAATAACTATTACAGACCCTTCAACACTCAGAGCTCTACTGGGATGAAAGGGTCTTGACTAACTGTCAGGAAGCCACGTTAGTGTGGTACACTGACGGTTCTAAGACTGATGAGGGCACGGGAGCCGGAATATATGATGAGATAGACCCAGAACCAGGATGTGTGCTTCCTTGGGGAGGTATGCTTCAGTATTCCAGGCAGAGGTGCATGCTATTGAGGCATGCCTGAGAGAGAATATCGTAAGAGGATACAGAGGTAAACAAATCCTCATATGCTCAGATAGTCAGGCGGCCATTCAATCTCTAACATGCAATAAAATCAGATCAAAGTTGGTCTGGGATTGCCTTCAAAGCCTGCTAACCCTGGCTAACCACAACAAGGTAACTCTTCAATGGGTGCCAGGGCATAAGGGAATTGGAGGCAATGAAGCAGCTGAAGCTCTTGCCCGGCAAGGGTCTGCGACGTTGTTTATGGGGCCGGAACCTGTGTTCGGTATCCCCAAAACCTCAATACGCGGCTGGCTGGCAAGGTGGATGCAAGAAAGACATCAGGCATACTGGAACAATGTCCCAGGACAAAGACACAGTGAACTGATGGTTGGAACACTGTCCAAAACAGTGACTAACGACATTCTGAGTCTAAACGGAAGTCAGATCAAACAAGTGACGGGACTAACAACCGGTCACTGCCCCTTGAGGAAACATATGCATCAAATGGGCATCTATACAGACGCACCCATATGCAGACTATGCAATGAGGAGGAGGAAACTGTCACCCATGTATAATATTGGAGTGCGAAGCACTAGCGCGTTGGAGATACAACCTTCTGGGAGCAGTAAACTCTCAAGACACATTTTCAAAGAATGATTTGGTGAAGAGGCTGCTAAACCTCATCAAGGTGGCGAACCTGTTCACCTAAGTCAACAGCATGATCAGGAATACAATAGGCCCAAAGGCTGCAGTGTTTTGGGCTTCAAACCCTGACTGATCATTCTGCTATTAATCAATCAATCAATCAATCACACCTCTTATAGCTCACCCTTCACTGTGCGTAAGAGAACTGAGGAAAGTGAAGATTTTCGTATGTCAGACGTGGTTCTCCTACAAGCACAAATCACATTCTGAGGCAGTCACGTTTGACTGTGTCGATCTTGAAAGAAATGGCAGGCGTGTTGTTTTTTCTGACTCTTTTTCTCACATTCGTGATTGAGAATTGAAAATATATTATGTCAGGATACATTCACAATATTTCATTGCCCATATTCCATTCTCCAACTCCATTCTCGTTATAAAAAAAGTATTCAGTACAGTTTTCCATCGAAGTATTAGGGCCAATTGGTATCAACTCCATCAAAGTAACTTTTTTTTTAATTGATGGCAAAATTAATGGAATATCCACATTTTATTATTGAGTTTATTTGTTCCTTTGATAGTTATTGAATATATATTTTGTGTCAACTTAAACTTTCGAATTGCTCTGCTGTAAAATTAGATTTTTGTGGGTTGATACAGTTTGGCTCTCAGGTACAGATATGTTTAATCATGATCCTTTTATTCCTTTATACATATTGATACGACGATGGACATTGGCACAAATGAATTAGATTAGGTTTACCTCAAACTTCCTACTAAGGCATAACATGTCTCCTTGGGTAATTGTTTCATCAATAAAAGTGAGCATTCCATCCTTCCTTTGAATGCTAAGCCTTTTGAAACAAAACGTCAATTCCTTCTTGAATACTCAGTTAGGTAAGGGGATTAGCAACAAAAGTGATCTCCCTATTCCTATGAATGATGATGTAGAGCAGAGCGAGTAATTTCACGTGTCCCATTTAAGCGGCAACCGGGATTATCCCTGTCTTCTGCGCCAGAATCCTCTCAAAATTTATAATGTTTGGTTTATTCACGTGCAGGGGAAATGTGCACTAGTACGATATTAGATGAAAATCCGCGGCGCATAAAAGAGTGATTAATGTGGACCCTGTCGGTGGACAGCGTGTATTTCCGGTTGGACACAACGGCGAGATGAAATTCTGAATTAAAACGGAACTGTTTGCAAGTAATGATAAATGGCATTCTTGTGTGGAAAACAGATGTTTATTTTTCGAATCATTGAAAGAAGAACGGTAGGGGAGGTATGCTCATTTGTGTCCTTATTAATGCTTAGGGCAAACCGATCAATTCAGAACAATGATGTCACAAACAAATTATGCTATATTCAGGCAGTAAAATTTAGAAAAGTGCATTTGCAACAAACAAACACTTCTTCTTCTGTCCGTACTCACTACTGCCCTCGACCAATCCACGTATTTCCAAATCCCCTGTTCAAATATCCCCTTGCCACTCGAGAAAAGTGAGCTGGCGCTCCATCATGCATGTAATACATTCTTTCAATAATGGCCAATGGGACATCCTCTAATAATGTGTTTAAATCATTCTCCAAGAAATTTCGAAATGTGCCAATTATTTTATTGTCGATTATACAGAATACCATCACGGGTAAAACCAGCTTCGTCAGGAAACAAAATTGATGAAATAATGTTTTGTCTTTGGTTTTGCAACCATTCGCAAAATTGTACACGAGGAAAAGAGTTATGTTCCAATAGTGAATGAAATTTTTGGAAATGAAGAAGTTGTTCATTGAAAATGTGTCTAAATGATTCACGGTTTTGTTAATCTGTGGTTAAGGTTTCGCACCGCTGAACTTGTTTTCCTGGTGCTTGTTCTCGGATTATTCTCTACCATTCGTATAAGCAGTTTCTTCGTATCGCACAGTGCGACGAGTTCTGGAAACCCCTCTATTCAATTTTGATTTTCTGAAACAGCCATCGTCTCCCAAACGCCTATGTACATCAATAACTGTTCGAACATTAGGAACTTGTCTTAAGGGATATCTTTTTCGATAGATACGTTGAGCTTCGTAAGAATTTGATCTAGCTCGCCGTAACACATTATCATGTCCCTGTAGTCTTCAAAAGTGTAGTGAACCATTATTGAAAGCAATTTTGAATAATCAGTGGGAAAACCAATGAAAAACTTATCAAGAACACAAAATACCTCTAACAATTATTTCATTAGTTAGACAAGTGTCATTTTGACACATTATTCAATTGTCATTTATCATTGTTTTGCAAAGGTTACTGGCGCTTTTTGAAAAATTTGCGTGCATTGTCGGCTTTTAGATGCATTTCTACCATTGCTCCTAGCGACTTAGACATACCTCTCTTTAGTATAAAAGAACAGATTACAAATTTTTTTCGTCGAAAATGACATACAGTGTATAACAAAAAAGTTACGACCGATTCAATAGGGATGGAACCCTGTATGTAGCGCCCTCTATCAGTAATCACAAAACTAAGATCAAATTTGAATTAAGGATGATGGAAAACCCTTGTATACCACATTTTATTTATTTTTTGCGTTTCTGGCTGAAGATATTCAGAGAAAACCCAAAAAAAAATCAAAATTCAACACCCCGTATCTTTTAACCAAAGACCTTGCGTACCCATGTTCATGTTAACTTTTTTCCTTATTTTAGTGTCCTCTATTGTGTGGCACTATGCAATGTACTTTTTCTATGTCACCCTGTATAACGACGGAGCTTTGGAATCATCTGCTAAAAAATATTTTTGAGAATTAATAAACACCAATATGTCGATGAAATACCCACCTTGTCTTCCTACCTTAATCGCGCATACCCCTTGGTATGCGCGATGTTTCTCGAAAATATTGACGATTTCTTTATATATGAAAGAACTCACATCATGCCAATGGGGCAACAGTGCTCTTCTATGACTTACAGAACCTTGATAAAAACGTTCTTGCGGTTCTTTTTTATTTTTAATTAGATATTCATTGGATTAAAGTTATTTCGTGAATTGTCTCAAATTCGAATCGATTTGAACGCCATTCCCAAACTTCTGGCAAAGTGATTATTCTGAAGAACGTTACTTAATCTTGAGAGTGAAATCCATCGTTCTTTCTTGTTAGGCCATGAACTTTCTGCCCTGGTTTTCCTGCTAAAACAATTCGTCAAACTCCATTGCGGTTGTGTGTTGTGTGTAATCTTAGATATTGTGGTAACAAAACAAAGATATAACACTTTTTCTGGCAACACGAAAATCCTTTCACGTCTAATATTTTCTGCAGGAGCTTGGAAAGCGTGCTCCATGTATATTACACGAAAGTTTATCACCAACATAAAATAACTGTAATAGGGGAGCTATTTAACAGTTAAATCGGAATTTATTACAAACCTGAATGTGGAGAGACATCCTTCCTGCTGTGTTCGCAGCACTGAATGAAATGAGTGGGATGGGGAATTCCTTGGATTGTCAGAAGGATTCCGTTACTTCTTTTTAACTACTTCAAAACGATGACACTAAGTAGTCTCTCGAAGTAGGGTAATTTTCACAACTTACTACACATTATTTCCGATTCTCTCGATGTTTCCTGTCCTTGTATGAATATCATGGTGAAGTTTTCTATATTGGGATTCTTATCTCACTGAGAAATTTGTGAAAAATTAATATACACGTATTTTTTCTTTCTTTCGTTAGATCAAATTGCATTTCAGGAAAAAATTAATAAAAGAGGAACTTGGCTCCTCTACCATTCCTATGACGTTTTTTCTGAAAATACACAGTCACACAGTCACACACAGTTAAAATACGATTCCCTGAGCCAGTAAGACGTTGCCGACATCATCAATACATCTAGATTTTCGGAAATTGTTCTTTGAATGCATATAATAACTCATAACAGCATTGGGAAATAATATAGGTTCTTCAATCCTACTTTGTTGAGTATCATGAATAATTCCCATGAATCTCTCATTGACTGAATGCAGTTTATTACTAATAAAGATTAATTTTGATAGTATCTATAATTTTTCACTATCATTATATTACAATATGTTATTCATAACTTGTCAGTACTATTTTGCTGATGATTTCGTTTCTTGATTAATGGATCTATTTTCTAGGAGAGTTGCAGATTATATCTTGCAACAGCGCCAAATACTTTGAGTCCGTCCACACCACTCAAAATACTGACAGGCACAACGAGAGGAAGGAGCCATGAGTGTCGGCTTCATTCTGTTCTGACCGATGACAGTAAATCAGAAAGGATAGTATCATTGAATGTAGCCGATAGTGATTCAATGATATTTCCGTTTGGAATCGAGTTCTATTCGAGATATTTCAATTTATTAATAACAAAACCATCGCATTACCTGTCGGAATGAAGCCAACTACCCCCTGCATTCCTGCTCCGAGTGCATTCGTTGTTATGTATGTTTTGGTTCACCAGATTCACTTCTTCTTCTATTTTTTCGTTTGCCGCCCCGAAAATCAGAAATTGCTTTAATTAGGAAATGAAAATAACTTGGACTTAATTGGTTGTCATTTTGTACAGCGTGGACATGAAACTGGAGAGTTCCGAACCTATTTTATGAAAATTCGTCTGAAGGAAGCTTTCCCATTGGGAGCCATAACCGATACTATGATGCAAGATCTGAAATTGATGACATAATGAAAAATGTAAAAAAAGTTCTCTCTTCACCAGTCTTTTTTGTCTTCACCATTCATATATCTTGCATAATTGGTAATTATGGAGACAACTCAGTTCATGAAACAATATCATTTTTCCTAATTGGCCATATGGCTTACAATAACAGACGACCTCCAATCAAATGAATGTACATTTTACTTTACATATGTAGTCTCATCTGAAATGATGACCAAGAACCTAGGAGAAAAACATCAAATTCACATTCAAAAGACCCAGCATATCGTGTTTCAATTTTTGTCATTATGTAGGAAAGTTTTCTCAAAATTCCTTATACATGGATCTTATAGTTCTAACTTTCCGTGCACGAGCTAATTAATAATGGCGAAAATATCACAGGTCACAGTCACAGTATAGGTCACAGTCCTATATGGAATCCAATATTCCGAAAAATATACAGTGCTTTTCTTTAATGCTCCCCCTCCCCTTATTTTTGAAACGGGTTGACGAAAACAATTGAAAATTGTGGTAATGAAATTGATGCATGAATACTATATTTTGGAGTGGAATTGACAGATGAAAATTCCAAGATGGCAACTGGGTGCCATCTGGGGATATAAATTTAAAAAAAAAGTGGGATATCTGAATATCTTGCAGAGTAAGATAATATGTTTCCTCATTGAATAACCTACGTTGTTACATTCCTCCACATTGTTGAAACACATCTCTCCGATTTGATAGACTGATTTTATGATCTGTCTTTATGCTTCTCAATCTCCAAAGCAATCTCCAACTCAAACAAGAAATGGTTCGTAAAAAGAAACCCCGTTTTTTTCACGAATACGTAGGTGCTGAAATTCTACTACGGATAATCGGCGAGAAGTGCCTCTACACATGCAATTCTATACAGGATCTCATTTGGATTTTGTGAAGATTTAAGTTTGCATTTCCCTAACCGTATAGAGGGTGTAAGCAGACCGCTTCGTATCTCAATTTGGGAAATGTTCTAATCTCGATCAATGAACACGAAAGAATTGATCTGATTCTGATATTATCTTGAACAACAAACTTGCCGTAAACGAGTGGAATGAAATATATCAATCCAAGTCCATATAATCTTTGAGGATCAATTTCATACCAATTTTGTGATCGTTGATGAAAATGCATAGTTTTATAGCAAATAGAATGAATTCAATCACTCAAAAGAGACGAAATGATGTGAGATCGAAATAATCATCAATAACATTATAACCTAGGAATTGAGATGAAAAGAACGAAGTACAACTATTTCAACTACGTTTTGTGCGAGCCATCAGAAAGTTGAAGTGCTGCCATGAACGTTAACGTTGAAATTTGTAACTATACGCATGCGCTTTTCTCAATTCTTCACGTTTGCGTTGGTAATGATGGGCTTATAGGTATACAATAGTATACATCATCCTAATTACTTCCGGCCGGGATTGGCGCAGTCAAAGAGCGCTCGTCTCACGACCGCGAGGTCGTGGGTTCGATTCCAAGCTAGAGCAAGGAACTTTCTTCCAAATTCAATTCACGAATTGAATATTGTGAAGTTTCGGAGCATCGGCTGGGGATAGCCCTGCACGATTCGCTGTCGCGTTCCGATTAACAGTGTTGCTCCTACAGTGGCGCATGTGGAGTTAGTAACAAAGCCTACATAAAACAAGCAGAAAGAGATGATGTTGTGGCTGTGAGTATCATAAAAGAAGTAGGACGGTATCTATAGGTGGGTATGGTATAAACTACCAGCTGAGCGTGAAAGCGGGCCAATGATGCAAAGTGGATCTTGGTCTCTAACGGAAGTTAACGGGGTAGGCCTGCCACTGCGGCATATAGTAGTGAGTACATTACTAGCCTACAAAACATAGCAGAAAAACTCAGAAAGAGGGCTGATGGACGGTGACTGAAGAGGATCTTAGCCAGCTCTCTTAAGCGAACCACATCACTCATTAAAAACACCTTGGGGCTTGAAAAGAGGTCCTATTAGGGACATGCAAACGTCCCTCACCAGTACCAGTACCAGTACGAATTTTCATCACGTATACCTAAAGAATCAACGTACCTAAACCGAAATATGCCGCGGAGTCTGGATTATCAAAGTTAGGATATACCTATATGAGTTCTATATAAAAAATGTCTTTCATTGTGGGAATCCATGAATGATATTTTCCGTATGTTGACTTCAACGTACAGTGAGTAATCCAAATCTCTATTCAGTTCAATGACAATTACCTCTATTTCTATATGGTTCGACATTAATTCTTTGATGATTAATTTCTCATCTCTTGCTGTTATTTCATTATTTTATTGATATATAAAGATGTCTATATCATCCTGTATATATGTGCTCTTGTCAAGAGAAATGCCTCCTATCTTATTTATTCAACCTTATTTCAAGCTTGATCTCTTTTTCGTATTGATTAGAGACAATGGAGACATTGGGAAATGTAAATCTTTGCCAGAAAAATAGAAGAAAGACGTAGTTTCTTCCCTATTCAGTTATTGTCTGACTGAATTTGCTTCAATAATCTTTAAGATCCAATGGAGCCCAAGGCGATTATATTCAGAGCAAATTCAGATGAAATTGGCGAAATGATCTCACCAGACAACTGTGGTTATTTTCCAGTCGAAATATCATAGTTGGGGAGCTGAGGTCCGAAAAACACGACCGATCTGCACCGAATTTAAAAGGTCACTCATATGTGAGAACAATGCCTACTATCAACAAATTCAAGTTCCTCGCACCCCAAATCAGTCCTATTTTGTTCTTAAACAATCATCAATATTGCGAAATAGCAGAGTAATTTGACCGATTCGCATAATGTTGTGCTTCATTTCACCAGAAGACAGCATACTGATTTACTCTTTCAAGTCTGAATGACCGGAAAATCGTTCAGCGATGGGTTTTTTCACTGAGAAATCCTCATCAATCTGCACATGTTCCAAAATGGTGAAAGCGAAGTTGAAATGTTGAAGAAAGTCCTATAGCATCATTCTGCAACCTTGAAATTGTGCGGAAATCTTGCAATCAAGCCATTTTTGAATGAAAAATACTTGAGAATTTCGCCAAACAATTGATAGAAAACCATATGAAACTCTGCACATGTTCCAAAATGGTGAAATCGAAATTAAAATGTTGAACAAAGTCCTATAACGTCATTCTACAACCTTGAAATTGTGCGGAAATCTTGCTGTCAAGCCATGATCTGATGAAAAATACTTGAGAATTTCGCCAAACAATTGGTAAAAAACCATGATACTCTTCAAAATCACACCGGAGTTATATGTTGATTTGGCTAGTTCCTCGTATATTTTGTCAATTTCATTTCTCTCCACTTTTTTCCATTAAAATTCATGCAGAATTGCAGGCTCGTGCAAACTGGTCGAATTCTCATGATTTTTCCACCGGAATGTTATTTGGCAAAACACTTTCTCGACCTTGGTTGAATTTTCGAGTTCTTCCTCTCGGAAAATGGGTTAGGAGAACGGCTTTCGGATCATTTCAAGCTGGCAGAATGATATTTCAGGACTTCTTTGTTCAACATAAACCACCTGGATTTACCATTTTTGAACTTGTGCGGATTGGTCAAAATTTTTCCCAAATTTTTCCGTCGTAAAACCTTGGCAGAACGATTTCCGACCCTCCAAATTTGGCTGATTTGTTCGCTATGCCTTCATTGGGTGAAAACAAACTCCACTCACAATTTCTGGGCATGTGCAGATTGGTGAAAATTGGTCCATTTTTCACGACCGTCTTTCTTAAATAACAATGAACATGGACCAGTCTGAGTATGTTTCGATAGTGAATATTCTTACCATCGTTATACATATATACCAGGTACGCACAATTTAACACAAATGTGATAGAAATTTCATTTCATGCGGTCCAGTAAATAACAATATTTTACTGTAATCCATGGTTGTATATTATGTTATCATCATTCCCTATAGACATCAGACAATATTGAGTGACGATTGAATCGAATGCTACTCAATTTCAGGTATGTGAACGGTAGAGAGTTGTTCGACATTATCTCGAGGTTAATGACGAGAGGATGAGCTAGCTGCCTTGGTTTAACGAGTATGTCTCACTGGTTTGTTACTAGTGATGAAATGATGGCAGAGATATCTGTATAGGTGAATCTGCCGAACTGTTTCAAAAGAACTTTAGTAGCGAGATTAGGCAGTCAAGTTATTGTCGGTTTTCTGATAAGGCTGAATAAGTTCGCAACTTCGCTCCTTCTTGCCCCGAATATTCATTAAAGACCGTAATTGATTTGTGATGTTTATTGTGCCACAGATACATTATATCATTGAAATGAGTAGTACATGAAACCATTGTTAGTCAAATGTTCCACAGTCGTTCGTGAAAGACGTCCCATGAATATTTTAGTACTATGTGCTTTGGGGTGGTGTTTATTGGAGCGGAACAATCTTATTGTAGAGTTCGTTACTCAATTCTATGCTTCGACACGTTCGTGAGGGCATTGCATAGCTGATGACATCCGATGATCAAATACGTCGAGAAAGCGAATTCTGGGAAGCGAAGGTAAGATACAATGTATCCTGAAAAGTCATAGAAAAGAATCAGGCTGTCGTCGGAATATCAACACATCGAAAATCAACACCAAACATTTCTCACAAGATTCCAATGTGTATTGGTCTTTCCTGAATCTATATTTTAGAGAACCACATCAATCTCAATTTTTTTTTGCTGATTAGTCTCTAACAGGAATACTCTCGAATATATTCATGAACACAAGAATATGGATAAATTTAAATATAAAGAATCACATTGAGAATTCGCATTCTCCATGTGATGAAAATATTGATTCCTCCTCGCTTCAAACAACAGAAAACAACTACTTTCCTGGCTATATGCCACGACGAACATTGAAAACACACGATAAGAATTTGACAACAGAATCTTCTGAAGTAGAAAATTTGCATTATCCTCCATGTATAAAGATATGCACATAATATCATTCTGAATATTCAACAGAAAACAACTACTTTCTTGGCTATTTGCCATGTCGAACATTGAATTAGATCTCTTGAATATCCAAAAAGACATGAAAAATCAAAATCCTCTACTGGAATTGAGATTTGATATTATCTCTCAAATCGAATAGAATAATATGATGTATCATAATATGAAAATATAATTCACTGATATGTTCAGTATCGGAATGAAAATTGGAGAAATATATTTAAATGACCTCTGATCTTGATGAGCTTGGAACTTCCAAAAAAAATCATTCGTATCAGTGATATGGGAGTTATATCTCTCACAAACAGGTCATATTATGACTGAAACTCATTTCGAATATCGAATCCTCATCAGTAACCTGAAGTCCAGTTATTCTTTCAGCCATTCTTCATGATAATTACAATTTTCATCTCCCTATAATATAACTAAAACTATAACGAACTGATATCTGTGAATTATAATTTGTTGACATAACCACTGTCATCTGGGCATTTGTTTTTTGATGAATGTCAATTCATCATACATCAAAAAACTGATTGGTCTCTTTTCGTCTTTCATGAACATACATGCCACTTTTCCTCCTCGATTATTTTCGAAAAACCAAGAAATGATTCGGAATTTCCGATACTGTTTCAATTGCGACAATATCCCTTAATCAGGTCAACCTGTGTCTTGAGCAAGCACGAATTACGTGAATGAAAATTTTACGGTGGGAACATTTCTTACGCTTCCACCCTCAGTTCGTAGTTCTGCGAATTGACTCCATTCCGAGACCTATCCCCAGCAGGAGTATCCACTAGGGAGAATTTGACGCCTATGAAATTATTTATCCAGCTTGAAACCCGAGAAATAACTTGGCTAACAGCACAATCTTGTTTCACGGGAAAGGATAAAGACCTTAAAATGAAAACCTTGTAACTCTTCCTGGGGGAAATCCTTGGCCAGCAACAAACAATTATTATTAGAGTTTGTAAATGAGAAGAAAAGTGTTTCTCTAGCGGGAGAGAAAATGTTATTAAGTGCCCTACAAGGGTTAGAAGAATCCTCAAGTAAATTGAAGTTTGAGAAAGTGTAAGCTCTGTCAATCAGAGTCGCTTTGAGGAAATGAATAAACTCAACAAACCCTGGATATTTCATGGGAAAACAGGATTTTTTGGTCATGTCAAGCCACAGGAAGATTCTTTCCTGCTCAGATGTTGATTGTTAGTGACTAGTCATAAATATGAGGATCCTGAAATGATCTGCTTGCATAACATCACGAGCAAACAATTGAATAATCTGCTCCCTTGATTCAGATGAATCTAATTGGGGGCTCTATAAATATCAAAATATTATGATGAAATAGTAGTGATAAATATGATGCTGTAGGCAACATGAACAGGTTTCGATGAAGGAAGGTTATAGGAGGGCAGAAACAAGGAAACTCAACGCTCACCATTCACCGATTCTTTTCTTTGGGAAATTGATTATTTGTATGCCTATACACAGCCGCCAAACCAAACGTCACATCCTCATTCCATAATATATCAAACTACGACAATAGCAGGATTTTTCAGTGTCAGATCTTGGTTAGATCATATTTTCATATTATCAAAAACATTCGAAATATTTTATATTCATTCTAACAGTTGTTTTTTTTTCTGCTAGCTCTCATAACTAAGAGATCCAGCGTGAACAGAGTTGCCCCAATTGTCAGCAGGAGCGAAACAGTACTGATTCGACCCACCGGGTCCCATCAGCCGCTCTCGGTCTGCTGACAACTGGGACGAATCTTCGCTCCGGGTATATCCCCAATCCAAAGACGTTTAACATAAAGTCCTAGTCATGTTGTACCCATCTAGTGACAAAGCTCTGAGGTTGGATCAAGAGATCGCGACGCCACACTGTATGGCAGCAGACCGAGAGCGGCTGATGAGACCTGGTGTGTCGTTACAGTATCGTCTCGCTCCTGCTGACAATTGGGGCAACGCTGTTTACCCTGGAGCTCTCAGTTATGAGAATCTAGCAGTTGAATAGGTAGGTGAAAAAATTCACTCGAGTAAATATCAGATAGTGCCATCTGTCAGCAGAGTGGTTCACTTGTAGTACCACTCTGAGGCGTATAGACGGAAGGGTCTGTACGTGTGACTGTAGATAGCTGCGCCATACAGTGTGTGTCGCGATCTCTTGATCCTACCTCAGAGTTTTGCCACTAGATGGCTGCAACGTGACTAGAACTTCATGTTATACCCTGCGAGAGTGCGAGTTATTGTTTCTGTATCTAGTGCGCGAAATGCTACTTTCGTGGTCACTACTTTCCTGGCTATTCGCCACGTCGAACATTTGCCTGTTGAATATCCAAAAAGAGAAGACAAAAAAAATTATATCAAAGATTTCAGCACTTCTCTCGTTTTTTATTTCCAGATCCTTCAAATAATTATCCAACAGTAAGCTGACGTGATGGGAACGAAAATGACCCATTATTATCATTATTATTTTTCAATTTATAGCGGAGCTATTGGAATTCTCGTTTCCACTCACCCTGGTGTACCAAACAGTAGATTCGTATCGGAATATTGCTCTCATGGTTGGTCGGTATATTTTTTGTTACTCTCATCAGAAAGTTACATTATTCCACATGAATTTCAGGTACTTCTGGATGGAATACAAATTTCCTCTGGAACTATTTAGTATCTACTTGTTTTTGGTTATCGCAGATTATTCATTGCGAAGCAACTCCGAACTTCCTGCCTGATTATTTCATAAATTGATCTGTAAAGTTGCTCACTCGAAAGTGAGCTGAATTGGTGTGAAACATGGAACGGCGATATCTTCAACGTTCTAATGGTTTCTCACCAACTTTGCGACACAATAAGAATAACCAAGCATCTACGAAATACCGAAAAAGTACAAACTTTTGTTTCACGAAGGGGAAACTTCTGAGTAGATTAATTATTCTGGGTTAACAGCAAAATTCGAGGAAATTAATTTCACGTAACTTTATGCTTTTGTTGAGATGAATATATGCAATGAAGCTGAAAATAACAACAATTATAGATCCTTCAATCAACTGAAAAAATGATGAAAGTGGAAGTGATATAGTGTCTGGATAGGTTCATATATATGTGTTCATCGAGGAGGTAATATTCATTCATCTAAATTCTTGAGAGTCTACGACGCATCTTAACTGCCCTCTTAACAGAACTTTTTCTGAAAACACCTCCTAATTCACTTTTTTACACATCTCCTCATTAACAGTTGCAACTGTAAATTAGGCAGAGGAGATACTGTCTGTAGGTCAATCGAGGAGGTGGTACATTCATTTTACTTGGTTCTTTGGGATTTTCTCTCCTCGTTTCTATAAAATAAAAGTATTCGTATTATTTCAATATATTTGTAGAGGGACAAATCAGATGATTTGCCCCAAAATGTCACTGCGTTTAACAAATTTTTCTATCAGGGAGTCTAAAAGAAAAATCCAGTAGCTTGTCAGTGACAATTTGTTTGAAAAAATTTTTGAAGGAAAGAAATATAGATATATTGAAAAAATATCGAATTTGTACTTATCTTTGGACGTTTCGGGACCGATTCTGCTCCCGTTCTCAACATCTTTGGGATTTTCTCTCCTCGTTTCTATAAAATAAAAGTATTCGTATTATTTCAATATATTTGAGAACGGGAGCAGAATCGGTCCCGAAACGTCCAAAGATAAGTACAAATTCGATATTTTTTCAATATATCTATATTTCTTTCCTTCAAAAATTTTTTCAAACAAATTGTCACTGACAAGCTACTGGATTTTTCTTTTAGACTCCCTGATAGAAAAATTTGTTAAACGCAGTGACATTTTGGGGCAAATCATCTGATTTGTCCCTCTACAAATATATTGAAATAATACGAATACTTTTATTTTATAGAAACGAGGAGAGAAAATCCCAAAGAACCAAGTAAAATGAAGGCAGAGGAAATTTCATTATTCAAAACATCACTCAATTTTGAGTTACAACTGTGAATTAAGAGATATCGAATGTTTCTGAAAAATAGTAGATTGTTTTATTAGGATCCAAAGTGACACTTTGTGTGACAAGCGAATTTTGCATTCGCGAGGCGGAGCCTTTAGCGAAGCCAAGCGAAAGCAAAATTTGTATTGATATGCATGTATTGATATGTGATTGTTCAGGAAAAACATGGAACTTATATGAGGAAATATGGGAGATGATGCTTATTCGTGGCAAAAAAAACCAAGTGTTCAAACTCATTAAGAAGTTCTCGAGAAAAACACGAATTCAACTCCAAAATTTAATGTGAATGTCTAAGGATGTCGGATAGTCCATCGAAGACATCTGTTCAGATTACTGTACAATCGTGATCGATGTTATTCTGTAATTGTGGCACTACTTATGCCAGTCACATAACAGACATAACCCGGTGGTCCGAGTTATGGGACTGATGGTTAAGATCAGATTCGCCATAATGTTATATTATGGGGTTCTTCAGATTTTTTTCATAAGATTATAAAATCATCCACAATTCTTCATGATACCCTACAGTGTCATTTCGGAAAATTATTCAACAAAACATGTTTTGAACTTTATATGAATTGTTCTCTTTCCCACAAGAAGGGATATCCTGTAATGTTCAGAGAACATCGTGACCAAGGAAAATCAGGTAGGAATTGGTGCTCTTCTTGAATTTATGGAGGTTATATGCCTCGGAGAACACCTCCCTTGGCAATGTGTTCCAGAGCCTCGCTGTTCGTTGGATGAACGAGTCTTTGGAAAGAGATGATCTGCAGGTCTCCAAAGTGACCACAATGGGGGGTGCGAAGCCTCAACTCGACGGGTTAATCTCGCGGGGACTGCCAAGGGAGAACAATTGTTGATAATTCAGAAGAGCATCGTCCGTGAAAATATCTATGGAATAGAGCCAGATCGCCAACTTTTCTACGATGTTCCAGAGAAGTGAGTGAGTTTGTGAGCGAGGCATCACTCACGAGACGAATTTTCCGTTCTTTGACAGAATCCAACAGTTTCAGGGTATGTTTGGGTGCTGCACTCCAAACATGGGAACAGTATCCTAGGACAGGTCGGATCTGTGCCTTATAGAACATAAGCAGCTGATTGGAAGTGAAATAGCTCCTAGCTGGTGTAATAATTTCACTTTATACTATTTTTTTTTCGATTGTAGGACTAGTTTCTTATAAGGCTGATGATGGACATATGTATGTACGGAACATGTACCCCTTGATGTGATATTGTACATAGTTAACTGTCGTAGAGATGATTTTGAGTATGATACAGTATCTACTTTGATATTTCAGTCAACTTCCATTTTACATTAGAAAATTCAGGCGTAACAAAACCACGTTTATAAGTTGAAATATTGATATAAAGTGGATGATCACTCAGAATGGTTGGCAAAGCCCAATTTAAACACACAAATGTGACAATATTTATCGCTGCATGTAGAAAAACCCTGCCACCGAAGCAGTGCGAGGTTCGTATAGGACCGGGAAAAAAGCAATAAGCATACCGCACAGAAATAATATATATCACAACATAGCTGGCTTAAGATGTATAACTGCGCACGTACCAGCTATATATCACTTACATTAAAATTGCTGCTAGCAGAGCTAGCGATGGTAAGCGATGCGTTCGGAATGAAAAGGAAGTCATGCTGTTCCAAAACGATCATCTGTAATTTTAATTAACTGCCTGGGTCAGGGGAAATTCTGCATAAAAATTCTCGAGTTGAGTGAGTTGTGTATTGGAATATGAATATATGCCTGGAATTTCATCAAGATAAAAGATGAGGCGCCAGAGTGTGGAGATCCAATAATATGAGGCATCACCTCATCAGAATCGAAATGGGAGTGCAATCTGAGAATATAGAGTGTTTATAGTTGGGCCGATTGGAAATACGTCTTTGTTGTTCCTATTGTGCGGATCCTTGAAAAACCTGATGAACTCCATTGTGATTCTTGAGAAGTCATGGAATTCAGAGAAAGGACCTCAATAAATGCTGACCAGCGACTGATGTTTATTACCTCCATCTGAGAGATTCCAGTCGACAATGTTGCAATGAGTATAGATCATTATTGACTTCATGAACATTCCAGAAAAATGGAGTCATTCTTTGGCCAAGAAAAGTATCTGATCCATGCAGGAAATCTCTCATTTCTTGTATTGATACAGCTATTTCCATTATGTATCTGCACGGTTTCTTCTCAACACATCAAAGTTCGATAAATTTTTCATATTTTCGTTCGCAAGAACTTCTGAGAACTTTAGATGTCTGTTGATTTCCGATTCCAAAGTAAACTCACTGAAAGAGAAGTAACTCGATATAGAGGAAAGGTTATTGATATTCCGGAATTATTCTTTTTGATCTGGATTCATGAACGTTTCAGTCAAGAGAATTGATAAACAGTTTTTCATAGCTGTACAACCTTTTTGTCCTTGAGAACGTTGGACTAGAAAATATTTCGGCTCATGCAAAGTTCTGCGAGAGTAACTATTTCCTCCAACACAGATTCATCTATCATCCACGAGTGATTATTGGAATCATTACCAAGTTTATGAAGGCTTCATCCGATAGAGATGTTTCCTGAACATTATAGGGATTCCCTTTGGTACGCTCCAAGAGATGAAAAAAAGGTGTCAGTATCTCTTGTTTTTTTCATATTTCGTTTACCTGAGAGTTCACTTTGACCTTTTGACAGTGTTGAAACAACCTATTAAAATCACAATGGAATCTGTATTCAAGCAAGCACTATAAGCTTGGACGTTCTCCTTTCTTCACATTTCTGAAGTGAAAATTCCGCGTTTTTTTCATGTGAACGTATTTTCGAACGAACATATTAGCTGAGCGTTATTGCTATAGACTTCTGTTTACACTAAAATATAGTGGTTAGGCTATCATATAGCGTTTTCAAGTCAATTTCCACTATATTGAGACATTCTCCCATTTTCCTCTGAGGTCTTCAAGTCATCCAGCTCTCCAGGTCCAATATTTGCTATAAGGTCACTTTTGTTTCGTTCAGTTGTGATAACAGATTCGGAAAAATTTGGGAAAACTTTTTTCATGGTTAGGGTTATTCATTGCCTGATGATGTCTCACACTGAGTGGCTGATGGGTATCTGAGGAAGAAAGTACACGTCAGGGATTTGAATAAAAGCTATCCAACATGAAGGGGACTCAAATAAACAAAAACTTCTGCAGAAGCAGCTCTGATCGAACAATTTGGACTACCTGGAATATCCAAATCCATAGGTTCGCGTCGTGACTTGCAACGCACGAAAATTCCTGTGTCATCTGCTTGAAGGGATGGACGAAAACGTCATCAAAGTCGAAGAGATAAGAGAAGCCATGATAATTGACAAATCGTAGAGGGATAAGATTCCAACCAATGAACAATCCAAAGATTGTCTATGATTTTATCGGGTAGTTCGAGTCGACTTTAATAAGCCTCATGTGGAAATCACGCGGTAAAAATTTTGTGTCAACAAAATTCCAATACCTACCTCCTGTCCCTATCCTCCTCAGGAACACACGATGTTCTTTGAACATTATAGGGATTGCCTTTCGTGCGCTCCAAGCGATGAAAAATATTCTGGTTAATATAGGCACAACCAGCAGATGCAATTAGTTGTTGATACCGTATCAATATGTAAGAATAACGATATACTGGTTGAAGTAACCATAAAAAGTGTTCAGTGTATCAAGGACGGTTGTGCCTATCCTAACCAGATGATTTTTTCCCATGATTGTTCGGAGAAATTCAACTCCTTTTGGGATATCTCTTTGCCGATATCACATCAGAGATCAGGATCACTAATTTTTTTCAATCCATATAATAATAAGAAGTAAATTCAGGTGGAAGATTTCCACATCCAGAGCAATGGTGATCATGTAGTGCAATTCGCATGTAACTGACAGTGTGGTATATTTATCATCCCAATTTATGAATGGTAATTCGCTAGTAATCCAACACTTCTGAATGCAGTACATTACACCATCTATGTCAGTTGATGAAACTAGTAATGCAAAGATAGACTGAACAACCGTGACACATAGAGAAAATGGAGAATTGGAGAGAACTTGGCAGTGATATTTAACGGAATAGTTGGTTGAAATTACCATAATAATATAGGGAACTCGGTTATTTTTATTCCTTATTGTCAGAAATAGTAAACCACATTTTAAAGTTCACTATTACTATTGGATAGATGAAGTTAACTTATTGTCGAGGTACATTTGTACTACGATCGCATTCGAAAGTATCACGATTCTCAAACTGCAAAAGTATGGTTATTTCCTCTGCCGAATTTTTTCGCGTACATAAGTGAAAAACTGTTCAGGTTCCCGATGCCACCACTCCATTCTTTGAATTGCAGGAGGGAATATTTTCAACAGCCAATCAAAAATCATTTTCTCCCTAACAGCATTAATGAATTTCAGAGAGTCATCGAGTTTTTACGACACCAAATTCCACCCTCCGCAATATTTCATTCCCGTTGAATGATAAGTCGAGTGTTCTAAACGGCGATTTCTTGTTGGCCATGAAAATCTATGGCAACGTTCATTCATTCCAGTAATTTGAATAAAAAGCTATCGTTTAAGGATAATTGTGACGCAATTCATGAAAGAGCCTGCTCATTTGGATCTCGCTGGGAATAAAAGAGCAGCGTTCACTATTTGCATATTTTCTGATACTTGTTATAATGAGCTCCGGTATATAATGAAAGCGGAATATCCTTTTCCGTTCCACAATCTGCAACAAAGTAGCTTCAATTTCTCTTTGTTCTGTGAAAACTGACTATTATTAATTGAAGAATCATTCTTCACGTTGGTTGTATTATGAAAATTGAACAATTTTTATAATTGGAAGATTCGTTCAGTTATTGATCTGAAGGGACCGCACGAACTATTTATAGGTGCTGTTATTCTCGAAGAAGATCCCTAAATTTTCAGTAAGTATGCGAACTGATTGGAAGTACCAAATTGCAGATGTCATCAATGCAAAAAATCTGAAATAACCCCAATAATGGAAGCCAAGAAATCTTTCATCTTTGTATGAGAATCTGTGATATTTTCATAAACGATATCACGATGTTCTGAATATTCCGAGATAATTATGTTGCTTCATTGTTCACGAAACTGTGTTGCCCAGCAATACCACGAGTCCTTTAGGATGAGTGCACACAGAAAAAAAATTTCTTCGAATGAGAAAACATATTATCGAGATATATCCTCAAACCGAGAATGCGATTATTGAGTCACTGAATCAATTAACTCAATCAAAACGATGTTTCAATTCGCAAAAGCCTACTATTTTGTTTCAATAAATTTGTTGCTTGAATAGATAAGTATACATTTCTTCAAATGAAAGAATGCTCATTCCATCGGATGATATATTCAGTTTTCTCGAATTGCAAAAACCTAATATGTTGAGGCAAAAATATAAATAATTGTTTCTCCAAATGAAGCATTCTAATTTCATCATATTGATATTACAATTCCATCAAGCGAAGACCTCTGATAGTTCTATTCTATGCCATATTTACTTGATTCAAAAATATGAATATCAATTTTCTCGAAGGAGAGGAATGTAATATCTTCAACTTGATGATAAATAATCTCTCCAATTGAAGAAGCAACATTTTGATTCAATACTTTATTCACTCGATTTGAGTCTATGAATAGGTATTTCTTTGAATGAAAATGATATGCACCCGAAAATCAAGGGTAAGCAATCCTGTTGCCAAAACTCAGTCCTCATTATGACAGCCTCACACCGGCGAAACGGCATTATGCTGCGTAGTTCAGGAATTTGGAATGTTATATTGAGTGTTTAAAGGTGTAAATTGTCTTAGAACAAAATATCTAACAAATGCTGAACTTGTAGAGAGCTGGTGAAGGAACAACATTGAATTCCCTAGGTAAGTAGGTACCTTTGAAAATTTCGGTAGTCATTGTGAGTGAATCAACAATTTTTCAATCAAAATAACAGGAATTTAGTAATATTCTGCTATGAATATATGCTTATCTTGTCATTCGAAATTCTTTCTTAGCAAAATGACGACTGGTTGATGAATGAAGAAGAATTATCTACCAAATGAGATATTGCAAAGACTTGAAAGAAATTATAGGCGAGAGAAGGTTTCCTGCCGAGTATCTCGAATCGATATACCGGATATCTTCCAGAAGGCATGATATTACTGGAGTCACGATATTACATATTATTATATAGGTGAGTTTTCAATTAATTATAATACTTATGTCATTGTTTGTGACCGTTATCATTTCCAGCAAAAATCAATGCATGTGATTATTCTATAACCATTTGGGGTCATGATGAACCTATACATGGAATTATTGTTAACTAAATAAACAAAAATATATTTTTTCACGAATTTTCTGTGGAGTTTGGTTAGTGCATAAGGAATCATTCACAGTTTTGAATCAAAAACAGAATTATATTTTCAACTAAGCAGTCAATATTTTGATACAAAAAATTGTCTCATCGGAGAGAATTAACTTTATATTCATTATGAAAAACTCATCAGATCAAGAATATCAATGTGTTCATTGGAAATTTACGGAATTTTGACAAAATAAATCGTTCATTTCGAAATGAAAGAGAACAACCTTCAATAATAGTAATCCATAGTTGCAAATTGAGAAAATGATTGTTTCCACTTATTGGATGTATTACATAAATCAGAATTATGGTTTTCCTGGAATAAGTAAATGATTTTGTCAATATGAATTGATTTCGTTTTCACTTCAACATAAAACATACGTCCCCAACCATGCATATCTCAATTTTCCTACAAGAGACTTGTTGAATGAATCATTGTTTCAGAACAAGAATGATATCATCTCTTTCGTTATATACAAACACATTATTTTCTTGGACCAATGCATTCAGTGGTATTTTGCTAGACTATTTCACGTTCACGAAGCATACATGACAGTATACAGCCATAATCATTTCATGCCAAACTGACAGACTTTGCTTCGCTATCCATGTTTACATCCAGACTTGCTATCCATGGTTACATCGTTGAGCGCATATGACCAATCGCAATTGAGAGACATCTCATGTTCTGACTTGTGATTGGTCAGATTATGTGATGAGTGAAATAGTCAGATCAGACATCTGAT
This sequence comes from Phaedon cochleariae, assembly GCA_918026855.4. NCBI lineage: Eukaryota > Metazoa > Arthropoda > Insecta > Coleoptera > Chrysomelidae > Phaedon > Phaedon cochleariae. Next base: position 71,567,948 of record OU896707.1, on the reverse strand, counting down.
CAAATTAGGAACAACTGTGATTTATGCAAGCTTCATTTCGTTGTTGATGTTTCAACATGACGAGTTTCGATTGATTAAAAAGATATGCTTGTCAGACCATCATTAGATGAAGCAGACTGCATTGAGAATTAATTCGAGAAGAGAAATGATGAACGATTTTCCTTACAAGCAGATCTGTTTCTCGTGAAATTTCTCCATTTAATTAAAGATTGATTAATGTATCATGAGGTATGGAAAGGAGGCACAAGCCGGAATTAACTCGATGTATAGAAATTCTGATTACATCAAGGATTTTCATTAAACTCATGATATAAATTTCCTTGCGATCTTAAAATGATTTTCAATTCCTGATCATCCTCAAATAAAAATGAACACTACACGAATCGTACTAGATTTCCAGAAAGTTCTTGATGTTCTTGTTTTACAGGGTGTCCCTAAAAAGTAAATTTAGATTGTAATTGTAACTACAGTGCCGTTTAGCGCTCAAACTGAGTCACTTTGTACTGAGGTAAGTTTGCTTGTATAAAAATGTACGTTTTTGTAAAGACTTTTCAGAGACACCCTGTACACATATACTTATCTCGGTAAGGTATGGTGAGGAATGGTATCTTAAACATAGAAATATGTTTGGATTTCTGAGACTTACACTGATCTGAAATTTTGTATAGTAATAAATTCGCTGCGGCTGAAGACACGTTGTCTGTGTAATTCATTTCTCACAAACATGTAAATGACGTCACTCCCCAGCGAATGATGTATTCATGTAATAGGCGCATTCAATCAATTCACTTTTATATATTTTTTTATATGGAACAAAATATGGGATGTAATTCATGTCCATGATAGTCAGGGGGATTGTTTTCAATACTGTCTACACGACCGCCGGGGCAGTTGGATACTGATACTTTAACAACCGCCATCACGACGATATTTCTTCCTTCTTCATAGAGAATACTCCCGAGCGAAGTGATAGCTCCGTCATCGTCCACATGTATCTGACCATCACGACGGTGACTCGGGTTCAACTCCTGCAAGGCCTAACTTTTTCTTAAATTTCTTCCACAAGTAATTTTTCGAAACACATATTTCTCAGGAGAAAGGTTTATTCAGACAAGCTAAGTAAGTTTTTTTGAACAATATTCCCTTTTTTATGCAAAAACTACATGTCCCTTCCTCATGTTCCACGGCGGTCCTATACAGAAAAATATGGTAACCGCCTATGGTTATTCATGTATCAATATCCAACCACCGTGGCGGTTGTGTAGACGGAGCCTTTTTTCTTCTGTTTCGACGTATGCAGGAAAAATATCGAATATGAGGAAAGGAAGTATCAAGTATTACAACATACCTCGAAACTTCTTTCTCGAAGTGAACCAGATCTCAACACTGAATCAAGATCATGACAGCTCGTTGGTCATTCATTCGGAGAAGATTATAATAATAATAATAATGATAATAATGTTTATTTTTGACACAAAGAAGATGTAAATTCACATAAAATTCACATAAACATTTGACAAAATTGGAATGTAAAAAAACAGAAACTCAGTGTTAAATTATGCATACAATTACATAACATGGGAAGTATATAACTTTGATTTCATTAAACAGAAAAATCACTGAAGCACGTAAAGTGCTTGTGCGTGATAATTTTGTTGCTACTGGTTTTCTTGAAAACAGTGAGACTGAAACTATAATATAACAGATACCTCTATAGATTACAAGATAAGCAATAAAATATCAAAAATCATTTTGGGTTAATGGGTCACGATCAGGTTGGTAGATCTCAATCCTTCAAATATGTCATAATCATCAGGTAAGTAGGTCACAGTTAGGTACAGTTAAGTCATAATCAGGTGTCAGTCGTAATCAGGTAATAGGGCCATTTTAAGTAGTATATTGAATCTTTATTAATTGTATTGATATCTGGAAGTCAGTAACAGTTTAATTTCTAGAATTTCAATCATTATGCGATGCTTACACATATCGAGAAACTATAATCAAAACTGCGACGAAAAAAAAAATAGTACAATTTGAAATTTTTATGTGTATATTCAGTTTGAGTTATTAATTGCCAGTAGAACGAGGATATTTTCTCAAAAAAGGCTACTGAATGATTCTTCTGAGAAATATTCATCTCTGAGTAGACCTATATTCAGAATCGAAGCAATACTGAATATTATCATATGTATCGCCATCGAAAAATATATATTCCTCTCTATAGTATCGATAATATGCAATTTGATTCAGGTTGTGAAAACTCTTGGGATACAATGAAAACATCGTTGCAGTTGGAACATCCCTATTTTTCAATGAAATATCAACATTCCTCAAATGAGATCTGCCTCGAGAATTCTTTCTAGAATGTATCAGATATTCTCGATCTGAAACCACAACTTCAATCCAAAGCCGTATTAATTCCATCCAAAACTTCAATCCAAAGCCGTATTCATTCAATTCAAATTGAATGAAATTATACTAATCTACTAAATATATCCCACTACAGGAAACTCCATTGATAATACGAAGAAAATATAATTATTATCATATGGTTATCCTCAATGATATACGAATGTGGAATACGGAAGACGTGATTATATCTTGTAAGAAAGTGAATAATAATATATATACAGGTCGATTAATTCATTATGTGAATGAGAAAATGGTGAACATTCTTTTTGAAAGGTTAACCCAGAATATTGCATAATATATATTGAGAAGTGCATAAAAAAAATTTGGAAAGTGTGCATGTTAGAGATGGTTAGAAAAAAAGACAAAATATTCATGTCCGGAAATATCATGAACGGATTGCTGAAAATTAGATGATATTGTTTATCATTATGCTAATAGATATACTTTTCTGGGTACGGAATGAAGTTCCAATGAAATGTCACAAATCTATATACTTCTTCTTGATCAATTCAAAACCGAATATTGTATTTCTATATGGGGATCAACAAAACTATCAATTATGAAGCCTCTCGAGACACTTCAAAATTGAATCATCAAATGTATATTTACGAACTGAATTATTTGAAACCACCACCAAACTACTAGACAAGCAGATCATTTTTCTGCCCAGAAAATCAGATATTGGCAAAAAATCCATCCATCACAATGGAATGATACATACAATTCACTATCAAATACCTTGAAGCTACGATTAATAGGATTGATAAATTCTAATAGGGATTCAAGAATCTTCGACTTCTGTAATATTGACATCTCATCTCATTTTCATAGTTTTCTTGTACAATAACAATAGTTACCAACTTGGTACCTAACAGATGGGTCAATTAAGAATGAATCAAATCAAATCAAATCAAAATTACTTTATTGTCTCAAGAATGGTTGTTCTTATTGACAAAGTGTTAGGGTGAAAAACAACAAACATATCATTTGAACATTCAGGCCACATAGGGAAGACTACGCGATATATACATAAATACACATGAAATTCATCACATACATTTGTAGTGCAGACCACTACACGTCAATTTTACAAGGTCAGACGACAATAAAATCTAAAAACATAAGTACATGATATATCTTAAAACCTTATAAAATCAAGACAGACAATAATCTAAAAACCTACGATATTTAAAAAACATACAATATGCATTCATATATATAAATAAATAAAAGAACAATACAAAAGTATGGTAAAATGAGAAAAGGCAAGTTAACAATACGATTAAGTAGAATGACATAAAATGGAATCTAAAATTTTTCCAAATAGAATTCGTCCAGTGAATAGAATGCTTTGTCTAGCAAAAAATTTCTCAAAGAAACTTTGAACTTTCTTTTATCCGTGATCCTTTTCATTTCATTAGGTAAGTGATTGAACCTTTTCTTGCCATTATATATAATGGAATTTTTTATTTGTGCAGACCTAGGGAGTGGTAAAGTTAAATCAGAAGCTTGTCTAGTCATATATTGTGGAGTTGATTGCACTCCTCTAAACTTACTCTGGATAAGGCATACTGTTTCCAATATATAGATGCATGGTAGTGGTAAGATTCTTTGTGCTATAAATAAAGGCTTACACGAATCCCTGAATTTGGCTTTGCACATGTATCTCAATGCCCTTTTCTGCAATACAAAAATCGTGTCGAATAGAACTCTACTACAAGATCCCCAAAAGCAAATCCCGTATCTGAGATGAGAATCGATTACAGCAAAGTAAACCTGTTTGGCCATGTCCCTACCAAGTTCCCATGAGGTGGTTTTCACTGCAAAACATCCAGATGCTATTTTTTTCCCAGTATCTTTATATGATCTTCAAATTTCAACTTGTCATCAATGTATAAGCCTAGAAATTTAGTTGCTCTCTTACTACTAATTTCTTGATTACCCAAATAAAGTTGTGGCAGATGACATTTAAAAGAGATTATATTAGATTTTGATATGTTCAGAGAGAGCATATTTGCATCACACCACGCTTTTACCTTGATAACATCATTATTAATTTGTTCGTGAAGATCCATGTCATTTTCATTATGCCATAGTAATGTGGTATCGTCTGCAAATTGAGTAAATTTTCCCGTGATATTTATAGAAGCTAGGTCATTGATATATATCAAGAAAAGCATTGGACCGAGCACCGATCCTTGCGGTACTCCCCATTTTATCTCCATTTTTTTTGAAAATTTGTTATGGAGAGATACGCTTTGAGTCCGACCCAATAAGTACTCCTCAAACCATTTCAGAACTACATTTCTGAAGCCGTACCTTTCTAATTTATTGAGCAGAATCTTATGGTTGACACAGTCAAAAGCTTTAGTTAGATCACAAAAAACAGCAGCCGTAATATCACCATCATTGAGATTGAAATATACATCTTGCAGTAGGTTAAAAATAGCATCACTTGTTCCTTTTGCACTTTGGAACCCGAATTGAAAGGAATTTATAATTTTGTGCTTTGCCAAAAATGCCGTCACTCTGTTTTTCACCAGTTTCTCAATTAATTTAGAGAGGGTAGGTAGCAATGAGATTGGTCTATAATTGGCCGGATTTTCCATATCCCCACCTTTATGTAGAGGAATCACCACCGCATTTTTTAGACATTTTGGAAATACTCCTGATGAGAATGAAAAATTGATAGCTTCAACCAGGCTCATAAGAGCACAGTCAGGTAAGTGAGAAAATATTTTTGTGGATATATCATCATATCCAGATGAATTTTTATTTTTTACTTCATGAATTGTTCTTTTCAATTCTTCAATGTCCGTTGGCATGAAGAAAAAGGATTCAGATACAGTAATATTCTTTAGATAATCCAAGAGGTCCGTTGTAGGGTGGATTTCTTTGGATATCTTTTCTGCTATAGAGCAATAGTATTCATTAATATCGCCACAATTTAGATTTGTTTCCATAGGGACGGTATATTTTTTACCCCTCAACTCATTAATTATTGACCAACTCTCCCTCTGTCTATTACCTGAATTATCTATCTTTTGTCTATAATACAATTGCTTTGCCGCTCTCAGAGTTCCTCTATAAATTTTCCGATACTTAGAATCCTACATTATCCATAGCATACTTTTTAATCAAATGTAAGCTTCTCATATTTTTAGCAGATACTTTCAAACCTTTCGTTATCCAAGGTTTTCCTGGTTTACTCTTGATCTCCTTGAGAGGAAACGCAGTATTGAAAATATCGGACATCATCGAATGGAATTTAGTTAATGGGTCATTAAATTCCAGTGTTACCTCATTCCAGTTATTGGCATTACAAAGTTGTTGAAATTTATTGAAATTCAGTTTGCTGTATATTCTCCCTATAATCTTTTTTTTACCAGAGGATTTTGAGTCAATTGGGACATGGCACAAAACAGCTTCGTGGTCTGAAAGACCAGAATTGATTACCTCACATTCATTTTCATCCATGTTGGAACACACGTAGTCAATAATTGAATCAGATGCTTTTGAGTATCTCGTCGGGGAGTTTACATGCATTACTAGATTGAAGCTGTTTAATAAATTTTCTAATGATTGAGTAGATTTTGAAGTTTTATCCCCGAAATCTATATTGAAATCACCAGTAAGTATCACAGATGCATTGTGGGGTAAATTCCATAATAATATCTCTAACCTTTCTAAAAACAGTTTCTCACTGTACAGTGGAGATCTGTACAAGCAGAAAACGAATAAATTAATATTTTTACAATAAATGCCAGAAAACTCAAACTCATTTTCGACCAACATATGATCATAATTTGTTGATTTTGTGAAATTATACTTATCAATGAAATCTCTATGCATGAGAATCAGAGTACCCCCATGTTTGGAGTTCAACCTAGAGTATTTTGTAATTAATATATAGTTAGTTACATAAAAGTGTTCATCTAATTCTAACCAATGCTCAGTTAACAATACTATATTGGGAAAGTTTTGGCTGTCTAGAAATGCAAAGAGTTCATCAGACTTGTTTCTTGCTGACTGAATGTTTAAAAGTATTAAGGATATGCTTCTTCCCCCCGACCGACTTCTAAAAAACAGTGCTGATCTCCTTCGTTAACAGAGTATGAATTTGCGAGCACATTGCTGTGAGGTTTATCTTTAGCTACATTGTTGTTTGAATCACTCAACTCAATCGTTTGTATCGATTTCAAAACAACATTATTACACTTTGGTGCATGAAAAGTATTTTTAAATCTATCGCAAAGTTCAAATTTACTCCCCTGTTGTTTATTATCAACGAAAAATAAAATAGAATGATTTCTAGTATAACGTGCAAATCGGTTGAGAGACATCCTTATTCTATTTATTATAATATGATCCATTTGAGTGTCACACTCCGAGGTGATTATTAGGTTCGTGGTTTTACCTATATTCAAGACATTTTTTAATACTGAATTTAGAGTTTTGGAGTTGCTGATATTTTTGGTATTGAACATCAGAATTACATAATCATCCTGACCATAATTTAAACTATAGTCGAAAATACTACTTGTCAAGATCGATAATTCTATATTTGGTTTGATGATTTCATTGATGATGTAATTTCTATTTAAAATAAATTTCTTCAATACTGCAGAGAAATTTATCGCGTACTGATCGCCCAGGATTAGAATCTTGGAAGATCTTTCTTGTATATTCATTGTAATTTCCTGATTTTTTCCTAGCGATGGATTTTCGCTGGTTTTAGTTATGTCTCTTTCACTTCCATCTGTCTGCTGCATTGGGTTGTTCATTTCTTCGCAGAGATTTACACCATTAGGAATATTTAGGAATGATTTTCAGTTGAACTTGAAAAAAAAATGTCTTCTTGAGTGTGAATCTTATTTTATTGTCTTCCTCATTTTGTCAAATATATTTATATATTCACCATGTTTCCTGCCATACACAAATATTGTTCCTTGAGAAAGATAACGTTGATTGATTAATTGATTTCCTATCTTATTGAATGATTCTTCGCAACCTTATTGGTCGTTCACACTATACACCAGCAGGTGCACGACTATTTCGAAATCTCCTTGTATATCTTTTTCCTGTCATGTAGCATCCTCTGTATGTTGTTAACAGATGTATTTTATGTAAAATTATAGAACTCATAGGCTGAAATACGCAATGACAACAATGATTATCCATACGGATATAGTTATACTCATGAATATGTATTTGTTATCGTAAATGTAGTCTGAAACCTAGCTGAATTCAGCAATATCGTATTACACAAACTCATGTGTATACCTACTTATACAGAGTATATATGCATTAGGAAACATAAATATGTTAACAGCAGATATAGAGGTCACATAGTAATGAATCTAAATATATCATTGATTCTACCTATAACATTATTTTTTGTTTGTTGGTGCATCGCTACTTGGATGTTATGAACCATCTCCCCAGAAGTCGAAACTTGTGGTGGGGCTAGGAAGAGTGGGACCTATAATTTATACTGGAATATCAACCACTTCTAGGGCAGCGAGATGATGTTGGGATTACAACCAAGAATCACACATTTGAAAAAAACATACTCAGCCAAACCGGATTCGAACCCACAGCACATCTGCATCGTAGCGAAGTTTAGCGTCTTATTATAGACAGCACCAGCGTGCTGAAATTTTTGAGCTTGTGTTGCCAATAGTGATGCTACAAAGCTCACTGATCTAAGCACCGCTCTTATATGAGGAGGAATGGAAATAACACTTCTGCATAAGGAAGGAGACTACTTTTTCTAACAATCCATTCGGTCTGAATGAACTTTCTTCCCAGGAAGTATATCATTCGGAAAATCAATTGAGAACAAATCGAAAAAGTCGCCGACGTGGCATGCGGAGACACTAATCACTATGCCACCAAACCTACTTAAAAATTATATTTTGACGAAAAGATCCATAATACTGTGGCCAACGTCTTTATATTGATCAATATCAAATAAAAATATGAGCCACATCTGCGAACGGCCGCTCTTCGCCAGAGAACAGCTAAGTGGATACGTAATGATCGCAGATAGCTGAATTTCAAGTTCAGAGGGCGCCACTCGATAAAAAATAAACTGGTTCTTGGATTATTGAGGTAACCAAATTTTTTGGGAAGATATTCACAATGAGTTCCAAAACAAAATCCTCCGATAGTAATACAAAAATATAATCTCAAATGATAGTGATTGAACCTGTAGATGAATATAAAACATTATCACCTAGTTATTTCATCACCATAATCGACTGTCTTTCTTAAGAACAGTGTAGAGACCAGAGTATTCGGAATATGTATCCTGAAATATCGTAAAATAACATGGCCATCAAATATCATAACCATGTACTGACTGCCTTTCGTTTAAGCAGAATTATTGTTTAGTTTATCAAGATCTGTCAACTTGCACCATGAATAGTGTTTTGATATAGCATTCATCATATTCCACTCATGGAATGGGGTGTATTAATTTTCAAAAGAATTATAATACTATAATCTGTGAAAACCTGAAACCGCTGTCGCATGGGAGAGTTTCATAAGAGCTTCATATATGTTTTATATAGTCATGATGGTAATTCCGAAAGTTCATGAGGGTATTCGAAAACAATTCATCATAGTTGGGATAGTGAGTTCAGATTTCTATAAAAATCAATGATGGATCAAAAAAACCTGGTCTATCCGAGGGTCCTCTCTAATGGTCCAGTCACCCCTAACCAAGGTCCACTATGGTGTATAGGCAAGCTGTTGAATATAGAGACTTTTATTGTTCCCGTTTAGCCTAAATTTTATTCCTGGAGAAAATTCAACCAACTTCAAAAACTTAAAAAAACCTTGAACTTCTCCCCTTTGTAACTCCGCTACTGATCCATTTCATGATTTCAGTAAATGTCATTGCATTCTCCACGAATTTCGTTCGATAATGATATGAACGAAACAATATTGGCAAAATTCAGAATGAATATGCTTATTTATTTCAAAAACGGTTTGTTTCTCGAAAAAAATCTAGGGTCGCAAGAGCATTCTCACTGATCGATATAACAATGTTTTCAACTAGAAGATGTCAGAGGCTAGCTTACTACGGAAAAGTTTGTGTTGGATAAGGAAGCCTCTACCTTCAAAAAGGTATCACTGTGTAGATCTTTCGAAACTTTAAGATGCCTAAAATGTTGATCTTCTAGAAAATATCAACCACACAAAATGTCTACTTGATACGTTCAAAGGTGAGCGAGATATATCAATTAATAAAAAAAAAATTTAACTCAGCCCCCTGTAGCAGCGCTACTAATCGAGATCTAAGGCATGTTCATATATACACTTTTCTGATGAACGTGATGAGATCTACCATCTATCTCAGTTCATGTCTTCCAATTTGAATCATCCTGTATATCAGTTTGTAATACCTCTTTGTCTCATATATTATATGTTTCACATTCCATATCACAAACCTTCATGTCTCATTGACTACAAATCATGAATCCATTCTGCCATATCAAATTTTATCCGATGATGAGAAGGTTTTTTCAATATTCATCAATGTTACAAGTTGTTTTTGGCAAATAACTGTATCAACTCAACCAGGGCCTACTCTAGAGAGTTGGCCCTGACTCAACGCGTTCAGAGTCCGAATAGCCTATTTGAAAGATTCCCTATTTCTGAGTTAAACTGCGTACAAATGAACATTCATGAAATTTCTACAAACACCTTCAACACAAAAAACTATAAATACTGAGAATCATGTACCGCATATTTTGTTGTTCAATTCTTCAGTCTACATTTCGCTCATACGCTGCTTTTTCATTAATCTGTGTTTCACAATCATTAACGGTTTCACTAATAAGTTGAAACTTGGTATTTCCGTTCAATCATTTATGCACCATAAGTAATTGTTATCTTTCATCAACTATTCACTAGAAGCTGGCCAACTTTAATCACTTTACGACAATTACAAGTGAAAGTATGGCTAGCGCAGGCGCGATTCTGTCAGAAATCAGACATACAAATTTTTCTTATAATTTTTTAAAAATGTGGTTGAAAATTCACAAAATTCTAGGTGCATGTTCGAAATAGCCTTTCAAAACAATATAAACCAATCAGTCTCATTTCAATATTGTGAGCATACTCGAGCGTTAGAACAAATTGCAATGCTCAGTATGTTGGACAAAGTGGTAGAAAAATTTTAACCAGAGTTACTGAACATGGTAAAATCTTCGAAAAATCCAAGAATACCCTCCCCCCTCCCCCCTTCATTTGATGAATATGATACTAGAAGTTCTTTTGCAAACCACATCCTAAATTCACACAATACCCTTCATATACCATTCTTGTATATGAAATGTTTTTCTAAACCAATAGTATGCGCTCTGAGGGCACGGGGCCCTCCATTTATTGAGAACTCGTTTTTTTTTGAACGTTTGGAATTCTTGACTATGGGCATCGGCAGTTCAAGGAATAGTAGCATCATGAAATTTTTTTCAACTCCAAGTAAGTCTAGCATAAAATAGGTAATTCTTTCACTTCAATATCATTCGTTTTTGTATTGCATACCTTTCAATTAGACTGAAGATGGTCTTTTATAAGACCGAAACATGTCCCTCATGATTAAGTAACAATATCATTAAAATTTTGTGGAGATGACTTGCATCATGAGAAAGAGTTCAAAGTTAAAAAAAGTTAGTGCATGAAGGCATCAAAGTACTTAAATAAAAATGAATTTAATGACGGTTGATGAAAGCGACAGATTAATGAAAAAGTGGTGTGAATAAATCCACCTTTTTAATGTTGTTTTCATTTTATACTTTGGCATGTTTACGTGCAATCCTCGTTCATACAATTCCACTCACATTTCAGTAAACCAGCACTGACAAATTCATTTCGTATCCATACCGCAAAAGACTCTGTGCGGTTTTCATTTGAACACGCTAATCTGCAATGAAATATTCTAGAGAGTCGTCTGAGGCGGTATTATGTGGTATGGGTGAGGGTAAGAGCCGTTTGGATATTGCTCAACCAATATGAAAGGGAATTGATCAATTGGAAAGCAGGGAGATATATATGTCATTCCGAGAAAATTGATTAAGGGCGGATCCTAAGACGATTATCAAGGAGGAAGGGACGAACTAGTAATTGGAGAGTCCTGGAAATGAAGCAATTCACAAAATAAAACATATAGATTCCTTAGAATCAATCTGCATGTTTATTACGCATGTGTGTAATATTTCTGAATCGTTCGACATTGAAGACGGCTCAATGACATGAACAATTTCATCTACCTTGATGAGAAATGTCTTGAAAATGACAAATTGTCCCTGCAAATGACCTATGTAGAACGTGAAAATAAGATTCGTTTCCAACTACCAAATTAGAACTAATAAGGAAGAGTAGAATTGCTAAAGGAACTGCTTGACTGTTTAGTTCATGTGGTGAAAGTGGGAAAGATGCACCACTTCTTGAATTGAATCAATTTTTCAAGTAGAATGATTAACTAACCAGTTTGGTATGTATGGCGGTTGAAGATGCCCTAATGCCAAAATATGTAAATCCTCTATTATGCTGAATATTCAATGAAACTTACTAAGAAAAAATGAAACTTTTGCTCGACAAAAAAAAAAAATGATCGTGATCACCGACTGTTCTACCATAATTATACTTATACAGGGTTATTTATTGGGAATGGAAATTCTTCGAACTACAGATAATTAACACAGAACTATAGAGATTCAGCCTAACATGCCTCATGAGAATGTTACTGGTTTAGAAGATAAAGGGTTAAGGGGAGAGTATATTTCAAAACGGCCCAATAACTTTGTAGGTTTCAACAGCATGAACATGAAATCTTAGTTTCAGGTTTTCTGACATGAGAAATATGAATTTGCAACTTGTGTGATCACTCATAGACGTCGCTATAGTGACACTCTATTACTTCGGACAATTACACCAAATCTTCCATGTCCAATTGATGATGATGAGTGGAAAATCTAAGAGCCCGTCCAATTTTACCAAAAATATGTACTCTTTTTCAAATTGTCTATCGTTATTTGCTCTTGCAATTATTCATGTTCTCCTTATAACATTCCAATGATTCGACAGTGGAAAATAAGAGAGTAATCAATTATGACAATTACTAAAAATGCCAACAACAAACGGAATTTTGAAGTAAATGTTCGACCGAAGTTAGAGAGAACCTTGAAGCAAAAATGCTGTTGAATAAAATCTGTTCTTTGAACGTTATAGGGATTCCCTTTCGTGCGCTCCAAGCGATAAAAAAAATCTGTACTACAGATATCTCCTATTCTCAATGAATCACCCTGTATTGAATGTCCCAACATCCGGAATGAAGGTGTACCTAGTACCTACTACATGTTAATGAATCCTATAATGGCGATTGTGTTCTGTTGGCAACTGACAGAGACTATGACACAATGTATTCCATATCGAATGTAGTTTATTTACTGATATGTACTCATATCGACAAAAATCACGGTTATGTTTCCATAATAAGTATAATTTCAGGCTATTCGAGTTACTAGGCTCCAGGCAGCTCATTTTACTATAAGTGTATCGTTCCAGACTGATTTGAAGATTGAGAATAGAGGTTAATGCAAGAATCAATTAGAAAATGAAAAATTCTGAACACATGTTGCTGTAGTTCAGCGTTCTGGTTTTGAAAGACTTTTCCTGTCGGCATATTGCTTCGATCGTGATACAACTATAGATATTCAATATTTTCTGAGAATCATAGAGAATAAGAATCATTATAAAATATTCATCTTTAGTTCAATTCTTCATCATTAAGGAGTAGTTTGTCTTTCTATTCGTCAAATAGTGTTAATTTTGATGTTATTTCAATGAATAGTTTAATTTTAACAGTATGTCCAGGTATCCTGATTTGGATAATCCAATAGTTTATTATGTTCATTCCTACAACTGATAACCGACACAACTCTAATTAGGACTTGCAACTCCCGTTTAGACTCATTTAACTTCATAAATGCTAGAATTCCCCAAACTAAACTACGCTAATAGAAAAAGATGGATGATTCTGAAGTTGCATCCGTTAAATTGAAATTTAGTTTTCCAATTACACTATACTCATTATAACTACTCCAAATTGGAGAGTTAGTGTAGGTTCCTCCTAAAAAACGAGTAGCAAAATACATCATGAAAATTACATAAAATTTATAGATGCTCTCTCTGAATAGTCTTTTGATGGATATCGTCTGCGTGAACGACCGTCATTGGTTGTTTGATTAATATTTTGTAGAGAATTGATCGATATTTCCTACAGTGTTTTTTCGTAAACTCATCAACTTATGAGAACATGTTCACCTCCATGTAAGTCAATCTTTAGTCATAACATTTTATACATTTTCACATGCCTTTACTTGTAAGAAATTTCTGAAATATAGCTGAAGATGGACTTTTAAAAGTTCGAAACATGTCCCGTTGAATAACTACTTCAATATTGAAGTTGTGGAGATGACTTTGAGCATTCCTTCCTCCTTTTATACTTATATCATGAAATATAATGAAAAAAACATATTTTCTAGATTGCCTTTCATGGGACTATAATATACACGGTGGGTCAAAATGTGTACCGCGCTATCTGGAGGTGCTAGTACATTGCAAGAAATATACAGTTCAATAATCAAATGTTGATCTTTTGTTTTTTCGAATTGACTCGAATATTACTTGATAGAAATTCATGGCAAATGTAAAAACTTCACAAACGATAAGATTTCCACAAAATGCTCAAACATACGACATGTTTCGCTAATACAGTAGCTTCTTCAGATGATTTACTGGTATAATGAACTAAAGTAATAAGCAAGCCAATTTTAGTTTTGTTCATCGTACCAGTAAATCACCTGAAGAAGCTACTGTGTCAGCGAAACATGTCGTTTGTTTGAAAATTTTGTGGAAATCTTATCGTTTGTGGAGTTTTTACATTTGAATACATGTTGATAAAATAGATGATACACTCCTATATCTCTGATATTGTTATAAAGGGTGTTTTTAGAGGGTGAGCATGAATTTTTGGAAACAACTATTTTTCTCGTATTTTTTTGTTGTAAAAATTGGAGCATTCGATAGAGCAAGATTACAAAAAAACGGTGCTCTCATCAAAATACAAAAATTTTCACCGTTTTCGAGATACGAGTTTTTGTAGTCACAATATCAACAGATTGATTCATCGGTAAAAATATTTTTGAAGGCCATGATCAATTTTGTTATTGTTAATATCCTTGTTTCGTTCTTTTGCTCAGGTATATCATTACTGCGATTTCCAACTGAGATTTTGAGAAATTTTTAGGCTATTCGTTATGCCTAGATGTTTCCCGCTTTACGAGTTCCAAATTCTATAGTAATTCTGAGGATTGTGCAGAGATTGAGTAGAAAATAATGTTTCCAAACAAGAAATAGAGATGGTGTCCTTTATCCAAGGAGGTCAAGGACCCCTGAAATATTATTACTGATGGATTCATTTCCTGTTGCTCATGCCGCACTACAGAAACTCAAATATCTCGAAAACTTTCACATTTTTTGTACTTTCATTGGAGTACCGTTTATATGTATTCTTTTCTGCGCTATGGATTGCTCCTACTCCTATTTATTCACCAGGATTAATACGATGTGAAAAGTTTCGTTCAAAAATAAGATAAAATATTATTGCAATTTTATCAACTTTGGAATGATCCATCACCCTCAATATACATTTTGGGCCTTTCGTTCAGTCATCAAAATGTATCTCTTCTAGACTTCTAGACAATAGACTCGGTACACATTCCTGACTCTCCCTGTATATCTGATGGGGAAGTTCTCAGGAAATGAAATTATAGCAACGTTATGTAATTTTTATGTTTTCATTCTATCTGAATCCAGGAGATTGCCCACATATTTCAGAACACCCTGTTTATAAACCATCCTTGAGTGTTTTCTAGATTCGAAAACTGCTCACAGTAATGAATGTTGAAATACTGTTATCGAAAATGTAGTTAGGGTTTTATCAAGTATAGTATTGAAAATTGTCTGAAAGAAATATCTAATGATGAAGTATGTATACGCGCTCAAATCATTTTCGATGAATACGCGGTTACAAATATCAGATCTGCCTTTTTAATTATCATTTTACGCGAATCCTTTTTATCACGAATTCATAATGAATGTGACTGGAATCCGAATTAAAAGCATTTTCGCCTTTGGAATGAACCAAATTTAACTTTTCCAACATTTCCATTTTTAATTTGATTCAACTAATGGAGATTTATTGTAGACCAACGTTGAATCTCACAACAAAACGAAAGGTTATACTGTATTCCAGAGTAATTTGATATTTATAAAGAATTGTGGTGTGTTTATTCTTTATTTGATTCATACAAAAGCAACAAGCTTTGGTTTTGGATTCAGATAATATTGCGATTTAGTTGTGAAATTAATTCTCGGTGTGAGTATTATATCACCAGAGGATATTGTGTTGCTTTGATCTCTCAGTACAGTGTTTATTGTTTCTATAATCAATAACTTACCTCTTCTCGTGAATATAATACGTGTACCCTCTGACAAACCTCTGTCATTTGTATCCCGAAAATAAGTCGATTATATTTCAGAATTCAATTCACCAGAATGAATTCATTTGGACCAGGTGTCTGCCCTTATAGCAAATTCTGCGCCAGAAACGAAGCGGAAAACGTTAGGTTAGTGAGCATATCAACAGAAATAATATCGATCATTCATTTCTTGCCATATTTCACTGTGTTTGGCTCGTTGTGTAGACGGAAAAGTATTGCTGATTATTCAAAAACGAGTTATCCCATCAATGAGATTCAGAGGATCAGTGGAATATAGATCGAGAAGTATATGTAAATCAACTTCAGCTCCTAGGAACCAAAAGTGTTGCCTAGCAACATACCTATGTTTGTGTCAGTGATAAAAACGTCAGTTCAAGAGCTAATTTTGGTATTGAAATAGACGACTTTTGAGTCGGTTGCAGAAAAACTATATTTCAGTATTGTCTATTCTAATATAAGTAGATCAATGAATTCGAATCTTACTTCTCGAAATCAATATACGACTCTCAAATTCTACTTGCTATTCTGGAATACAATCACTATACTCATGGTTGAACTGGATGAGAAGGTAGTGTGGTCGTAGACTGTAGTTCTTGTAAGCCCTTGATTTCCCTATGTACTTTTTCCAAGATTTCAAGACTTATTCAAAGATTTGATGATACAGAATGACCATTTTTCAATAGATTTTTCATATCCTGTGGAGATGGCAAAAAACACCTAGGCAACAGCAAGCATGCATTTCTACCCCATGAGGCACAAAAGGGTCTTTATGTTGAGATACATAACAAAAATGTCATTATATCTTATTCCATGAACTGAAGCAGTGCGATTCTCTAATTCCAATCGGCAAGGGGAAGAAGAGAAGAACAATAAACGAAGAAGACATACAGAAAGTTATCTGGATATTTAGGTTTTATTCGTTTCTTCTTTTCTTTTTTGATTTATAGAGAATTCTTCGAGAGCAGTTTTGAATTGTTTCATTTTATTTCTGTTTTTTGAACATCCAGGCAGAAGGTTATACGGTTTTGGTCCGGAGTAGAAAACAAAACTAGGATTTTGAATGACTTTATTTCCACTGGATCGGGTTATCCTAGAACTTCGCATGTTGAAGAAGCGATTCAATATGAGAAACTTACATGGAGAATTCGAAATCATGGAAAATGTTATGTTTCTGTAGCAGGCAACTCCAAAACTTGATTCCTTCAGCTGACACCTGGGTTGCCATGCATCACCTCGTTCTAGAGATACGTTAGGTTTTCGTTTCGAGCGAAATGTAATTAAACTTGCCTGCTGCCTTGTTCAAGATGTATGCCACTATTGCCAATTATTTCCTCTTTGAAACTCTCTGCTGAATGTTTCATAGGCCTCAAACCCGGTTGCGGATGTAATTCCAACTTGGAATGCATGCTTATTCCTACGTTGTGTGATACGTTGAATAAAACGGATCAATCATGCATGAATTATGTCTTCATGTGTATTGTTATATTCACATAATGATCAAGCTTATTCAATTCTATTGGTTTTCATGACCACGATCGATTAGAACTGTGAACTTGCTCCTGGCGATGAGTAGTCATATGAAAGACCAACAATGTTCTGATATCATGCAGATAGATGCTAACAAATAATCAACGAAAAATATGTTGAGATATTGGAAAATATGATGAGATACAGCATACTGATTCAATGAGCAAGATATTTTCCGACTGTTGGGAAAATGGGAAGTACACGTTCTAGGGTGACTATTTTCTTTCGAATTTATCAAAGCTCTTTTATTCAAAACGTTACTGCATTTGCATCATGTTTTAGTGCCTTCTTGAACCATATATCGAGAAAACTGACAATGAGTGAATACAGTATTCTCAGTAGTAATATTATGAGAAGGTACTACGCAATATTCGGGTTATACATCGATAGCTTGTTGCATGATTACAGAGAGTGTTAGTTCAACAGATGAAATGATCTGACCGCAAAGCGAAAGGATTATTGTGTTAACATTTCATTCCACTTTAAGCATATTGACTTCTTCTCAATTGAAATCATGCTAGTCGCGCAACCAGCCACTCCCATTTCATGGAAATTTGTTTTGGAGTGTTTCGATCTTTCCTGTACTTCTACTCAGGTAGCGTTCGACTTCGTCCATCTCGCAGTCACAGATGCCCCAATGCCCCACACATTGTATTGTATGCTGGGGTGTGTTCACGTTGAATCTAGTTCGCTCTAGATAGCGTTCATGAATGCCTTTATTTTTATTTATTTTTGGTATTCAGAATATTTCCAACACGCATGCATTGTGGAACATGTCTTGTTTGAGAGTTGTTTTGAATCATTTCATCCTATTCTTGTTTCTTGAACATTCAGGCCGAAAGTTATCCAATTTTCCTCCAGGTAGAAAAAAGTACGTTGTGTAAGTCTGGCTCTTTTTGAAACGAGGAATTTGGATGATTTTATTCTCACTGGATCGGGTTATCCACGGACTGTGCATGTTGAAGAAGCGATCCAATATAAAACATATGAAGAATTTGAAATCATTAAGAATGTTCCTGTAGCAGACAACTGCAAAACTTGATTCCTTTAGCTGACACCTGGGTTGTCATGGATCACCTCGTTCTAGAGATACGTTGGGTTTTCGTTTCGAGCGAAATGTAATTAAACTTGCCTGCTGCTGCCTTGTTCGGGATGTATGCCACTATTGCTAATTATTTCCTCTTTGAAACTCTTTGCCGAATGTTTTATAGGCCTCAAACCCGGTTCTGGATGTTATTCCAACTTGGAAACTTCAAGCAGTTCGCAGCAGATCATTCCGCATGCACATTCCTACATTGTGTGATATGTTAATTAAAACGGATCAAGTATGTGTGAATTATGTCGTTAAGTGTACTGTTATGTTTACCCGATGATTAGGCATATACACTTCAGTTTCGTGGAATATGCATTATATCGTCGTTGTGATAGAATGGATCGCTCGAATTTTGTTGGTTTTCATAACCACGATCGATTAGAACTGTGAACTTGCTCCTGGAGATGAGTAGTCAGATAGTTTTGAAAGATCAACATTGTTCTCATATTATCATGAAGATGCTAACAAATATTCAACGGAAAACATGTTGAGATATTGGAGAATATGATGGAATACAGCATACCTACTGATATTCAATAGATATACCGGGTGACAAAGGAGACATGTAGCAGCATGTAGTTTTTTTATATGAAGAGATAAAATTTTGAAATCCACAGATGGTATATATTGAATGGTAGCGCACTTCACGAACTTAACGACAATTTTTTTCATCCACCTGTTTGACCGGAAGGGACCCCAACTGTTTTTTTCCAAAGTCACCCTGTACATTGTTTCAGTCTATCTTTTTCGCCTCGAAATTCTCTATCCAACTATGTTTCACAAAGTGGAATTTTTTTCTTAATTCGCTGTTGAATTGCTTTTTATTGAAAAATAATGAGTCGGCTGTGACATGAACTCGATGATATATCGACACTTGGTAGGCTTTGAAATTTAAAGATCATTATTAAACCCTTACACCCTATGGGTAAAAAGGGATATGATTATATATACATATATATATTGAACCGATTTTATTCAAAATGTTTTGATATTTCGATCAATGTCTGCAGGTTGTCAATAGCTTGTTTGAGTCAAGATGAAAACCTTCGAAAATAACTCATGATATTGAGGAATCTAAGATTGGCACATATTTTTTCGAATTCAGCTACTCGTACAGAAACTATCTGTCTTTTATTTTCGCCATGTACCTATCACATGATCTTTCCATTTGGGATAATAAAACTGAAATTGTTCTTCTTATACGGTGATCCACAGGGCTATCAGTTTATTTTTTCATAATTATTTCACTTAGTAGGCGGTGTACCTACTCAAAATGTTTTATGTGTTTGACCGTTAATCGATTGCATCAATAATTTTTCTTCTTCATTTGTGTGTTGGTTAAAGTCGCATATTAACATATCGACTTTTTCGTTTCTTGAATACATTTCCCGGTATAGTACATTGATTTATTATGATCGAATGTGCCACTTAGTTGAGTCACTTCTGATTCGAATGGAACATGCTTTTTTTTGCAATCGAAATAATTGATACCTATCTAATTAATGTAATATATGGGGACATACCACTATTTTGAGTCACTTGAGCATGACAGTGTCAAAGCAGCTATCATATCAGCTGTCATCCGACACGTTTCTAGTTCCTAGGAGTGAAACTACAGCTCCTAGACAATGATGGTTGATGAAGAAGGGATGGAACTTAAATGATCATTGTATGACTGAATTCTATCTTCCAGCTATAATCTTGTTCCGATGCAATTCTATGAAGTAACCTTCCTGAAACAAGAAAGTGATTTGGGAATGTGACCTGTTTCACGTTGAGAAAGTTGACTTTTCACTTCTCATGTGAAGGATTCGTGATATTCCTTTTGATGGAAATAAATGTCCACAACACGACGCGACACGAAAATCAAAAACATTCTTGAATGGTAGTGAATGAAATAGGTGGGATGTACTCAATGATTATCATACGCCTCGATATAAATTGCTATCAGTTTCGAAGTTTCACCTAAATGATTTGAGGCGAGATTGGAGGCAAGATCATACACCACTATCGTAAATCATAAAACACGAATTACAGACAGTACTTCCACGAATTTTGCAAGTCAGAAAGTCTTCTTCCATCATGCTAGTTACGCTTAGGGCCAGTACAATCCTCAGAATGGTAATGATTGTTTGTAGACCAACATAAGTAGCCTGTTAAGCAGAGAATCGCTGAACTTCTGGCCGCTGGGAATGCTTCTCTCCAACCTCCTCATCTAGAACACTGAAGATTATGCAAATCGGATTACATCGATGAGTTACAGCGATCCTCATTCCAGTCAATGGTTATTGTTTATTCGAGAGCGATTGCAGGAATCTTGTGGTCCAATTATTACGATGTCTCAAATACTGAATATTGAAGGCAGGGTAATCACTATGGAAGTCGCGATATGCTCGCAGAGATTATCTCCACGTGCAGTTATATTCGCCTCTTCCTACTGCCGTTAACTGTTGCACAAAATCAATAAATACAACAGAACCGCAGGGCTCATGAATGACTAGAATCATGAACGCACAGCTGAAGATCTACGAACATCGGAGAATATATGAGTCATTGATAAGCCTTTGCATAAACCCAAATCACGTCCTCTATACGATCATCTGAACCAACGAAGAAGAAAACCTCTGGATTGGCTCTTTTGTAATGGAGTATTCTTGACCAGCTTCAATACTAGACTAGTTTTGATTAATATCTAAGTACGTGGGACTGATTCTAAATGAATTTCACTTATTGTTCGGAAGCTCGAAACCTGGAAACCTAGGAGAGCTGAGTAATTCATCGATTCCTGACTTTCCAAAGCTATTCCTGATAGTGAACTCTGATGAACGTAATTACAACCCTCTAAAGACTTGAATTTTTTTCAACCCTTTGCTTATGATATAAAATTTGGATGAATTATTTATCTGTTGAAATGATGGATGTTCACCTGGTCATAACTTTTTTGTTATTCGAAATTTTCCAGTTAAATTCATTCAGTAGCAATTTTTAAACAATTTCAGCATCAGCAAGAGTAGTAGATTCTGTTCCTGTGCCCATTTAGGGTCGAATGAAATTTTTTCCGCATTTTTGTGAGTTTAAGTACATGTGCTTTCAAATGATAGTTCCTGCAGGCATAGTTGAGGATTCCGACCAATAAGAATCTAGGATCGAGCTGTTCTTGTATCAAGGTCGATGGAAAGTATAAATACAGAAGGCAGCTGAGAGATCGATCTCTTCACTACATGCTCTACTCTTCTCTAGTCTCTAGCATCACTAGTCTCTATCATCTAGGCTAAACACTCTGTGTCTCTCCTGGTTCTCTTGCTGAGCTCCTAGTGCTCTCATATTTCATTCAAAGCCAGTGTTAAGTATCGATGTATAGCGATTTCCTGTTGCACATGTAGGTTTGTATAATATTTTTCACCATCATTATCCATCCTGTTCATTTCATTCCTGCAGTTTTTTATACCGATACTCACCCGACCTGTGTAGAGAATCTAGAGATTTTTATTTGCGAATATACGGTTATTTTGTTATTGCGTATTTTATATTTCTTTCTCTGTTGTCATCGTTTTCAGTTCCAAATAGTTCCAGTAGTTTATTTAATGATTTCCAATATTTTCATTTGTCAAATTGCTTATTATTATCATCGATTGATGGATGACACTGACAAGCCAGTTGTCAATTCTACTTCTTCTTTTTCTTGAGAGATCCTATCCTGTGCACCCGTGTCCCTGTGCTTGGTATCCTGTCAGGCTGTGGCCGGTGGTTAATGGAATTTTGACATGGATAGAAAAATATGATTATCCTCACTGAAATTCCGATATTAAAAAATTAGGAAATTTGAGGAAAAGGAAAGATGAATATAAATTGAATCTGTTTAATTCGTTTGGAACTGTGGTTCCGATTGTGGACGGTTTGGATAAATCATTTTCCTGGCCTAACCTAATAATACCAGAGTCCCAAAAAATATTTGCTTCGATTTCCGTAATATTCCAAAATAAAGATACCAACCAGTATTCCAGGCTAAACCCAGGGTTAGTAATTAAAGCCTACACTCCCTTGGTTCCTTATTGATTCCAGGTCGGTTCAATAACATTGATCCTGGTTGGTATACCTCCTGTATCACCTCTGCTACTTTGGGCCTCTGTACAAAATTATTTTTGCGAAGCAGGTGGAGTAAACTACCTCATAAACAATCTGGCGCCCGAGACCCCTAGTCAAATACCAGAGTAGTCTCCGCCCTGAACAGAGCGCCAAAGTAAGGGCCACCGAAATAAAGGCCGTCATAATTTTATGTGACAATTAGCCTCTCTGAGTCCAATTCAATCATTCTCATCGTGAATTTTGTGATCTACAAATGATTCAAACATTCATCAACTTCCAATAATGATTGACCATCGAGTTGATAAGTGATTTAAGATAGCCATGCCTTCATGCATTGTTTATGTTGGTTTCATTCGTCTAGTTGCCATCTATTGTAGAATTCATATAGGTATGGAAACAACCTATTAATTAGTAGGAAGGTAAACGAAACAGAGTATTGAAGTTTTATTTGTATATTACCTGCCAATGAAATGAGCCTATCTGGCTGTGGACAAAAGTCACAATCAACAGCTACGAGAATTGAGCAAATATCAGGGACAGCTATACATACCATAATATCTAGGTATTGAAACTATAATGATTGCCAGCTTCTCTGATACTTTACTTTTCATTGGATGCATGAAGATTTTGAAGTAAATAATGGTCAATTTGTGACCTCTGATATAAAATCAACATGAAATGAATTAGCTCATAATCTAGTTTTGACATTTCCACTGTTATTCCTCTCAAGAGCTCTCAGGATGTCTATGAGCGAATGGTCAAGTATGCGAATGAATTGAACAAATCGAATTATTGGTATGAGTATGATAATCAAAGAACCGGTCGGTTCTATATAGAAAGAATCTATATATTATGTATAACTTGCTGCTGATGAATGCAGTTCAAACAGAAATTTCATATTCTACTCATAGTGAGTTACTTGACTATGAATGATAATTTTTTTCATACAACAAATATCTGTCAAGATGACAGATCATGTTATCTGTCGTGGGCAAACAATTTCGTTCGAAGAGTATTAGTAAAGTTTGTTATAATGAAGTTCTTTTGCACTGGTTTTCACTGAATGAATCTGAAATTTTCACATGAAAGATAGTATATTTAGTATTTGTAGTGCATATAGCTCTAGGAAATTGGAATAAAATTGCCTGGAGCCTGATTGGACATACGTCGATGATTTTTACATCGCTGTAAATCACAAAGTCATGCGTTAGCATTTAGAATTGGCCACACCAAACAAACACGATATAAATTGGATAACACTTAATTTATTTTCACGTTCATGTCCACAGATATTGTTGCATAAGCATAACCATTTTGTAATAGCCATTTACATAACTAATGCTGATATTCAAAGCTTCAATGAATAGATTATGCAATATTGATCACCATTGTGATTTCCGCTGCCCATATTATTCTAAAATTGATCGAAGCTATTTCAAAACCGAATTCGTGAATCAAGTAGGTCACAGATCAAGAGTAGGAGAAACATTGTTGCTGGTTAGAGTTGGACTATGATCCCAATAAGGCTTAAAATCATCCAAGTTGGAGTTGGACCATGATTTTCCCACTTTGTCATAGTAGCGCAAGGGCGTCGATATGGGGGGAGGGATAATAGGTGTGATTACCATACTCAAGAATGTTTATCCGAAGAAGTTCATTGAAGTTTATTATTATTGAAATGAAATGAATCAGATGAAAAGAACAGCTGAAAACTACAGAATATGGGTGACTCACCAGGGTAGAATGGTGTCAAGCCACGATATCATCGCTTGGCTCGGTAAATTCGGCTGTCCCTCTGATGATTGATTCTTTTACTCCTCAGGTTACCTATAATAATTATCGATGATCAATGCAGTATTAGCAAGCAAATTCAATTCCCGCCTAGATGAGACTGCATTTCGGAAATGAAAGCAAAATATGAATTCAACAAATAATATTTATAGTGTTGAATCGAATGATTTTAGGAATTGATTTGGTATTTGGTTTGTAAAATCGATCAGACTATGGGATTTCACCTCAAGCTTGACAAATTCATAACCTCGATAAACTATCATATAGTATAATAATCACTAATTATCATTTCAAGAATAGTTCAACATGTGGAAATAACACATGCGAATAATGTCAGTACATTCTGCTGTTCAAGAAGTAATAGCTTACACGACATGAGTCTAAGGCTGAAATATGAGAATCTAGACTTAATTCGCCAGTAAATTGTAGATTATCAGCATTTCACTGGATTCATATTTGGTTATTCGTCATATTTTGATGTCGGTATTTTATCAATGCCTGTTTTATGAACAACTCATCACTCATCATGAATCGCATCGTATATAAGAATACCATTTGAAAAAATCCTGTCAGCTTGGTTTGAGACATATAATTCCTCACCGTGTATGTGCGCTGGAGATATTCTGTTCAAATATCACTCCTAAAAAAAACACTGCAGAAAATGAAGATTCTCCAACAATGATAGAGCCACGTGTCCGTTTTCAATGTGGAATCTCATCTCTAAACATGTTGAAGAAACAGAGACCCTGTACCTAGCACATTTTCATCTAGTGAAAAGAACGAACAATAATTATTGTACAGACTCCTGTCTGACAACTTTATTGTTTTCAAAGGCGGGGACTGTGTAGAATTAGAATTGAGTAATGTTACTGATTTCATATGACCATTGGAGATGAAGCGTCGCTTGACTGTTTTTAGTTATCTCTCTACATACATATCAAAATACTAACATTGTCGTCTTTCTGTAGACAGACTGAACAACAAACTTTACCTGCTCTCATGGCCAGTACCGGCTCATGAATTTCTCAACCAAAAGGAGACCTCTATATACAATTCAGAATTTTTTTCTCAGGCAATTATCAAACCAATCTGATGCTACTAATTAATCATCTATTTTTTTATCTCCTGATATTATATCATAGAGACATGAGGAATTGGTGAAGCAGTAGATCTTTCCAAAATTAACTAACTTAATTTTTGTGTTTTCAAATTTTTTGCTCGCAACGGGCTCCCCTCTATATACCTCAGCTATTAATCGTGCTTGGTATGAATTAGCATCAATATGATGAGTTTCTTGAAGACGAACATCATTTTAGACAGTGCTGAGCGGTTTCATTGAAATGAAAATGAGTATTTCTTTCCTGAAACTTCATGGCTTCGTGTGTGTTTAATATAATTCAATGTTCGTCGTGGGATGTAGCCAGGAAAGTAGTTGTTTTGTGTTGAATAAACCGAGGGAGATTGTATTTTTCCATCACATAGAAAATGCGAATCCTCAATATATTTATTTATACATAAATATATTTCTATTTTTTATGTTCATGTTATATCTGAGAATATATATTCCTTTTTGATGGGTTTAGTCCCCTGGGAATCCGCTACTGTCCATGCCTTCAAACCTTTTGTCTTACCTAGTCATTCTCTTGTGTCCATTATCAGCTCCAACAAGTCCTAATGTGTCGGTAACAGTGCTTGTTCTGCGATCTGTGGTTCTGATCCATGTGACGTTTCGACGGAACGAGTGACGTAGCAGGAAATTGAGATTTCTGGCGATATATGCCGGTATTCTCTACGTGAGGAGAATCTAAATGCCGCTGGAAATTTTAATCTTGGATGTGAACGAGATGTATGTGTATTTATCTACATTTATATTACTCTTCGGTTCGCGGTTCATTCGGTCGTGAAAAAGGTTATGCGGATCACGTGTTCTCGCAGAATGGGAAAATGGAGTTGCCTGACTGACATTCATTCGTATTATCAGAGTAAGGTATATATGAGAGTAATTTTTCAAAACTAACCAACCACACAGGTCTTGAAATGGAATGATTTTGTATATGTACCAAATAGCAGTAGCAAAAGTCTCCTGAATGATATTGAAATTATTTTTCTCATTCTGACATGTAGACTGACACTTTTTAAAACTGAAGGAAGTTTTGAAACGTCTTATTGCACCTTACTAGTTGCATGAAGTGAGATATTACATGACTTGTGATGAAATGATTATTTTAACACCAGTTACGTAGTGAAAATATGGATGGACGAAATGAATATATAGCAGAGAATAGTGAATTTTGTGCTGGTTCCTCGATATAACTTTTGATCTGGTTCCCACAAAAAGGAAAAATCATGAAAATCCTCCATTTTCTCAAACACAAAAAGGGATATCCTGTTAAGTTCAGCAAAAATCGTGAGAACCTCGGGAAATAAGGTAGGAGTTGGCGTTCTTCTCAAATTTCTGGAGGTTATATGCCTCGAAGAACACCTCCCTTGGCAATGGGTTCCAGAGCCTCGCGGTTCGTTGGATGAACGAGCCTATGGAAATAGATGTTCTGCTGGTCTCCAAAGTGACGACGAAGGGGTGCGAAGCCTCAACTCGACTGATTAATCTCGCGGGGACTGCCAAGGGAGGAACAATTGTTGATATTTCGGAAGAGCATCGTCCATGAAAATATTTATTAAATAGAGTTAGATCGCCAACTTTTTTACGATGTTCCAGAAAAGTGAGTGAGTGAGAGAAGTGAACAGTACTCCAGGACAGATCGGATCTGTGCCTTATAGATCATAAGCAGCTGACTGAAAGTGTAATAGCTTCTGGCCCGAAACAGAAAACCAATTTTTTGGGATGCACAACTAGGGAAATATGGGCTTGAATCAGCCATTTTTCGTTGATAAGGATATTGAACTAGTATATCTTGTGTATTTTGTCGCTGATTCTTGGTCATGAATATTATTGTTTGACGAATACTTAAATGTGACGGACGAAGTCGCACAGATAAGAGTAATTTATTCATTCAAATAAATCCATTTTCTTGAAATTAAATTGCTTCGTAGGAGAATTTGTCATTTGTAATTTGAGCAATTCACCTCATACTTCCATCATCAACTCGCTCATCGTTGCATCCACAACTTCCGATAGTGACAATTGAGTTTTTTGTTAGTTCCCCTTTTTCTTGGAAAAATTAACAAACTAAGAATACTTTTTTTTTTTCAGATATCGATCTGGACCTTTCCGATGACAATGGTGACTTGAACGAGCTAGGAGCTTCTTTTCCACCCCTAGAGAGCCCACCGGTTCATTTTGCCACTGAAAATAACACCATTGTGACGTCACAAACGGGCTCGACTGCCCTGGTTCCCTGCGTCATCAACAATATTGGAGATGGAATGGTAAGGAGAAGTTTCATATTTAGTGGGTACATCTGCATGAAAATCTCCTTCCACCAAAACTTGCTATAGGAGTATGGTGATTGTGAAAAATAGGTCTTCCTGTAAACCACGGTTTATGAAGCATGACAAAATGACAGTTTCACACTGACTCTTTTTTTTGCGAAATCTGTCGAAGTCGAAGTTATTGAACATTCTGATTAATAATTCTGTAGAAGTCCATGCTGTCTCGAAGTGGAGTGAAGTAGTTCATATAGTAATAATACTCCAAGTCGTCTTCATAACGTTTAATTATCAAATCATATAGGGAAAGAAGACATGTTCCGGATCTATGGAGTATCCATCTTCAGCCGATTGAGAAATTATTCTTCAAAGAACAAAGCAACCATAATAAGGTATCAATGGTACAAAAATGGTAGTACTAATGTGGGGAAGAACACATTCTTGGAATCACATGAAGTTACAAAATTATATTATGAAAATTCGAAACTGAGAAAATACGTTTCATCTGTTTTGACAGGTTTCTTGAGTAGGGGCCCTGTGCCCCGATGAGCCAGTGGAATCGGGACATTAGAAGACCGAAAGACATCAAAAAATGGCAAAAAAATTTCATCTTCATATCGCTGGATTAACCTGATAACATATGACCAAATGTCAATGATGTTAATGTTAAATCCATCTGTGACAGACACCTGTAACTTGAGCTGTCAACGGTGATGCAAGACAAGAGACGACACATTTGTCCCATGCAGATCATGACAAACTTGTGGATGGGGACGTTAGAATATTCGCGGGAATCAATGTTACCAGGTGGCGCTCGGTTTTCATCGTTCCATGTCAAAGCCACGTCAAAACTGGGGGAAAACAAACTCAATCCTCACTCAATTGACCCAATTCCATTAGTGCCATTTGCTTATGTGTGTACTGACAAGAGTGATGTTTTTAAATTTCTTGACATTATTTGTCAATATTCGATCGAGAACGCTAATAATGCCTGTTGTCGATATTGTTTTGGCAGATATTCTGCTCTATTTAGATGGGAAAAGCCGACCAGTAGTGGAAGGACAGGCAGTTCTCCGTGCTAATTATGTGATTTTGTGTGAGGCAGAAGGCTTCAACAAAAGGCACATTTTTGCACTTTCTCTACAAACTTCGGCAATGAAATCTTCTCCACATGAAATGAAATTGAAGTTGGGGTCCAGATGAACTCCTGAAGAACAATGAATTTGTATTTGTTCATGCAAAGCAGGACAATCTGGGTATTGTGAACATGTTGTAGCTGATCTTTCATATGTCAATTGATTTTCTCGTCATTATTAGTTTGAATTGTTTGAACTATCTCCAATTTTTCACCCGTTCACTGTTCACTGAGCTGATAAAAATGTGATGATGTGAAAAAATTAACCAACTTAACCATCATTACTACCAACAGTGCCAACACTTTATGTCATTGACAAGTTTGACTACAGCTACAGCAAGCTGAATGCAATGTAGTCTATGCACTTTATCCATAGCGTTGATTCCATATACAACAGTTCGCTTTCCTCCAGTTTCAAGTTCGTATTATGTTACCTATAGATGTCGCCCACTTCGTGAATCTCGCGAATAAAGATATTAGGTTAACAATGCTATGTGAATTTTGCAAAAGAAAACTTACGCTGGAAACTGAAGCTATAGAAGGAACAAAAACACAAACATTAGAAACTCAAGGCATCGAAGAGTTTTCGACAATCAAAATGAATTTGTTCATTGATTGAAAGAATATTTTTATCCTTTGAAGATGAGTTGATCTGAAGAATTCCCAACAGATTCAGCAAGCTACCCTTCTGGCAACTCGAAATTTCCCACACGCCCCTTGTTTAGAAAACCAGTTATAACATGAAAAATGTATCTTGTTTGTTTTGAATTTTCATGAAATAATTTTGTGACTTCATTCCAAAGTTTTCTTCTTCTCCACGTGAGTACTACCATGTTTTACCATTGATACCCTATTATTGTTGCTTTTTCATTCTTCATTCATTCCTTGCGAATGTTTTTGAAAAAATATACGGGTTGCTGGGTGATCTTGAATTTACCACGTCAATACTCAAATATCACGAGTGAATACCATGTTTTATCTGGAAGCAATGATATTGTCTCCGTTCAGAAGAATGCAAGAGAATTTTGTTATGGTTTGTTTCATTCTCTTCCTATATGATTTCAATATATTTCCATATTGGGAATTTGGAGTAAAGATATGCTCAATCAATTCTAGTTGATACGTCTTTTCTTATTTCATTCCAGATATGACAGGAATGTATGGTATTTGTGATATTTATTGTTATTGATATTATTCGTTATCTTCAACTTTCTCTAAAGCGAAACTTCTGAACATGAAAAATATCTAGAATTTTCTTCAAATTGAAGCTCGTTGGATCAGTAGAGGATTTTACTGAACGAATATAGGTACAATTTGTTAACTTCCGAGCGTTTTCCTTCAAATTATCTTCTCTTCTACTCTGCTAAACAATGACACGAATGCAAGCGTCGAAAAATAAAAGAAAGGAGATGAAGCACTTCGCATCGCGAATGAAAAGTTTTAATTACACATTTCTAGTCACTCCACGTCGGTATCAAGGCTTTTCATAATAAATAGCAACATTTAAATCTGTTTTGTAATTGTTATGCCCCATTTATTTTTGTCCGCACTCTCTGGCTCTGTTTCCAGTTCACATTTAGTTTTTTATCCGTTTTGGAATCTCTCATTCCATTTCACAAATGGAATTGATGATGGGGTTTATCGTATTATGACATAGCTTTGTTCGCAGATTTATAGCGGCAGATATTAGGCTCTGAAAAAAACATATTCCACATAATATCATATGGAACAATTTGTGAGGTGATGGCTGATTGGAAACAAAACTGATCCGATGCAAATACAATTATAACGATGTGCATAGGTGAGGCAAAAATTCATCGGGCTGGAATAATTTCGGAATAATATCGGACAAAACAGAATGAAATACATGCCGATCGACAAGGAAATTATATCCAAGTTCAGGGGTGGATCCAGGCGATGTTTGAGGGGTGAGCTATAGAAAGTTTCGGCTCATTGGGAATAGCAAAAAAGAGAGGGATTGTCATTGAACATTCTGAAGAAAACTTTCTTTTTTCAGTAAGATTGAATCTAGCAAACATAGAAGTGTATGAAAATTTCTATTCAAAAACTAAACAAGTTGAAAATATTCCATATATTTCTTAAATATATCTACAGGCTACCTGACAAAAAATGCCCAAAGCAACGCAATTGATTTTCCAATTTTGGGAAACAAAACGCGAATAAAATAACCCATCAAATCCTTTGAGTATTTGGGTCTGATGATATTTTTTTCAAATTCCAACTTGAAGCGACAGATTGTTTTTTTTTGTCAAATGCGGCACTGTTCTGATTTGTTTTGTTTGAAACTTTCATCAGAATACAATGATATAACAAGAGGAAGGAGGAAAGCTCAAACTCATCTAAACTATACTTTTTTACTGATGTATATCATTCTGGAATAACTCATGAAATCCTTCCAAGTATAGGGTCTGATCAATTTTTTTTTCAAATTCAAAGCGACAGACTGTATGCGGCACTGTTCAATTTGTTTTGTTTGAGACTTATTTCATCTGAATACAATGATATAACAAGAGGAAGAAGGAGAGCTCAAAGTCATCTCCACTATACTTTTTTACTGATGTAAATCATTCAAGAGGACATGTTTCGGACTAAAAGTTCATCTTCAGTCGTATTTGGAAGTAACAACAAGTAAAGGCATGTGAAAATATACATATTATAAAAACCAGAAGTTGACCTACATGGAGATGGAACAGTATCTATTTTTGTAAATAGATGCCAATGTCTATCATCATAATATAACTTGATAATATACAGGCATTGAAAACGAACGGAGTTTCAAGACAATCAGATATTTTCTAGTACAAGACATTCTACGTTTGACAAAAGGGCATGTATAAAAGTTATTATAGGTATGTAAAAACACGAAGGCTGGAGACATATTATTATGGGTTCAATCATTCTAATCAGGAATCAAGTAGGAAACATTCATTCCTATACCTATAGGTATAGGTTTTGAGCATGTTTCCGATGAAAAAAAAAAAGAATAGGTACAACTATTTTACAAAAATATACAAAGCTCTAACCCCCGCAGATTGTCCTCAAATATGAAGATGATACCACACCACTATTATTCATGACTCAGCACACTTGATTCTTGAACACTTCACCGTTGAAAAACAAGGGTGCTTTACACCGTCTTCAGACGAAACAACAGCTGCAATGACGAATGGCGGCTAACGACTGAGGAGTCGAATGGGCGCAGGCGTACCGCTGGATATACGCCACTGCAAGTATTTAAGACAAGCAGATATATTCTTGAACCAATATAAATTGGAATATATATGTCACCTTTAGTCGCAGTTTTCCTGAATGAAGGAATATTCTGTTCATATTGAGCAAATTCATATCAAGAAATGTCAAGCAAGCCGATTGATCTGAGACAGGTGTATTTGCTATTGAAATGAGAAATACTTGTACCATATAATCTTTTTTTATATTCATGTGGTTCGAGAGAGCGGTGAAAAGCCACTTTACGCCCGCAAAACCAAGCTGTACAGTGCTAATCTGCCCGATCGTGCATAAAATTGATTTATGACCTCTAACTTCTGCTTGGATGTTAAAAAAATACTAATAATCTATGGTGAAAGTCCATAGTATCTCAAAGTGGAGTGAATAGGTTCATAAACAAGACATAGATGACTTTGTGTGTGTCTTGTTTATGAAAATACTAATATATTCCAATTCCTAGTGACTTCATTGAAAATGTCGAAAACACAATAAACTCCTTCGTGTGGAGAATTTCTCAGTGAAGTAACGTCTTCTAAATTTCAGGTCTCCTGGATTCGTCGGAAAGATTATCACCTCCTAACAGTTGGCCTCACGACCTACAGCAGTGACGACAGATTTCAAGCCATACACTTGCAACACTCTGAGGTAAGAGCTGCTGAAATATTTAAGACAACTTTGGAAAGGAAAACGCTTAGTTGCCATGAAGTGAGCATGGAATATTAAATTACAGTCATTCAAGAGCATTCTGTATTTACGCCTACATCAAATCTAGTTGCCTGGAAGAGGTAGACTCCATGTGGAAAATCCGAAGAGATGCTGGCGAATTCAGCTCATTGAACTATCTCCTTCTCAACCCTTTCAGACCCTCTTTTTTTACTTGAATAAACTAGGTCGGAATTGTGATTTCCGAAATAATTTGTTTACAGGGTAACTCATGGTCGATGGTATAGGTTAAACGTTTATGGAGAACGTAACCCAGAATCTTTCTGAAAATTTCTCATTTCACATTTAATCACCTGTTCTATCGATGTAAGATATTTTCGAAATTGTGACGTTGCCGTTTCTATCAAAAAGTCCTAGCTACTTGTTTTTCTTTTTATGTGGAACACCCCATATATTAATACATTTTTTCAGAATCGCCTTTCCATTACAAGACTATTTTGCTGTCAAATCTCTATACCTATCTCTATCGGTTTTCGAGATAAAAAATAATTTGTGTTGAATATGATCCAAAACATATCCCTAATTGAACTTAAGTGAATCAGGGCTCTCAATTCATGAAGAGTTGATATTCTAGTGGTGGTTTGGACAGGCTTGATGTATCCAATTCACAATGAGAAATCGCCTTCATATCATACAGGGCGTGCTGAAATTATTATTATATCCGTTGTTCATACAAGTGGTCGAAAATTCATTTTTTTCAAATGGAACCCACTGTCTTTACTCAATAAATTGAAGAACGAAGAAAAATGGTAGAAAATGACCCTATACCTATACCAACTCTTGTTAAGATTCAGCGTAGAGATATGTATCACGCTAAATGATCGATTAATCACGGATTAAATATCTGTGATTCATTCAAAATACCATACACATTACCATGGCAACACAGTTTTTCAAACACACCTTCAGTCGTTCGAGTCCTGTCCGGCCTGTCAATTTTATGAACTGTCAACTGTCATTTTCGAATTTTGTTGCAATCAGAGTTATTCAAACAATTTCTGTCTGTAACACAATTCTTCATTAAAAATGTATGTGAAATGTAGACGGAAGTGAAATCGAAGAGAATGGTTTAGGTAAGTGTTATGTATTGAAAGACTTTTTCAATTCACCATTTATTGTATTTCATTTCACAATTCCAACTCAGGACAAAATCTTTTGTTACACACTTCTTGTAACCCTAACAACCCTGCTCTTCATTCATTCCAATATACAGAGTGCATTTAATTAGTCTAATTAACGAATATAATATTGAACCAAACAATGGACATAATATAGTGAACATAACAGTAAGTATTTGCATATTTCCAAAACTCTGTGTAAAAATGAAGCTCTCATCTTTTTGGGCAGTTCATTCAATGCTAAGCATCACATGAAACACAATATTCATGTGAGCAAAATTATGCCATCAGAATAATATGGAGACAAACCTGAGAAATTGAAAACTTTGACACCTCAGCGAATCGAAGACGTCAGATGAAATCTCATTCACAAAGTTCAGTAAATAAGAAATCCATGTATCCTATGGACTGGACGCACATCTACAACCACTATAACTTATACGTGTCCCGTTGGTTGCATAGTATTTATGTTCTTAATTCCACTCTGCTGCGCTTGTGCCCAAAATACTTGTTAAGTTGTTACTAATATGACGTTCATAATACTTGTTACATAATATACTATCAAATTTGTCAACCATGAGAAGATTCAGTCATACTAATTTACTCTCCAACATAATTTTTTCATGGAATAATTCTGGATCATTCTTGAATCACGCTCGTTCGCTATTGGAAAATGTGTCGAAAAGTATCCTATAATTTCTTGTTCAACAGTTTTGCGGCAACGATATCGATCGAATCCTCTATAAAAAATGATCACTCTGAAACCCAATCGTTCCACATTCATCCATTCCATCGTTCTGATTTCGTTTCGGAAAATATTTTCCAGTCAGCCACCTCGGCTAATGAGGAAGGCAATGCCGTTGTATAATGTGATTTATGATTAGCGCGCCAACAACATTCCTTTGTGTTTGTGAAACTGACACGACACCAAAGAGAGGATCAGTCAACGATGTCCTGGAAGAGAGAGAGAGATAGATAATTTCCGTCTTTATTGCACATCAAAACCAGAAATTTAATCGATTATTCCACTCATTTCCAAATACACGTTTTCGATTGGTTGAAATATCTGTGCTTTTTTTGTCCTTTGGAGAGAACAAGAGGAAATTTCTATAATGTTCGTGAAACATCGAGTGTTCTTAGGAAGGACAGGAAGAGGAGGTAGGTGTTGGATTTTTTTTAACTCTTGGAGGTTTTAAGTTCTTTGGAATATTTCCATTCGCAGATAATTACAGAGTTTCGCCGTTCTATAGACGAACCAGTTTTGAAAGAGTGTTATTCGACATTTTCCGAGGTCAACGACGGAGAGATGTGTTGACTGGTCCTGTCTTGTTCGTTCGACTGGCATTGCCAGTGATGGGATTATAGCAGAGATTTCTGAGGAACATTTCCAGTGGAAGTGTCCATAGATAAGTGGAAGGACGCCGATTTTACTACGGTGTTCTGATGGGGCCAAAGAGTTGGTGAGTATGGCATCACTCACCAGGCGAATATGGCTCTTTCCTGGGTTGAATCTAAAAGCATCAGCGTATGTTTGGGTGCTGAACCAAATAGACGAGAACACTATTCTGGAACTGGCCGGATCTGTGCTTCGTAGATCACGAGAAGCTGTTGTGGAATGAAGAAGAATCTCGCACGGAACAAGAAATAACCGAGTTTTTGTGAAGCTCCTATTGCGATGGATCGAACTTGATTATCCTATGAGAAGATATTGCTGATGGACATAAATATAAAGTGGTCTAGGTGGTAATGGTGGAATCGGACATTGTTATATCAGGCACACTGAGTTTCGCCTTCCTAGAGAAAATACAAGCTTGCGTTTTGGTGGCGTTGAACTCGACTAGGTTGTAGGTTCCCCAGGCTGTACTTTCCGAATGATCTTCATTGACAGCATCGGTCTGCCTCCTTCGCATGTTCTTAGTTTCCTGAGATGAAATGTGAATTCTAGAAGAGGAGGCAGTATGGAGAGCACTATCGTTTGCAATGCTGTGGATAGGGCAAGTGGTTGCTCCTATAAGATCGTTGATATGAGGTTAAAGCAATGTTGATGCCAATATTGATCCTTGTGGAACGACGGAATTGATGACAATAGTATCAGGCGATACTCCGTCCACCACCACATTGAAGGATCTGCCAAACACGGTCGGATGCCTTCGATATATCTATTGCTACAGCTATAGAGATTCTCCATGTTCTTTTGATGCAAATTGCCATATGTGGGTGACGTAGGCAAGTAAATTCCCAGTTGATCTCTGGTGGCGAGAGTCCTATTGTCTAACATTAATGATTCCTGAGCTTTCCAGATATTTGATGAACCCAATGTTATTGATAGCTTTTTCCATCACTTCGGAGATGACCGATAACAGTATATATTATTTTGTATCACCATTAGGTCTACAACAATTATTCATTAGTTAAATTACCGAAATTACTGGTTGAGTGGAAGAGCAAATTCCTGTCTTCACAGGCAATTTGAACTCTGCCATTTGGCAGGCATATATTAAGTGTTCAACCTGTATAGTGTATATATCAACTGATATAATGTCTGTCCAATGAAAACATTCATTATTATTTATTATTATTAAGAGCATTTGTAGTCAGTTCATTGACATTTTTGATATGATCAATATATTGGATTGAACTGCGAACCTAATGAAATGAGTTTCTTTGATGAAGAATACACGATTATTTCCGAAAGAAATCGAGTAATGAGTATCAAGAAGATGTGTATACCCAACTGATAATATATTTAAAATATCAGATTCAATAAATTGAAATCATCGGAATTGTTGATTCCACTTCCTACTATTATTTTTTGTCATTTTGACGATTTCAAGAAATTTTCATCGATAGAAACTAAGTGATCTTGATGAGAATACAACAGATATCTCATCATTTCAGATAGCTTTCTTATTGGTATGGTGACACCAGAGAAAATATAGAAGCGCAATCGCCTTAATGATATTGAAATCATTATAATGACCAACTCTCGGTTGGAAAGTTTGAACTTGTGACTGTCGGGAGAGCTTCAAATAATCAATTGTGAATTGTTTTTCGAAGATGTATATTTTGGTTTCTGAGCTCAGCTCATTATCGTGAAATGAAGGAAGCATCGAAGAGCCAATTAAATAAGTGCAATTCAGCTAATTTTTCGATCCAATCTCTTCGACTTTCATTCGTAGCTGTGAATGTGTATTGATGTCCGATTCACAATACATGTTATAGAGTAGTTACTCACTTGATGGATTGAATAACTTATTTCATTTCGAAATTCACATACCAAGGTTCATTGCTTTCAGAGCCTACAAACATTTCATTATAACGACAAACTATTTTGATAACAGAATGTGGTTTACTTTTGCATTCAAACAAGTTGATGGTGTTATGATGTCAACGAATGTTCAGAATCCTATTATAAAGCTCTCTGAATACATACCATCTGCCTATATGAGCTAAAGTTTTCATTCATCTAGCGGCTTTGTTTACCAAACGAAATCTCTCCTGAGCTCAGTTTGATGTAAACCAAA
This sequence comes from Phaedon cochleariae, assembly GCA_918026855.4. NCBI lineage: Eukaryota > Metazoa > Arthropoda > Insecta > Coleoptera > Chrysomelidae > Phaedon > Phaedon cochleariae. The sequence goes on along the minus strand of OU896707.1, from coordinate 71,530,326 downwards.
CCATTGCCACGGAACAGATGATCATGCCAAACTTGTCAGATATTTTCCATATTCGGAGCACTGGCTTCCCAAACCCCATTAGGCCTTGTGCTAAGTTCACAAAATGTTACAATTTCATTCAGAAACATACTGAAATTTATCGAATCAACTAGAAAGTAACTCGTCAGTCGATTTATCACAATATTTTCTTAACGTTTCCATTATACTCGACTAATTGTTATTCCACAATTCAGAAGTTTTGGGACGTATAAGATTATAGAATTAGTGAGATATTTCGGAGTAGGTACAATGTACCTGACTCAATGGTTCCGTCTTTCCCTTGTTATGTCACTTCAGAAGAAAATAAATTATCTGCAGCAAAATGGGACAGGAAATGAAGTGGAGTGGAACTTCGCAATTCCCATATCAATCAGTATGGACCATGAACAACCGCAAACTGAGAAGACTCGGATGTGATCCGAATAATAATCAACATAATGGATCTATTGAGCACGAATAGAATATAATTATCAGCCACTTGATCAGCTCACCTAAGTTTACCTGAATTTCAGGGTGAGTCAAAATTATTGAGAAATAGGCTGAGGGCGGATTGTGTAGACCGAAATATGGCGAAAGGACCAAATATGCCATAATCAAGTATTGCGTAAATCGAAAAAGTATAGACGATAAACTAGCTACAATTATCTGACAGTCCAAACCACACTCTCCATAAATGAAATAAAATTTGAAATCCCCTTCAGAGACTATGAACTGTTTAATTGCTTTCTTCTCGAAATGGGATGAAAATGTTGATGTTCATGTCATATTCTCCAAACATAACCACTGAAACAATTCATGAAAGAGAGTTGCCAGTTGATTTCATCATCTGGAATCTTTCACGTGGCGCTCCCTGTGACAAACTGCAGGATAATACATGAAATATAATTCCCCTGTATAAACTTATGCCTTTGAGCCGATTTCGGTGACAAAGAAATAATTAGCAAAAAACAAAAACAAAATTCAATTTTATCTCCCTGTGTCTTTTTCCACCGTAATATTTCTTTGAGGCATATTTGGTACTATCGCCATGCATATTTTGATCCAAGCAACATGCCCTTAGCCTTTGTATCAATAGTTTTGATTCACTCTGCTTACTAGATGTTAGCAACATATGAAAGAAATAAAATCCAGATTTTCTATTGTGGCTGTGAATCACCGCAAACTACTTGTTACAAAACATTAAATGCCAAAAGATTTCTACGAAGGCGTTGAAGGACCACCAAAAGTATTTCTCTAAGTCCGATTCAGTATCTCGGAATAATTTGATCCCAACTCATTATGTCGGAATTCCTATTTATTTTTTCAGAATTACTAAATTCCGACTTATATCGGAACTCCAAGTTGATATCTCGGAATTATTTATTTCCCACTCATAATGTTGAAATTTTTACTTATATTATTTCGGAATCCCGACCTATTATATCGGAATCCCGACCTATTATCTCGGAAATATTCAATTCCGACTCATTATGTCGAAATTAAATGATTTCGATAAATAGAGATGTTGAATTTTATTTGTCTTGCAACTCTTGACGTGACTCTTCCGTCCAAGATACAATCAAACTGTGTAATCCATGTCTTCAGTCAGATCCATTTCAATGTTATTTTTGTGATTCATCGGTTGATTATAATATGTCCAGCATTGGGAATAATTTTTTTGTTTTCGGTTTTCGATAAATAGGTGAAATTTTTTCTGTTTTTCATGATATTTACTCTAATTATACATATAGCTTTATGCCAGCAACAGCAACAGAAACAGCTTCATAATTTCTAAATCAAAATATTCTGAAAATGGTACACAATATCTAGTTTAACCAACAGAACTATTTCGATGAGTTTGAATGATGTTCAAGTTCACATTGGAATTGGATTATTATTATAATATCATAGATTTTATTCCTTTGCCGAAACTGCTTAAGTGACAATAAGGAATGAATATCTAAACAATCGAGAGTAGTCGGTATTCCACCACCTCTTATCAACAGAAAGTGTTCAAGAATTTCATGTTCCCCCAATTATATATTTTCATAACATTTCTGGAAAGAGGTGTCAATTTATATCGATTGAATTCCTCATTGCGATGTCTGATAGTGAAAGACCAAAGGCAGTTACCTTTTGGGGCAAATAAACTGACTTGTTCTTATTGCAAACGTATCGAAATAGAACTCATGTTTCTATTAAGCAGAGAAACGAACAATATTGGAATAGATATTAATAGTAAACTTCGATGCATCATCGATTCCAAGCATATAAGTATATTACCCGTGAAAATTTGGTCACCTTGTAATTGTTCGCAACCATAAACAATGAAAGCTACTGAAACACTATATTGGTGAGCATGATCTTGATGAATGTGCTACTACTCCATCTTGCAGTCATTTATTATAAAAATACAACACCGGCGCGGTTCTATACTGCCCAAAGGGAAATATATACGACCAGTCGGAAAGAAAGTTCATTAAACTTCGAAAATATTAGACGGGAAGTGTATGATTTATAGTTCCGGATTACCCTTGGCCCAAGTTTTTATTGCCCCCTTTATCTCAGAACCCCAGTTTTCGAGTGCTGCCGCCACCAGCTATAAGCGCAGCTCAACTTGCGCCTCCCCTTGGTGCGACTTTGAATTCGAAAGTAGTGCAGTCACGTGGTATAATTATGGCGAAGAGCTTTCTCAGCTCTTGTCACCAGCAGAAGGTCAGATGAATTATCGACTTCTGAATGGCTGGGGAAGATTTTCAGGGGTAATCCCATGAGTGCTCGCAATACCATCGATAGTAATTCTGTCAGAAATCAACTAGATCTGATAGGTCGCGTGCACGATGACCGACCCTGGAGGTAAAATATTGAAACACAACCTCACTTTTTTATTTCTTCACAGAGGAATCAAAGGATTGGAATAGTTTTTCACAATATTTTGGCATACGAATCGTGCTCTTTGAGCTGTTCATTGATTCGAGCATGCCTTCTCACTGTGCTGCTGTACAATACACAAATAATGCAGCGAGAGACGGAGGAATATGATTTCTCAAGTAAATAGTAATTTCACATAGTTTTCAACATGAAATTTTGTCTTCTCTTATCAAAATTCCTTTTGCCATTTCTGCAATGGAAGATGATACTTCTGATTGATTTAAAAAGTCTACAAAACACACGAACATATTTTGCCCCTTTGTCAGTCTCCAGTGCTCCCGTTTGATGGCATTCCAATCAATCGGGAATCCAATCTTCCTGCATTCTTTCAGAAATTTCACGAGTTTTCCTATCAGCTCCTATTGCAGAAGGAATCCGATGAGAAATCAGGGAAACTACTAAATTTCAAAATGGAAACTATATGTGAGTGACGATAGTAGGTACTTACTTCAAAATCATTATGTACCAACCGGATTCCTTCGTCCCTCGCTGCATTTTTTGTGTATCAGTGAATCTTCTTCATTTTTCGCTTGAAATTTGTATTCCTCGCTTGAAGTAAATTTGGCGCAAAATATACTCGAAACCAATAAGGCATTTCATAAGACGATTTCCTTCTGTTGAAGTATACTCATTGCATATTTCAATCCACTCTTATGACTATTCATTCCTAGGTATGACAATACAAAGCTTCGAAATTGATAAAATTGTTTTGAGAAGGATATAAGATAATGTCTTCATAAAACTATAAGACTTCACGAATATCCTGGCTAGTGCTCATTGGGCAGTGTGGCAAAAAGTAGAAGAATGTCATCAACATGATCAACATAACCCTACTTTCGTTATTCACAGTGTTCAGTTGTGAATCTTGTTATTGGTATCGTCTAGGAAACCGAGTAGGAAACATAGACAAACTACACTCAGTGGAAATCGCCTGATATTGTGTTGAATGCTCAATTTTCTCAAATTCTTGCAAAACTCGCTATGTGACATAATTTGTGCAAAAATGTTGTCATCTACCGCGCATCTTAGTTCCCATTCAGATATTACAGAAGTATTTTCCATTACCTACGTTCTGACTCGTTGATGGTACTATTTGGTGGTTTCAGTTGGGATGACTTGAAAGAAGCAGTGTTTGGAATTGCTTGGGGTTGAGAATTCCGATTTACTGTTGCTCTCACGACTTGATTTTGGATTCTCAAGATTAGTGATCTCTTTAACTTTTTCGCTTGAAGTTAATACCATTTCCCTTGATCTACACCATTTACTTTCTTGTGAGTTCATTCCAACGTGAGTCATTGTAGGCAAAGAAATACGAACATTTATATTATGCGATTTGGGTTTAACATAGTTCTGAAAAAAACTTGATAAATCCTATATATTTTATGATTGACTTCGATGAATTCATTGTGGCTTATAGGTTTCGATAATTACTTTCACATAGCTGAAATAATGCCATTAGGTTTCACTATTGCCTCAATCAAATCCTAATTGGTCCAGCGTAAATTTGGTTTTATGTCTGCTTTATGAAGTATTATCATAGGATTAGTTCAAAACCTCTTGGTCAAATTTGAGACACTAATGAAACTCAATTGTTTCAAGACGGTTGTTGAGAGTAAATAGTTCAGATGAAGAATTTCAATGATCCTATCAAAACCAATGTGAGCTGAATGCCGAATCCTTTTATGCGATAGTTCTATCATAGTATCTCAAAACCTTTCAATAGGATCATAATATGGACATGCGATTTGCTTTTTCCAGGGCATGTAACGGTAAAACAAATTAGACCTATCATTTGCGCTCACATAACCTCTTTAAAATCTCATCGAAACTATTAGGCATTTAGAATGTTACTTGGGTAGTGCAGTCACGTGGTTTAATTATGCCGAAGAGCTTTCTCAGCTCTTGTCAACAGCAGAATGTCAGATGAATCATCGACCTCTGAATGGTTGGGGAATATTTTCATGGGTAATTCCCTCCCAGCAAACATTGACTTACCGGGAGATGTCAGGCCTAGTACAGGCAAGTCTGAGAAAGCAACGATGTCGGGGTATTTGTAAAGGGCCGAAGATTTCCCTATGCTAAGTAACCATCACTCAAAAACACGATGATGGCCTTGTGATGGTGAGGTGTCTGGAACCAGTTGAACACTAACGAGTTATAAAAAAAATCGATACTTCCTTGAAAAACTTGTTTCTTGTCTCAAAAAGTGTGTGTTTATCGAAAAACAAACAAACTCCGATCCAAAACATAATGAACTCAAGTTTGACCACTCACCTTTTCCAGAGATTATGGTGTGTATAATCTCTGCCTTTTCCATAGGGCGTTTGGAAGTTAAGGGTGGAAGAGTAACTTTTGATTTCCCTATATAATGATCAAGTCATTAACTTTTCTTAGAAATCAAAATCCAGGCTAACATTCCGAAACATGAATATACGATTTGGTTGAAATTTCACAGAAATCGGACAAGAATTAAAAAAGTTACAGGGCGAATAATTTGGCAACATTTTTTCGTGGCCGGTTTTTTTTTTCGCCGGTGAGTGTATATATAATTTTTTATCTAACTTTTTTTTTATCTTACTTTTATATCAGGAATTTTTGTATTGATAAACATAGACATATATTATTGTTATTATTATTATTATTATAATGATTCGATAAACAACATGTATACCACTTGACAAGCTACAATTGATGAAGTTTCCAAAAACTATGAGCAGATTTGTGTAGTTAGTTCGGATATTGGTTTCGTAATGAACTGAGATATGTCAATTTCATAGAAAGTCAGCTTCCAATATCGGTTATACTCATCAACCAGATAAAAACGAAAATGCTTCCCCACAAGTTTACTGGCGAGATGTGGAGTTGATTCTGCTTCATCACTTCTGATTGAGACATTTTCCGACCATTCAAATGGTCATAGTAGTCATCAGTCATAGTCCTAATAAAGCTAATGTGGAAGTGGCTATCAGATCATGAAGACGAGAAGATTCATTAGAAGGACATTATCAAACTAGAATTTGAAATATTATCGTGTTTTTGAAAGTGTTTTCATCTCGTGGATCATACACTCCAAGTATGGACTACTTCAGAAGGTTATACTCAGTTCACCTCAGTTTATAGATGGAATGAGCATCCAAACGGAATTTTGGACGTTGAAATGCTGATTGAATGAGAACCAGGATTCAGTTGAAAAAATTCTTAAAAGTCAACTATCCATTGCAGGATTTACACTGTATATGGTTACATCTTGGGCAGAGTGACTGATGCCGATCCAACGAGGTAACCACTTAGCCATAGCATCCCATCATTACCATTCAAGCAATTTACTCTCAGTCTCCAAATAGTCCTGGTTGTTTTATTTCCTCTCTTCGAGCATTCTGTTCATGACCCAAGGACAAGTCCTATTCACTGGATGTCTCCCTCATTTCCATCCGCGACATTGCCAGCTGAAAGGTGTCCTTTAATTAAGGTTAACATGCAACTTAATTAAAACGGGACAAAAGCAGAACATCTTACAACGCCTTCTACTTTCAATAGAAAACCACAGGGCTGCGAGAAGTGGATGCGGTTCCAGAACACAACAACAGACCAAGCAGGAAAAAATTGTGTGAATACGGTGATGATTTGTGATTGAATACTCACCATTATTTCAATTCGATACTGACAAAGCTTCGCGACATACCTGATGAATTATTTCGAACATTCTAGTGGGGGTTGATTGTGTATAGGTCATGAATTTGTGTTGAACTAGGAGTAAACTGCCATACTACTGTTGAAATAACGCATTCGACAGTTCGACATCATGACTCACTGCTGTGTTTTGATGGCTCTTCAATACCCAATACCACAATAGAAAATCCACTGTTGAATACTCATTCGATTAAGCCACAAGAATTGAATCAATATTCAGATCTGCTATACTATAAGAATAATTTATGAATATGATTATGAAAATCTTCTAGGGTTCCACTTCAGAATGCTACAATGTAGACATCTGTAGTGTCATCAGATATATATGTCACAGAATATATTGTATAACTTCAGTATGGATACATAGAATCACCATTGGAATATTTTGAGACCATCATGTTATCTTTGCTCATAGAATTCTTATACTCCAGTAATATTTCTGAATGGAATCAGAAGCAATGAATGCATTGCATTCAGAATTTCATCATTTCTACTTCTATGGCTATGATTTGATTTCCTTTCAGAAGTATTACTCGACCTAGGCAATTAATCATGAACATGATTGAAAAAACTCTGCATTTCGATTTTTCTTGAAGCTAACTTGATGGAAAGAATCATTCGAGATTTTGGTTGGGTTTTGAAAGACCAAAATATCACTTTTCAAATGGTATTATTTCGAGAACTATTGAATCTTGAAGTTAAGTCTATGAGTTCAAACTGTAGAGAATTATGAGAAGATTTCGAGAATGGAATAAATTCAAAATAGCGCTCAGCCTCCATATCAAGTTTTCAAGCTGTAATTTTTCCATGAAGAATGGGAAAATAGATTGTCATCTCCTATTCGAGCCATATTGATATCGTTGCGATATACCAGGTGGTTCAAAAATAATAGGAGGGAACGGACTTCAGGCAGGCCTAGTCTATCGATTCGATTGGAATAGTCAACAGAGCAGAGGTGTATCCAATACTTCATTTTGGTAAAAAAAATCATTCATATCTTGAGAAGTTTATACTCTTTTTCTATTCTGATTCTTGAAATTATATTCCAGGACTGGACGTTACAAATCAAGTTTGTGCAGCAGCGAGATGCTGGACTCTACGAGTGTCAAGTTTCTTCACATCCGCCCACTAGTATCTTCATTCAGCTCAACGTAGTCGGTATGTAGACTTTTCGTAAAAGAATAGAAGATCAGGTTAGGTTTCAGATTCTGAAAACCTGTTTAGTAGGCACAAATCCTGAAATTGGGTATATTACTCGGGTCATGTCGTGAAATAAAATATTCGAAATATGTTAAAATATCTCCACTTGGTGCCTCAGAAAGCAAACTTGAGAGATGTCACTTTTTACCCACCGAATTATTTTTCTGCATAAATTAGCCCTCAGAGAGTTTGTAGTAGTAGCTCCAAACAACCAACTTCCTAGAAGGATCACATAACGAATATTCTGATGCTTATATGAATTCGCATAACAACCATAATATCAGGGAGGCCAGGTAGCCGTGCGGACAGAGTGTCTATATTCTAATTCGCATTCGCTTGCCGGTCGTGGGTTCGATCCCCGTCGACTGGAGAAATTTTTCTGATGGCCCAAGAAAGTGTTTGGGATCACACGTTAAAAGGTAAGGCCCCCGTCATTCCTTGCTCGCACAAGACTCTCGAAGACTTTTGAGGGTTGCTCGTAAGGGGGCAACCGAATGACGGATAGAACAATTCAATTCAATTCTAGAACAATCAGTTCCCAATCGCAGCCAGTGTTGTCATGATGCATCAAATGAAAGTGATCAATGTCCCGTCATCTGCATTTTTATCTGTGAATCTAGTTCAACACATGCATTAATTTGTTAGTCGGATTCGGAATAAAATAAATTCTCAATGATCAATCCATAGTGATTCATGAATATTCTGGTCATCTTGGTTACGTTCCGTTTGGAAGGATCTTCCGAGGATTTTTTTCATTTCCTGAAGTTGTGTTCTGTTTTGTGTGGCTATTGTGAAGTAATAACACAAGATCGTTGACTTTTTACAATGGTGAGACTTTGTTAGATGTGTGAAAGACAATTCAAACCTAATGATGAAAACTCGTCATTCCATAGGTAAGCAGCCAGTGTCGTATCATTCGAAATTTCGATATTGTTTCCCCATAATAGAGATGAAAGCAATAGATATCCAATAAATCAAAATTAGATGAGTTGTCTGCGACATTCAATATCTAATGATGATTTGAAAAATATCTCTGAGTCTCTTTTAGATACAGAATTGCTGAAATTATACAAAGAACTCAATGGAATAGATGACATTTCCAAACAAGCAAGGATATATCCAAATGATTTCGATATCAGTGATGTGAAAAAAGCCTTATGTGAATCTTTAGTACTCTCAATTTTCAATTATGGAAATGTTCTTTAGTCCATGTTTAACTTGTCAGTATAAAAATAAAATTCAAAAAGTTCAAAACTCGTGTCTCAGATTAATTTTCGGTATTCGTCGCCGACAAAGGATCTCGTACAAACTACAAGAAATTGGATGGTTGAACGTGGAAAAAAGGAGGGTACTTCACGCTGTTTGTCTTTTCCACAAAATAGTTATAACAAAAAAACCATCGTATCTGCATAGGAAAATTAAATATCGGACAGACATTCACAATTTGAATATTAGACTAAAAAATATGCTCGCAATACCGAAATTCAGGACAGAAATGTTCAGGCAGTCCTTTAGATACCGAATTTGTCACATGTATAATTCTGTTCCCCCCTCATTTAAACAACTGAATTTTTTAAACTTCAAATCTAAATTTAGAGAGTATTTGTCTGAGTGAAACAAGGTTATATATTTAATATCTTGCTCAGAATAAATAAACTACACTCCATTATGTCATTGTTTGCTCGTATTCGAATTAAAATGTAACAATATTATGTAGCAGTCACAGGTTTCTGTTTAGGGTTGAGTGGAAGAGCATTTCCTGTTATGCCTAGCAGTGCAGAAAATGAACTTCGCCTTTTATTTCTTGGTTATAAAATAATAAAGAATTATGTATTTGTTTTTCCTCAAGAAATAATAAAGTCGATATTATTATTATTATTATTATTATTATTATTATTATTATATATTATTTGAATGTAAATGGCTCAATCATAAGGCAAATGAATTGAATTATTCAACGGAAGTTAGATTGAGGACTTTGTTGATGAAAACAGTACTTTTTGAAGAACATCACATCATTTTGCTTTCATGTTGTTCTTCCATCATGGCTTTAGTGCAATCTGCTATAACTTATCATAACTATCAATTGCGATTACTTGGCTATAAGGGTAGGTTTGTATTCTGGATATTATGAATGTTATTCTCCCCACGATATTTCTATCCAAAGTGAGCAGCAAGGTTTCTCATTCTCAATGAGATGACCAACCATACTCAGAACGTTATGAATCGAAATGACGATGCCCAGAAGCTATGCAAAGATTCGAACCAACCTTGAAATTACCATCAGTATATGCAGAATATTTTTGCTAGATATAATGAAAGCTTGAGACCTTGGAATAAATCTTTTTGAAAGAAACGGTTCTTATCAGTATTTTAGTCTGTAACTCATTTTCATCTGAGGCACTCAGGAACCATGAACATTTCCGTTTGAAGGCACTGACTATAAGGACATTACCTTTTCATTCCCGCATCCTCGCGTAATCAGTTATGACTCTTCCAATTTTCCATTTTCTACGCTAATGTACAATCTGTTAACTTGCTCTATTGAATCATCATCATCTTCTTCCTCCAAGCTCTTTCTCTTTGAGTTCATCTCGTGCTACCTACCGCACTGCCTAACCTATCTGCAAAAACGTCATTAGTGTGGATCCCAAGGAGTGGAATATTCACTAGTTCGCTCAATTAAAATGAAGGATTCCGAGGAAATTGGTGGGATGGCAACCTAATGCATACTATCTTCGGCACAATGTGGTTGAATGGAGAGGAATGGAGTTTGAGTCGTTTATGATGAATGATTTCATTCGTCTTCAGCCAACAGAAAGGAATCCATCCAATGGTACAAATTCCTATCGAATTTTTGTGGAGTGTTCCAAATGGGGAACTGTCAAGATTGGCAAAGGAAGCTGTTGTTCAAAACGATGTATTCAAGTTAAGTAGATAATTGAATGAAGAGAGTCGAGCAGGTAGGTACAAGAAGAACATCTGATTTCACGTATAACGAACAGTCAGTGGAGCCAAGTCTTTTGACTTGATTGTGGAGAAAATATTCAGAAAGGAATAAATCCGAGGATGAATCGAACTGATGCAGTACGTTGAAAGAAAACTCATCATTTATACGAATCAAATATCACCAGCAGTATTCAAAATCAAAGCTTCATTCCTGGACAATATTGGATAACTTTTTTTGCTCTGATTATTTTGGACTCATTCTGATCGTCTGATCGCGATTCCAATTATCCAAACAATTATCCGCCAGAAAAAAATATGTCTATCAATGCTGGAATTCTGGAAACGTTCCTATATGTCCACAGGCAGATAGATTGCACTGCAATTCAGGCTTTTGCAGGCGTCGTTAATTAAACCGAAAGAGCGAAAAACGTCCAGGACAAAAACTGCTCAATATAGTCGGAGTTCAGTCAACCCTAAGCCATTCCAGAGAGCGGACTTTGGTGAGCTACAAAAAAATCTTTGTCGAAATTAAGTTTTCCAGGAATGTGTAAGGTTCATTTGCTGCGAGATTCACGTTGTCAAACATTGTATTCTATACAGTGTGTCCATACTGCAATTGAAAGTGATTTGATTGTTCCATCTCCATGATTGTCTTGTATAAATTTAGTATAAATTACAGCAACTCAGCATTTATGTATATCTCTAAACGAAGCCTCTCAAGTGAACTGAATTTCGATATGAAATAAGATAATAAAATCATCAAATATTTCACAGTCATCAAATTCCTTGGGATATTCCTTATTGATGAACATTCGTTATATGGTCCAAACATATTGAATCGATCAGAAAGAGAATATCTCCAGTAATCGGAGTACTCTGCAGGATCGGACACCAAATCACTTTGAAATACTTCAAATGTATATATTTTTCCTTGGTATATTCATAATGAGAATACTTGATTTCAGTTTGGGGTACAGCTAGGTCATTCATTATAGAGCCAATCAAATTCCTTCAAGACAAAGTTATTAAATGTATATACAAACTAGATTACTTGAAACCAACAAGAAATCCCTATTAACCTTAGCAATTGTGAGATATTAACTTCATTTACAAATTTAGAATATTCTATTTCATCCATTTTGTCAAATATAATTATGTACATTCAAATCTGAATTTCGAAGTCGATTGTCATAAACACGAACAAAAATATCCAGACAAAAAGATATGGTAACTTTCATCACAATTGAATCAGATATGGGTGAAAGATCTATTTTATACAATGGAACAATTCTCTATAATGAATTACCTGCCAGACTAAAAAAAAATTGAGTGTTGAAAAATTTAAAAAAGCACTGATAGAATACTTATGTCTTGATTCTTTTATATCATCCTGAATCGATTCAAGAAGTTATATTCAATATTCCCCAGAAGATACAACATCTGTTTCAACAGATAATCTGATTATCTAACTTCTTTTCTCAAGTTGTTCTTCCTTTCATAATTTTTCCTGCTATAAACATATATGATTCTTGGAATTAATAAAGATTATTATTGATGTGCATGATTCTTCTCTATATTATGGACTATTTAATTCAAAGAATACTTGAAATGACAGTTTTCTTCAGATGAGGATCCGCTTGTTTCAAAAATATTTTTGATTGTATATAGTCTGACCGGCGATATTTATGAAACCATCTAGGAACTAAGGAGACTATTGAGAGTACAATACGTCTGATTTTCACTCTTCAGGACATAATTATCTGTCATGCTGGAATTGGCTAGAATTGGTTAGCTCCAGTCGTTTCATATAGATCGGAGATCGGTTTTCTTTCTGGTAATGTACAGGTGGTTACATTTCACCCTGTGTGATCATTCAAACTCGGATTGCCTGCTCCATTGGCATTCCAATCGTGGCTAAAAATCAAGAATCTAGGGCAGCATGGTGAAGTTATGAGTTATTATTATAGGATTCTTTCTACTATTAGATGTTCAGATGAATCAGGCATATTTCTTGCAGAAAGGTTAACCAAGTTTCAGTATAATATATAGTCAATTGGAGCATATAACACACTGTGCGTTGTCGGCGGGTTTGGAGTTTATTCTAAAGTGTGCTCGAAACGTTCTCATTCACTTTGGATACCATGAATATAACCCAAAGATTATTGCGAAAGGTTCTTTCGATATCGACAGTCAAATTTCGACGAAATTCTTCCGATATATACCACCCGATATATCATACCAATGTATCTGCCAATGTTCTCCAAACCATCGTGATATCTTTACTCCTTTCGAAATTGTGTCGGGTTATATGTATCTTGCCTTGAAGGCAATATAATACATTCCTAACAATATATCCATAATGTTAACGATAATTTCTTGACTTCGTATTCTGTAATGGATAAATCACTGGAAGTATTGGAAAAACAGTGTGTCATTGACAACGTCGCGGATGGTGACAAATCTTCCAATACTGATGTGAAGAGCATTGGGAGGGGTCACATTCTTTGTCATGATATTTTGGTTGTTACTTTTGAAAATATTGAGGAACTTTTTCTTGTCCCATTCTTGATCTGACCGTTTGAATCGACCATTCTGTATAGGATCCATGGTTTTGCAATAATCATCCAGAATATAATCATGGGACCTTGATCTTCCTATCTAGAAAAAATGTATGAATTATTTCGATAGTTCAATCAATCCTCAAATGATGATCTCGAATATATCTTGTTAGATACCCATAAATGTTGTCACAGAAAAAGTTCAGAAAATGTGGTGGCCATATATATAAGTCGATATGTGGAGGGGTCTATTTACCAAACGTCTATTATTATTAAAATCATTGTATTCGTACTTGGTATCAATCATTCTGAGAGCAGAATATAATGAGAATTATCAGAACATACAGTTGATGCTTATAATTGTCAGTGGTATGAAGAAACAAATTAATAAATTATTCAAAATTCTATATTCGGGTGCAAATGTCACACAAAACGTATACCCCTTGTTGATCTCTTTTTCACCCAATCACTATTGTACTGGCTAGGCGTATTGTAGAATGTTTGGTAGGAGATCATATCGCTAACCAAATTAGTTCAGATTCAAACACGTGCTGGCTGTTTGCCCCATCAATTGTTTTTGATATTTTCCCTAAGTAGCGCTTTCAAGGGCACTCGGAATCTTTTTTTTTTTCAATCCGCTAGTTAATGGTGTTGTCAGAACAAAATCTATGGCAATAACCTTAATATACCATTGTGCTATATGAAATTTCAATGAAAATAATAGTATGCGCTCTCAGGGCACGGAGCCCTTCATTTTTTTCATAAAAAATTTGATTTCTCGACTATATAAGCATCGACAACAATTCAACAAACAGTATAATCAGAGATTTGTTCAGCTCCAAAGCTTTCAATTAGGCTGAATATGGTCTTTCATTAGATCGAAACAATATGTAACAACTTCGAGCATTCCTTCCTTCTGAAGTATTGTAGAATGCTCAACATCTTCTAATAATTGATATATGCCTGATGCTTCCAGAGCTCATATCCATAATTTCCAATTGAATCTCGGAATCATTCATTTATGAGATCTATCAACTGATGAAATCTAATTTACAAGTTCCGGAGAATCTTCTTTCAAAGTTCTACCGTTTACCATATTAATTCTCCGAACGCAAACAAATTTTGATTGAAATCGAATTCTCACAACTTCTGTAGAAGTTTACATCACTTTTTTGTGAGTTCATCAGTATATATACTTTGATGTTCAAGTTAGTTGTAATGTAGGAGCAATATTTTTTATCTCGTAGAGCGCACGAAAATGAATTCCTATGATGTTCGAGATTTCAAAAAGTACGTGACTTAGAACTGTGTCAATGTCAAAAAGATATGTGTCTTCTGTCAGTGGATTCATTGAATCGATCGCCCTTTTCAGAATCATATATATAATATAATATATTATATAGAATAATATAATATAGTCGATTCATATTTTTCATTTTGCAAAAATCTCCTAATTTCGTTCATGTGTTAATCACGTAGGCAACTTTCGAATTCCTTTAGTGGGGGATGGGGATCACAACACAAGCAAATGAATTGCTTAGGTGCATTCATCTCTCCACAAAGGGTTGTAAAATGAACAATGTAATATGGAATGATTTTGTATAATATTACTGAGAATGAACTTGAAACTTGAAACTCGATATTTCGTTAGACTTCGTGCTACTATGTTCAGCATGTATTCAAACTGAAATGAATGAAAATGTCCCTTAGAATCTAACCAATTCACCTTGGAACTACTGACTATATGACAATACTCCGGCATACATCATTGATTCGGAAAATAGACATGTTCAATAGTTCTCATCTCATTATCAGGTGTTCATCCAACCCTCTCTGAGAATTTGCGGCTACCTGTATTTCACATATTGGCAATCGGCCGCTTCCATCAATTTTTGAAGTATTGATAATAAATGCTTGATTGAGGTTTCGTTAGGTTAAAGATCGTTCAAGCCAGAGATCCATATTGGATCTCTGTCAGTTGGTGAATACCCTGTACTAATTAGGGTGGATAGCCCGAAAAGAAATCTCAAATTTGCATATAATTAATATACAGGACAGCTTGCAATCGGTATTTGTTCGGACAGGAATAATTATTATCATAATTATTATTATAATAATACAGAGGAATGATTGAACAAATAATCGTTACTAAGATTCCTGATGGATGTGATATATTTATATATCAGCCAGAAGAGTACTTCTACTACTAATCACTCTTCTGTCGATTCATCGAAACTGTGTAGATGAGAGTTTTTTATTCTTCAACATGTACTATTGTTGATGCTTTTTCCTAAATTGAAACCTGCCACAGGTTGAATCACAACGAATTCCAGATGTTGCTTCATTACGATCCTGAATCCTCTCAGAATGCAGCACTTCAGTTGGAGTTCTCATAGACAAAGTTTCCTTTCTCGGAAAGAATTTGTATCTAAGTGAATTTATTCTGCACTGAATTCATTCATTCTATTCGATCTGGGAAACTGTTTATTTTCTGTATTGGAAAACCTCGGGGTATTTTCTCTTAGAGAATTGAGGATCAGATGAAGAGATTGCTTTCATGATTGGAAAGTGGGTATGTGTGTGTATGTATATCAGTGAAGGATTTGATGGGTTGGGGGTGGAGACGTCGTCAAGGTCATCAGATGACGTTGCAGGAAAACATTCTTACTACTGACAGTATTTTTTCTGGAATCGTCTAAAAAGTCCTTCATTTTTGTTCCAAAATTAGTTCCTGAAGTTGACGTTTCTTCTACTGCCACGATGAAATGATTATCGAGTGTGTTGCTAGGAAAAATTTTCAGTGTTTAAGAGCTGAAGTGGAAGTTTAACTCCCAGGAACTGAGAAAGTGTCAGATGATATAGCTGCTTTGACACTGATATTTTAGTCCAGTCATGATATCCAAATAACGGACCTTACCCGTGAATAATTTTTTAGTGTTTTTTTTTCCATAGGTGTCTCGGGGGGGCTCAAATCAAGCTTTTGCGTATGTCGGCCATTTTTCATTCTACAGAAAAAGTTTGAGTACAAAAATTGTAGTAAATTTGGTTCTCTACAAGTTTGGTTACCACAATGTTTCTGATAGGATCGAAATTTTGTAAATTAAACCTGAAAAAAGCGACAAATTCAAAATATTTTCATTATCATTTTCATTTTATTGTATACAACTTTCGCCCTATTCGTGGCATCTGCACCTGCACCCGAAACACCTATGAAAATAAAAAACACAAAAAAATTATTCACGGGTCAAAGTCTATAATGACTGGACTATATTCAAGTGACTCAGAATAGTGGTATTGTAAGTCATATTTCATCAATTGGGTATCGATAATAATTCCAATTGCAAAAAAATAGCATTCATTCGGATCAAAAGTACCTCTGTATGACTTGCAAGATTTGCGACAACAAAGTGTCACATTTGATCCTAATAAAACAATGTACTATAGTCACCCATTTTTATTGAATTGAATAAGTATTCATAGGCTTCAGAAGCAGACAATAACTACTATCAGATGCAACAAAAATGGTTACATCAGAATATATGAGGAAAATCCAGAATACTTATAATGTTTGCAATAAACCAAGTCCAGTAACCAGTTCAAAATTTTTGAATATTATATAGAACAAAACTAATTCCAAGTTTCGTGTTCTGCACATTCGGAAGCGAATTTCTCTCTGATCATCCAAAAATGTGATTCTGCTGGATTTTTTCACGAACAGAGTATGAGTAGGGCCACAAAAGTCTCTTCTGGGGTCACAATGGGAGGAAGGTACTCGCCCTACTCACATGGCATCTAATCTAGTGTAGTTAAGAAGGAAAACTTCCATACCAAGTTTGAAAAAAATACTATGGGAGGCTCGTTAGTTTTGAGTCCATAAAGAAATGAGAGCAGTGACAAAAACAATGTATATACGTATGCGCATTTAAAATGAGTCCTTCTGACTGAAATAATGCATGGTTTCATACGTACAAAAGCATAATTATTCTAAAATGCAAAAGCAATATACCCTGATGATGGTAGGACTGAGTTTTTCCTTAGTGCAGAATCGATAAATCACATGTCGCGAAAATAGCATTGGTAAATTTCATGTTATATCCAGAAACAACTCTATACTGTTGAAGTATTCTCCTTTCTCAATGAAACACCCTGCGTGGGTATTATAGGTATATACATATTCCAGTTCTCGGGAAACATCACTTGTCCTTTAGAAAATACGCTATATATAGCTGGATTCGTTCAGACTCTCGAAATTTTTCAATCCTCTTCTTTACGCTTCGTGACTTTGAAATATTGTCTGTGACGATATTGGAATTGAAATTGAAACAAGTGAATTTCGTCCACTTGAGCGCATCGAGACGTATGTGGAAATTATGGAATTCATGCTTTACTGATATCTTTTCATCACTCTCCATCCTATCTGGGTATAGGTACAGGGTGCGCCTCTTGAAATTGAACCCCCTCTCAACCCTTTTGTTTCAAGAGATATAAAAAGATGTTGAATGAAATAGTTGTTCGAAACGACCCAAACCTTTAATTCGTGTTATTATTTTTTTCGGCATACGACATTAACTGATTTTTTCAATGGAACACCCTATATAGTCTTTGACATGTCGATAGAAACCTTCTCTCTGATTTTTAAAATGAATGTATAGGTTTTATATTTGGACAGGGAATTGTTGAGTTATTTATGATCAAACTTTACCAAAATATCGCTTCAAAAACCTAATTTCATATCACCTAATATCAGTTGAACATAGTGGGCTTTGAAACTCGCTTTGAAATAATGTTCATATATTGTTCGAGCTCCATGGAAATGTTTTGATATTGTTTATTATGAGATTGAAATCGTTAAAACAATTATGAGTAATAGAGTAAGTAATAGAGTTTGAATGGGAAGTTGCGATATGTTGTTCAACTTTTTGATCATTAATAACTCAACAAATCTTCATCCAATAAATAAGCAACTACTCACTGCTTTTGAAGAGAAGGCTCTATAGAAATGTCACAAAATATAAAGGATGTTCCATCGAAGAAATGATAGTTAATGCCCATACCGATGAAACAAATTACCCTGTATACGAAAAACACGAACAAAAGGTCGGTTCGAGCACCTTTTTATTCATTCAAAATTTCTTTAAATCTCTGAAAACAACAGTTTTACACTCATTCACTCCATGTTTTTGCATTCTGGGATATCGATTGAGATGATTCAAATCCATGCCAAACCAGAGTACATTTCCTGGTGGCAAACGACAACGTAATCGACTGATCTGGTAGTCTTGCATGTTTAGTTTTGTTGTTCTTAAATGATTATCCGAATAACAAGCCCGAATTGAAACGGAAGCAAAATCCGAAGACCAATGCGTAACCTGCTGGGGGAGAAACGAAAACAATTGAATTATTCCTCATTATCTTGATTGATCACATTAGAAGAATCAATGAAGAAGGAAAATAGTTCACCAGATAACGAAGATAATATACCTCCATTCTGCCACATGTAACCGAATATGTTAAGGGATATTGGTTGCTTTCATTAAATAGTATAGTTAATGTGGGGTTCAGAGAAACGAGGATTTTGGTAATGATAGCAATTATCTTTCAATTACATTGTACATAAGCCACATGTGAATTTTTATTGGATTCTGATGAACAATTCCATAAATATTTGAGCGCTACTGAGCTTTTCCTAACCCTCTATAAATCCGAAGCGATCTGCTCTGCTCTCAGATAAAGATAACATAATCATGGCCCATTTCAATAGGCATTATTACATGGAATCCAACCAAAATCAGCTTCATCATTGACAAAGCAGAGTGAAAATGGAAATTGTTACAATACAACATGAAGTTTAAATATCCACAGGATCACACATTTGAAAAATAAAAAACGTTATACATAACATGTCACATTAAAGCCGTTGAAAAGAGCGTAATTTAGTTGTTTTTTATGTCAGATTTTTGACGGTTGGATCGAAGATAGTTCCTCAGAACATATATTTTTCCATGGAGGAACAATTGAATATCACCACCAAATATTGACATAGGTCGATAATTTTCAATGAAACCCTGTAGATATTTTTGATAGAGCGCGAAACAAATTCTTTTCAATGACATATCATAAGTGGATATTCATTTTCCTAATGGAGACGCAGAAGACATTTTTCTGGATTCATCATTTTCACTAAGCAAGCATCAATCATATATGCCAATCAGAATTCCTTTCAATAATTCTTTCAAATAATATTCTTGTTCTTGAAGTTTTTTCAATCTTTCAAATAGGCGAATCAAATTAACATCAAAGTATAATGAATACAAAAGGCGTCTTGTGAGTGTGTCAAGCCTGCATCTATGAATAATTACCTCCTCTTCGATGTGAATCAGGAATAAGTATACCATTTCCTGTTCTGAGTTCACGAGAAAATTCAAGACAGGAAATGTGATTTGAGTGAATTACTAAAAGAATCCTGATTGGCAATGTATTAAAAATTTCCCATGTTTCATCAAAAACTAATCTAAAAGCTTCATCTATTTGCTATTTCATTAGGTTGCTCAACAAAAATGTAATCGATGACGTCATAGTGTCGACCTCTTGAATTTGAAAAGAAATGTATAATATATAAGGAAGAAACAGTATACTATAATAGGTGTGAAACCGATTCTTTTGGAACACCGTTGAGTATTAGTCTCAGAATATTCACCATCCCTGCGCACAATCTGATTTTGTTTGCATTGAACCAATTCCAAGCTATACCTCTGAATCCATACTTGCTAAGTCTTTGCAAGAGCAATCCAAATGATTTTCGCATCAGTCAAGCGCTTCAAAAAAATAACAAAAGATTGCTACAATCAACATAATATCATAGTGAGCAAACGAAACAAAAGCAAGATGACTCATTTTTCTTCTTTCATCGTCGGAAGGTGCAGTTCAGAATGTTTTTCCATTTATTCATTACGTATAGCTGGAGAGGTTTTTCACAGCTGGATAAATCCAGAGAATGGAGTGAATATACACAAAAGGAGATGCAAAAGCGTATGTCGCTAGTTGAGATTGTTAGATATATAAGGGTAGGTTGAATCACGTCTATTTCTGAATGTGTTTCACGTCATCGATCAAATAGTTCGAGAGATCGGGATTGGAGACATTCAAGGAGATAATAGTTGACATGACGGCAGTCTCACGGATACGTTACTATTATTTCATAGGCGAGGATGCTGGTAGAGTCTATATATTCCTTTTTGGGTTGATACATCACAGCGTTGAGAATTTGACTTTCAGTCACCTGTTCATCAACATTTTCCATACAATAGGACAGGGCGAAAATTCATACAGTCAACTCCACCAAAACTATACTTTAATGTGAACAATTCATACAAGGGACATGTTTCGAAGCTTCAAAGCTTCATCATCAGCAATAAGTTACATAGAAGCACTAAATGGAAGTGAATTCCATTACTATCTCAAAAGAATTCTTCGCGAATTCATTTCATACTCACCTACCTAACCTGAAAATTCTGACAATACTGCTTACGGGACACTGTAGTCTAAGACACCACCTAGGAAAAACGGGTCTGAACCAACAAATGGACTGTCGGTTCGGCTGTGTGAAAGACGAAACGGCTGAACACATATTATAGTGATATTCTTTTTCTACAAACGTCAAAAAATGACAAGGTTCGCGCATTGATAGCAAATTGCGAAGTGACACTTTTATTCAGTTTCCTATGTTACCATGATATCTTGCACCAAACAATGTGCGAAGTAAAACAGTGCGCGAAGTACCTACTTCGCGCATTGTTATGGAAAATATATGAGATATTTATATTTCAACTAAATAGTACTTAATCGAGAAAACATCCAAAAAATCATTTATTTCTGAATGTTCAACAATAACTTCGTTTTATCTCTTGGAGCGTACGAAAGGAAATTTCTATTATGTTCGTGGAACATCGTGCCTACCTAGGGAGGATAGGGGAGGCCTTCTAAGCCAGTTCAACACCATTTTTTATATTAAGCTAAGCATATTTTTACTTTAAAACTATATTTTTTAACGTTTGTAGAAAAAATGTTGTTTGCAACTCGAGCGCGAAATACTTTGGTCATCTCGACTATTTTTTTAACTCGGCCAGGCCTCGTTAAAAATATCAGATCTCGATCACCAAAGTAGCATTTCGCGCTCTAGATACAAAAATAACTATTTTTCCAACTTTGACTGAGATTTACCACGATTCTCAGTGCAATTGAACTTATTGAGACTATTTCTTTTCCCTCACCCCAGCTGAGCTTGGTGATGTAGTGAGAAAAAAAGGGAGTCTGGATCAATTCTAGTAATTCTGTGGTTCTGTGCTGAAAATCGTGAGATTAATTTTCATTTTGACATGCTTTCAGTCCATAGGTTAAATGCTTTGAAAAAAATAATTAATTTCTATAAAATAACTGAGTATTGTCGTAGTTCATTATTATACTCACTCTACAATAATATTTTTGAGCTCCTCATTAATTGCCTCAGTCGTTTTACATTTTGGTTGAATCATGTTATCTTTCCTTGCCTTTTCTGACAGATGAAAACGTGCTCTTTTTATTCAATCGACAACTCAGATCCGTCTCACCTCTTTCTGACTCTATTGATCTCAGTAGTGAGAATGTTACAAGGTAAAAAGGATATTGCTTATGTTTATGCTCTTGCTTAGAGACACTGAGGTTCGACATATTTGCCTTCACCAATTCAGGACCTATCGATTCCAGACAAATCTCACCTCATTCAACCATGGACTTGTCAGGTTGAAAGATCGACCACTTGCAAGCCATATTTCCAGAGGTGTGAAATATTAACTCTCACATCATTATAATATACTGGAAACCACATGTTTGATACACAAGAATAAATCTTCGTACATTAACCATATTCGCACAGCAAGTAATGTAAGAACTTCGGCCCTTATTATATCCAAATCCTCATGGAATCAAAGACTCATTCACAATGAATTGAAGAAGCTCCCCATGGATATAAAGACGATTGGGCCTCTCAAGATTTTCAGAAAATCTCTTCAAGAGAAATTAGCATGTAAAGCATATTACCATGATGTCACAGAGTATTTCAATTACGAATCACAACTATTGTGAATATAAAGTGTTATAGTGTTGTATTCTTGTATTGTATATTATGTTTGATTGTTTTATAATAGAATAGGTTATGACGATACACAACTGTGATTATGAGAAAGTCTTGTGTTTCAATTTTTGTTCACTGATACATTTTAATTTTATACGGCGTGTTTGTTGATAAGATCATGTATCTTGGAGAATGAACATAAATTCTCTTTCTAGGGGTAAACAACAATTGACCGATCTGGGGTCGTAGTTGATTAGTAAAGGGGTGGTATTCAACCCAATCACATGGAACCTAACCTAATCTAACCATTGCTTACTCAAAGAAGATCGTGTCATTTGAGAAAACTAGGAAAACAGTCGCTTACGGTAGAAAGAAATGTGAAAAAATGATGATTGGTGTCTACTCATAATATATGATTCCAATTAATTTTTGATTGTCGAAATCAGAAAACCAATATCGGCGCTATTATAGCTTGGGAAGTTTTTATATTCAACTAATAGTTTTATAAATGAATTCAAAACTAGATCGAATTACCTGAAGTGGGTTGGCAAACCATTGAAAGTGGAAAACGCTCCAAAACAAGAACCTGCGACGTATCCTTATCTTATATCCTGATTATCTGATGAGTACATTTATCAAAATAAAACTGTGGAAGCTGAGGTAGCACTATAGCACACTGTATTATTCTTCGGTATACTGATCTAATATGTCAAAGACGTTTCTCCCGTCGATAATCCTCAGTCATTCTGTGAGAAAATGCGCATGCTTTCCGAATTCCATCACGTGATACATTGTGGCCAATAACAACACGTCCTGAAATTCGGTTTCCCGAGCTGCATTCAGGCAGCGGATCTAATGAAACTTCAGATATAGTTGCGGCTATTGAGTTTTGAATGAATGAATATCGTTTGATGTTGTTTCAGAGGCTCGTGCTGAAATTCAAGGCCCTTCAGAGAAGTATCTCAAACCAGGATCGGGACTCCGCTTACAATGTAATGTTTTACAGAGCACAGAGGTGAGTGTAATTGAACGAATTAGGAGTTGTTATATGATCCAATCTGGAGAATTTGTTTGAGATGGAGTTGAAACAAATATATGTACCAGTTTTGAGTGTTTTTCAAACCATTGAATCTTTATGAAAAGGTAAACGTATTTCTATTTCGATGTCGACGTATTCTGAAGTCAGCTATACCGGATGATGCTCTTAGGTGGCTCACCGCTTAATTATTATTGTAGACATAAAATCGAAATTTAAGAGTTGTGTGTTATAGTTCAATTCACATTTTCTATGTATACCTATACTCATATGGATACTTGATTCTCCGTTATCAGAAAAGACCCCAACTTCCGATTCTCAAATGGAATATTCTTTTTGTATTTCAATGATGTTCAGTTAGTAGGTAGTGGAAATTTCTGAACATATATATCCATGATATGCGAAATGATTTCGATCAATGTTTCCTTCTCAGAGCTATAGTTAGTTTTGGGTACCTATAAATATTCCTATAGTGGATAACTTGGCAGTTCACTCGAGTTTAACTCTTTTTCTTGTTGATACAGTCAAATCATTATTTTTCGAAATTCAAGTAGTACCCTACTGACTTAGCAGTCGCAAACGTTTACTTGATAACATCTGATACAGTTCAGAACAATGTGTACATTGCTGAATTATCGTACCTAACCTCCTTGGAGAATAGGAAACGAAAATTTTAATTATCCACAATACAGTGCTCCACCCTTAACCCCTCCCCGTATAGTAACGTATTCCTAGGGCGATTTGAGAATTGTTTTCTCTCATAATATGCGACTCAAAAAAATCTACTTCGTCAAGCAAATAAAAATTATCTGACACAATTCCTAAGGCAACTGCGATCACAAAAAAGTCTGAATTCACAGAAAAAAGTCCGGGAATTCAGCGTAAAAAACGGGATTTCTGGTTGAAGGCCATGTTCGATCAAAGTGGAATGGAATTTTTCAGAAGGAAGAAGGAAAGCTCGAAGTCATCTCCACTTCTTCATTAATGATGTGAATCAACCAAAGAGACATGTTCCATACTTATTGTTCATCTCCATTAACTTTTCGGAATTCAGACGAAAAAGTCTTGAATAAAGAAATAAAATAAGATACACACAAAAGTGGTCTTCCTACGCTTTCGTATGTAAGTTCAATATATATTTCGTAGCATAACTCTCTCGTGATCAGTGCATATATCGTCATTGAACGAAATAACCTATCTCTTCCTCGAGAAAATCGATGTGAACACTCACATAACGATGTCACAGGTTCGAAAGTTCCCGTGTGATTGATCGAGTCATCAGTCAATCCATGCACTTAGGAAGTTCTGGTTCAGTGTAAGAAATGTATGGTGGCATGCGATATTAGCATTAAGTTGCTGGAGGATCTCAAGATTGTGTCACGCAAATCGTTGCTGTCAGACCTGAATCGATTTCTATCAGAAAGAAGAGATAGTATAGTGATGAAAGAATTATTTTTGGAATGATCAACAACGTTCAGGTCATCTGATCGTGTTGCAATGATGCATTAGCGAAGGAAAATCTGGCCTGCCTTCCATTGAATCAGAAGGTTGACTCTGATAGATTCCAAAAACCCAAAGTGTTTTCGGTATCATATATAAATATGAGTATATCTTTTCTCATTATGTGCGAGTTGAATATTGTTTGTTAACGATACCTAGACCTACCACTCCTGCATTAAAAAAAGTTGTGTTGAAATGAAGAAAAGGAGTAGGTGACGGTGGGTTGTAGGTTGTAGGGCTTTTGGTGGAATAAAGTATTATCGATGCGCACTCAAAAGCATTATATTAAGAAACAAAGTAAACTGATCTTGACTGTTCCATCAATAATGAGGCTTCTTTTCATTTCCTATCATGGAAAGCATATCACATCAATTGAAGTCCTCTTTGTTTTGTTCAAGAAACTGAAACTTTTTAATTAATTAGCGCCATTCGATAGGCAGAGCCTGTTACTTGTAGTATAAAAGCGTACTCTGCTGTGAACGAATTGATATTCCACCCAGTTAGTTTCTATGTGCAACAAGTAATCATGAGTAGGAAAAAGTTTCCATGAAGGAAATTGCATTCTCGCTGGCTTCTGCGATCGCCAGAACGTGACTCAGTTTCATGATGAAACATGTTTTCAGAGCTTCCTGAACAATGACTGTATCAAATGGCTCCATTAATTCCTTCAAATGTACTCAATCAAATCATGATGATGAGAAAAAGAAGGAAGACGTTTCTACAAACATGAATCGGAAGACGGTAGGGAATGAGCATAAAGCAACCACTTTTCTGATAATTTCATTTGTAAGTACAGTCGTATTCAAAAAAACGCGTACAGGTATATTGGAGGGAGAAATTAACGTCATCTTATTTGCGTAAAACGGGCTATCGAGAATGAATGTTTACCAAATTTTGACAGTAGAGTAATCATAGGTTCCCAAAAACACAAAGCATTGGCTGAGCCAATTTCACACAACGAGAACTAGAATGCCAAAATCTTCTATGTTTAATACTTGTACGCTTTTTTATTGAATTCGACTGTACAGGGTGGCCAACTAAGACTCCAGAGTTCGATTTCTCTGTTGTCTTGAGAGATACAAAAAAAAGTCATGTATCAAAATTGAAGTAATAACCGAGCAGCACATTTCAAATCATTTTGGAATATACAGGGTGTTCCATGAGGTAACAGCATATCAAATTTATGTTTGTTTCATATGAACACCCTATATTTCATTTCATTTTTGAATTCTCCTTGAAGATCTGATTTCAACGACCCATCATACTTAGGATCTAGCAGTGAAAGTTACTGACATATAGGGTGTGCAAAATCGAGATTTTCCAAGTTCAGGATTTTTTTTTGTCGAAACTGTTCATTATTCGTCAAAACGGTTCACATGTCCCTATCTCAACTTTTCACTCACTATCAATTCGTGTTCAATTGAAATTGATACAAGGTGGTCAGAAAATCTAAATTTATAATTTGTTTTAATTAAATGTCAATTGAACACCAATTGATAGTGAGTGAAAAGTTGAGATAGGGACATGTAAACCGTTTTGACGAATAATGAAGAGTTTCGACAGAAAAAAATCCTGAACTTGGAAAATCTCGATTTTGCACACCCTATATGTCAGTAACTTTCACTGCTAGACCATAAGTATGATGGGTCATTGAAATCAGATCTTCAGGGAGAATTCAAAAATGAAATAAAATATAGGGTGTTTCAATGAAAAAAACATAGCTTTGATGTGCTGTGACCTTACGGAACACCCTGTGTATTTCAAAGAAATTTTGAAATGTAAAGCTCGGTTATCACTTCAATTTGAATGCAAAACTTTTTTTTTGTATCTCTCAAGAGGTATCGAACTCTGGATTCTTAGTTGGCCACCCTGTACATGCAGAGCTTCTTATTGATCTTATGATCGGGTATAGGACAGGCACTGCACTAAAAAAAAAGGGTAGTTATTACCAAACGTTTAGTGAAATAGGCGCCAGTCACATAACTTTCATCAAATGATACCACTACAACATTATATAAATTATATCAAATATCACCACTACAAAATAGAATGATACTCATGATTTAGTAGTATATAATGTTGTAGTGGTATCATTTGATGAAAGTTGTGACTGACGCCTATTTTACTAAACGTTTGGTAATAACTACCATCTTTTTTTCTTTTTCAGATGATCTCGAGTGATTTTTTCCTTAGTTCTCCAATTGTGCTTGAACTGAATCAGTCAGACTGCAGACTGGTTATCATATAGTGACAGGAAAAAAAACATTGATTAGTAGCAATTATATCAAAAAATTAAAATAAAGGATCATAATATCGAAGTCTTCCCTATGCCTGGTTTCAAATACCAAGAACCTACCTCAGGTTGATTGATAAACTAGGTATTTGAAATATTTATGCTGACGAACAGTCGCATAAGATGGCTTCCATTTGAGAAGTTCTGAAATGTTGAGAATATCATATCACAATTAACAGAATAAAGAACATTCATGTACTTATGAGAATTGTATAAATTGAAAGAGCATCTAATGGAACATCAGTCTGTGTACTTCATTCTCATTATGAAATATCTCCAAAATACATTTCATTATGAATTCAGAAGCAAATTCAATTAGGACACCTTCCAGAAAGATTTTTCCAGTTTCCTCTGCTAATGGTGATGTCAACTCTTGTTGATTCATCATCACCGGAAAACGTACCCAAACGAAAATTCCATTACTTACTGCAGCAATCCTCAAAAAGTTTTTAATTATCAAAACTCAAATAAGATCCAGGGTTGAGAAGCGCTTGGATTACGAGGGTTATTCAATTATGAAGGAAAAGTTTTTTGTAGCCTATTAATGTTGAAAGACTGATTAAAATCTAAATTTGTTCTTTCTGCGCTTTTCTGGTTCATTTATTCAAAAACTTATTCGATGAACGCCAAAGTAAGGAGTCCCCCCTATAAGTAGAGTGGGTAATATGATTCTTATAAAGTACATAAAAGGATAAAGATCATCACTCCCTGTTCAAGAACAGCTTCCTTCCAAGACCATTCACCTCCGATAATAAATTATTGAAATTTCTCATTCAATTTCGTTTTAATATGTTTTTCAATGTCGATGTACCGTAAGGAGAACGATATATTTAGTGTCATCAAGTAGCGAACCGTTCGGTGAATAATAAAGTTGATTCTTCTAATGCTGAACTGATCATTCTTGGTATGTTTGAAAGCAAGAAATAATATATTTCTATATACAGGCTGACTGACGAAAAACGCCCCAAGCCATAGCGCCGCTATTTATTATCCGATTTTGAAAAACAAAAAAGAAAATGAAATTATATATCAGATACTACAAGGTGGCACTAACCAGTTTTTTTTCAAATTTCAACTCTAACGACGCCGATTGTAAATTTTTTTTTCAAAAGTTAACATATATTTTTCAATTTTTTTTCTGATAGATTTTTTTTTCTGAATACAGTCATGTATAACAAGTTGATTTTTGCACAAAATTAGTTGACGAAAATCAATTCTCCGCCGACAAGAAATGGGTCTTTTCATTACATTGTCTATCGAGTTATTGAAGTGGCAGTAGATGTCTCATCAGAATCAACTATGGCCATGAGCTGTCAGTGTGACATTTGTTCCATATTTTCAAACAGCTCAAGATATTCATTCTTCAGAACAAAACGAAATATGAATAATAATCAACTGACCGACATGATACAAACGTACTTTGAATGCGGTAGAAATAGTGGTCAAGCATTGCGATTATACGTTGATCGATTTCCTGACAGAGAAGTTCCAGATCTTCGTAAATTTGCTAGGCTAGAACGAAATTTGAGAAACTACGGAGCACTCAAGCCTAAACGAAAGGAACGTCAGTTTGATGAGGATGTCGAATTTGTTCTTCCCAGTGTAGAAGAAAACCCAAGGACTTCTACTCGAGAAATTGCTAATAACATTGGCGTTTCGCAACAATCCGTGCAAGCAATACTCAAGAAGCACAAATTCATACCATACGTGCCCCAAAAAGTACAAGCACTAGTAGAAAATGATCGAGATCGAAGGGAACAATTTTGCAATTTTGCATTTTCTGAATGCGATGCAACAAGATCGAACGTTTTATAGAAAAATTATTTGGACCGACGAGTGTACATTCACTAATAATGGCATTTTCAATAGAAACAACCACCGCTATTGGAGCCAAGAAAATCCAAGAATTATCGTTCCAACGAATTTTCAAAATAGATTCAGTGTGAATGTGGGGTGCGGTATTTGGTGCGATAGATTGATTGGTCCATTTTTTATAGATGGCGCACTAAATCAACAGGGATATCACCAATTATTGCACCAGTTGCCGATCTGAACAGAATTTACTTTCAACAAGACGCCCAATGCCCAAATAAATGTTGATTGATTGAATGCTACATTTGCTGAAAGATGGATAGGGACTTATGGACCAGTTCGATAGCCGCCAAGATCACCCGATCTCACGCCACTTGATTTTTGGTTGTGGAGGTATCTTAAAGATCGAGTTTATCTATCGTCCAGAAAATTTATAAACTCTGAAGCAGAGAATCATTGAAGTTTGTCATGAAATACCTCCTGATTTTATCTGGAACGCAACTCGTGGTGCAATCAGAAGGTGTGAACTATGTGTTCAACAGGGCGGGGGCCAGTTTGAGCAATACTTGTAGTTTCCTAAGATATTTTGTTTTCATATTATCATTATTTTTCTAACATTGTAATGTATTTTTTTGTATAAGTGACGGACTCTACGTTCAATGACTCGATAGACAATGTAATGAAAAGACCCATTTTTTGTCGGCTGAGAATTGATTTTTGTCAACTAATTTTGTGCAAAAATCAACTTGTAATACATGATTGTATTCAGAAAAAAAGTCTCTATCAGAAAAAAAATTGAAAAATATTTGTTTCCATTCGAAAAAAAAAGTTGACAATCGGCGTCGTTAGAGTTGGAATTTGAAAAAAAAAATTGTTAGTGCCACCTTGTAGTATCTGATATATCATTTCATTTGCTTCTTGTTTTTCAAAATCGGATAATAAATAGCGGCGCTATGGCTTGGGGCGTTTTTTGTCAGTCAGCCTGTATATATACAGGGTTACTGGTAATATGGTACATTCCTTTGGAGATGTGATAGGGAAGTTGGCGAGGAGTAAATTAAACCCTTATATGCATTATGCAAAAGTTGATAGTTTTTTAGATATTTAATTTCGTTTGTTTTCCTCCAAGTGATACGCTTGAATGGTTTAAGAGTTAGTTTCTCGAAAATCTGCACTACAGTTTTCAAACTTCCAATTAGAATACATGATCAACACTATGTTCTTATGTTTGGGATGACAAAATAACAGAGAATACTTAGATCATAAATAAACTGTAGATACAAAGTCGTATTTTTGTTTGTGAATTGTGGATTTTAACCACATTCTAGCGGTTATTTTTAGAAAAATCTCTAAGCCACATTTGTCAAAAATCTGTTGAAACTTCCTTAAGTGCTTGATAGGGATTCGTTATTCCGAAGGAATATAGTATAAAACACACTTGAAAAATGTCTTATCAGTATTTATTTTTGGCAGTTTTCATTTTCGTTTTCGTATTTGCTCGAGGCATCCAAATAGCATAAAAAATGTTCATAACCTCCATCATTGGGCCGAAGAAAATCCTCGCTCAACAAGGGGAAATAGTTTCCAACGGAAGCTTTTTGTTAATGTGTTGATGGAACTCTTTGACAGTTATTCAATAGGACCACATTTTTTGTTAGACAATTTGAACAGGGAAATGTATGAAATTTTTTCACGGCATGATCTTCAGGAGCTTCTTGAGGATGTTTCTCTCGCCATCAGAGGACGGATGATACTCCAACAAGACGGATGTTCAGGGCATTATCGGCTGATCGTTCGGCAGTTCCTAGATGAACGTTTTCTGAACCGTTGGATCAGGAGGTCAGGTCAAATAGGTTGGCCAGCGAAAAGCCCTGACCTAACCCCCCTTGATCATTATGTGTGGGGTCATATTATGGAAGCGCTATAGTTGATGGAACTCCAGTAAATACCTGGAAAGAACTCATAAAAATGATAACCGACGCTGCCCAGCAAATTCAAAATTATTTGAGAACTAGAATAACAATGACGGAAATAAGAAGACGCTGCCGAGCATGTATTCGTGATTAAGGTCTCATTCTGAACAGGATTTGTAGAGAGTTGATACTAATATTAGAAGTTTTTCGAGTACGTTTCATTTATTCATGTGAAATAACAAACCCGTTTCTAGCACTTATATTATCATTCGTACCCAGTTAGATACCTATTGCATTAAGGAAGTTTCAAAAAAATTTTAACGGATGTGGCTTAGAGATTTTACTAGAAATAACCTTTACAAAGTGTTGAAATCCACAATCAACAAACATAAATAAGACTTTGTATATACAATTTATCTATTATCAGAATTATTTCTGGAATTTTTCCATTCCAAACATGAGAGCATAGTGTTGATCACGTATTATAGTTGAATGGTTTGAAAAAGGTACAGCAGATTTTTGGAAAACTTACTTTTGAACCCTGGAAGTCTACCTTTTGGAGATGAATACATAGAATTGAATATCTCAAATACTATTAACTCTTGCATAATCCATATTATGGTTGAATTGACTTACTACCACCTCCCCTATCACATCACCAAAGGAATGTATCGAATTACCAGTAACCCTGTATATAATATCAATTCCATGTATAACTCATGAAAATATTTATCGATGAATTTGCAATGTTACACTGGAAAAAATATTGTCAATAAATCACGTAATTGAAATCATCTGAATACATGAGAATTAACATGTTTATTTGTTGCAAGGCCCCTTCTTATATCTTCTGGTACCACAACAATCGTATGATCAACTATGACGTAGATCGAGGGATCAACGTTACCACCGACCTCACAGAGAAGACGAGCACATTGACGATTACGAATGCAGCAACCCGCCATTCGGGAAACTATTCATGCGTACCAAGCAACGCACAGCCTGCTAGTACATACGTACATATTCTCAACGGTAAGTAACCTGCGCCCGATTGCCATATACCTAATAAACTGAGATGTTAATAATTCCTCTGTTGTACCACCGAACATAAACAGGTTGTGCCCACTCTTCAAATGTTTCGTCAGACTAGCTCTCGATATGAACGATTGAATGAGAGTTCGCAACGTGGGGTTCTTATATTCGATGATAGATGGCGTCAGCGGTCGACAATTTGTTATTATGGAATTGAACTAGACTTCCAAGGATGTGTTCTTCTCCTTTCGGGACCTGAAGAGTCCCGTTGATGATTCACAAAGTTGATAATAACTGATTATAAGCATTTTGAGACAGGTCGCAACAAATAATCCGTGTGGAAACATCTTGATCTTGACATATATGTCACCAGGATTTTGTTCAAATTTCAAATAGAAATATTATAAATTAGGAGCATCAGTAGTTTATTTAGCAGGTATTGATGTTATACGTATTATTAGTTGAGTGAATGTATTGTGCTTCCATCATGGACTGACTGTTGCAATGTATGAGGATTATTTGGAAATCCGAACATTCGTTTCATTTAATTCACGAAAAGTGAGTACCTAAATAAACTATTACCACAAAATTTTCTTGAGTTAGGAATTCGTGTCGTTCATGAATGTACCATTGGAAGTCGAAAATATGACGCATCGTTCTCAATTAAACCAAAAAAGTGTGAAAATGAAAATGTAAACTCAAATGAATGTCATGATGCCTGTGAATTGGGTTTGGAACTTCGGAAATTTAGCAAGATTCTGTCACGCCTCGCTATTTCTACAAAGTAGGCGTTTATCGAGAGATTTCGAAACTCCTATCAATAGGAAGTGATAATACCATTTGACTTTCTGTACATCTTTTTATGAACCTATTCAGATAACAAGGATCTCCAAGTGAAGCCAAAAGTAAAATAAATGACATTCTGCGAGCAAAACTGTATAATAGCGCATGCGTCATCTAAAAATAAGAAAAGACATCAGTTCGCAGAATTCCTTTCATGCTTTGTTTTGAACATATGATGATTATTATCAAAACTCTTGTGAAATGTTCGATATAACCTAAATTTCAATGTTGATATTCATTTTTCATTCCTGATTGTTCTGAATCTGAAGCCTCATTGACATGACCAAGACTTCACTGGAATTCATAGCTGCAAAGTTCTGATGGTTTTGATGAAACAAAGCTCTAACGACAAAAAAACGAATATAAAAATCAAAATAACTAAAAAAATTGCTCCCATCGCATTCAAACAGTATTGTATTTTATTTTCGAATGATATACCCACACTTCTAGCCGATTACTATCAGATTGTGTTTTTGTAATTATTTTTCAAATTTGGGTTCAGTCCTGTGTCATGAAATTCACCCGTTAGGTCTTGTGGATTCCTTTTCAACCAGCTTTCAAATGTATTGTCACTTTTTCTCTAATAATGAACAAAAAACAATAAGTACCTCCTCAGTTTTGCTTCATTCCATCATAATATAGGATAATATTAACACAGAATAATTCAAACCATGTAATTCGATAAGAGGAATAAGAATTAAATGACCAATACACTAGATACATGTGAATGACAGTAATGGAATAGTTTCAGAAATGTTATTCCAGCTTCGTTGTAGAAATGTTCATGTGGGGCAGCTAATTTGTTATCTGGAGAACAAATAACATCAGCCATTCATGGTCAGAAATTATATAGAAGGTAGTATAGTTGTAGGCTTTACTACTTACATTGCATCTGTGCCTGAATTTTCTCACCACTTGCATGGGTGTGAGCTTCATAACTGAATTCTTCCAGTTCTTCATACCTACCGCATGTGTGGTGGAAATTTCAGTGGGCAAAATATATGAGAAAGAATACAGGATATAGATTCAATTGTGTAATATTGGTATTCTCACCTGTTAACTTGAACAAGCACTGCATATCTACACATGTCCAATCGTTCACTGGATCAATCAAGCATAATTGACTTCATCATGAGGCTTCAGTTGCAAAGCAGCAGAAGTTGGTATAGAACCATCAGCCCGAATATCTCAAGTTCCTTTGTACATCTCACCTGAACAAAAAATAAAATTATTTCTAGCTTGTTCCTGTTCACTTCCACCATCGCCCAATTTTCACACGCTTTCTAATCGCTGAAATTTAGGAATAAAAATGATTGAATTACCATCTCATTGTTTTCTTCATTGCACTGACAGATTTGCCAGCTATCATAAAGAATTTCACCAAGGAATATAATCATCAGAGGCATCGGTGAGAAACTTCAACAACTCACCTCAAATGAATTTCGACTTTCGACGAGACAACACATATCCTGCACAATTCAAATGCTCTCAAGATACATCTCCCATTTTGACCTGTGATTTTTGACAAAACACGCGCCTTCGCAAATATCTGTTTTTACCCGCAGACTGTTATTTGTTTTCTCGAAACTGGCTTTTCTTTTGATTATGAAAACAATATGTTGCTCCGTATATGTTTAGTAGATATATACCGATTGCACTCTCATTGAATTGTTCAAAACAATAGCAAGCTATAGTATGCAGAGCCTCCTCCCTCTGAGTTACTTGTAGAAGGGGTACTTTATATGCAGCGGTACACAGCGACAGCGTTCACAGTCATTTCAGATCCCGTTTGCATCTGAGTAGATGCAATGAGTAGATTATTCATCGAATCGTTGGATATAGGAGTACCTTTCATAAAGGTTGGCATTCGACAACATCGCAGTCACCAGAGACCAACGCTCACGGTTAAACAATTGGGTGCATAAAGATATTCCTTTTATTCCAACTAGATTCAGCAGATACTATCGAAGATGCACGATAACCGAATAATACGTAGCCATTCACATGCACTATAATAATATATGTAATAATTCGGCAAACAATCTGTATAACATTCTTGTTAGGTTGTCTATTGTGTGACGAATAATATCAATATCTTTGAAATGGTTGAAGAGCATACACGAGAAAAATTTCTAGAATTTCAGTACACGAGTGACCAATAAAGAAAAGTTCATCTCTGAAGTATTTCAGGATTCTCTTTCCAGGATACAATTATTATTTGTATCGCGATAGGAATTTTCTTCAACGGAGAAAGCAGTATCTGTCCCTTCAAACGGAAAAATGCCGGAAAATACAGTGATTTTATTCAAAGAGACAAAGCTCAAAGCAGAAAGCAATTGTGGAAATGGCAACTTTAATAAGATGTAAAAGCTATAACGTTCCTTCTCCACTGGAATCTTCTACTGTGCAGAGATTTACGCTCCTTTCCTTCCCTATTAATTCTACAATTAGTTTCATGTCATGAAAATAATTTTCTTCGCAAATTAAGTAGGTACATCTCATTGGTCAACATGATGATTATGATATCATAGAAAGTATTATGGTCTTGATGGCATATATGTGCATAAAGATATGTTTTTTGGCGTCGCAATGAAAGCAGTGTTAACAAGTGATAACCATAAGCCATAAGTACTTAATGTGAAAGAAAACTCCTTTGAGCATATCTATGCTTTCGAAAAGTTTTATTTCCATCATCAGATAGGCTACAGATGATTCACTTGAAATCACACAAAGTTATGAATCGTACCAACAACTCGATGACAGAACGTCCATTTCAGGTACAATGTACGTTTTCAGGACTTTTTGGGGACATATGATATTACACAACCAGAGGTGCCCAGGAAGTACGATCAAGGTCTTGTTCAGGTCTGAAAGGGACCACGAGTACCTGCATCAACGTAGATCCGCCTCTTTCAATCAGATATTTGAAAAAGATATCTAGACAGGGTAGAGAATTTTGAATGAAAAAATTAAAAAAAAAGCTCCTACTGGGGATCGATCCCACGACCTCTAGATTACAACAAAAGACATTATGTGCGAATGTCGATTGACCCTTCACATCAATACTTGCATAGAATAAGATAATCACAGCAGATAATACCTATACAGGGTGTTTCATTGGGAAAGGTAAATAATTCAACTGTGGATAGGGGTCACTGGGGTGATTTCGAAAAACCCATGGTTGATGGGTCTTCGACTTCTTATAACCGAGATACAGGATGTTTCATCCATTTTGTCCATATCTTCAATGTCTCATAACTTTCCAACCAACCTGTATATATTTTTAAAAATTGGTACACTTGCTCAATCTATCCTGTGGAATTGATTGAGGTAACAACAAGAGATAAAATCCAGGTCCGGCTTCACTTAAAATTCACAAATTCTTTCTGCCAGAAAACAACACCCTATACATTCGAATTTCTAATTTTTTTTGCCATATCTGAAAAGAACATCAAAATTTCTATTCAATGATGTGCTTTTTATTCGTGCACAGACGATTTTAACTATTCATATTATGTGCTCAAAATTTTATTTTTGCTCATTTTGGGGTACAAAATTGGAATCAGACGAATATTATGATCACAACACAACATTGACAGATTTTGCTATCTGATTATTTCGATTTGATATCAGCATTCATCGCCAGTCTCCATCAAGAAAGAAGATTCATATGTTCAGTTCAACTTTCTCTATGAATAACTTACAGTCTACTCTTGCGATTTCTTTGCGGGATTATGCTGTTTATATCTCCTGAGAAATTCATCATTCGATGGTGATTTCTTATATTCGCCACTGAGCACGAAAGCAATCATACCGTCTGTAGCAAGTCAAATGCAGAATATCAAAATAATAAATTGCAAATTTTATTGGGATTACGGAAGAGACTCTCTATACAATTCATTGCAAGGAGAATTGTGCGCAAGGAATGATGTTAAACACGCCATTTTCAGGGACTTGTGAAATGCCGAGAAGAGCTTTCACGAGTAATAATTCACATCTCAAGGAATATTTGAAACTTGGTTATTCTCATGTTTTATTTAAAGTTTGTGAAAGGACACTTTCAGCTGTCAATTTCATTAGGATAGATTCAAATAACTTTGTGCATTTCACAACTCGTTTCATATTGAGAATTTATAAAACAGGATAAGACTATTTGATATTCCGTTAGAATTCCTTATGATTTAATATGCAATATTACGAAAATAATACGTGGATATGTGTATACTAGTATTAGAGGACCCGACATAGTAAATTCATATGCCCTCAAACATTATTTAATAATAGGAACTAGTTTATGAATGGGATAGATAACATGTTAATGAACAGACTGGGCTTTCTAGAAGTATCTTTATCCGAAGATATTGAATAGAAAATAACAGTTATTCACTCATAACTTGGGGATTTAACACCTTTTTCTGGTTATTCGAATGGAATTATCACCACACTCACCATACATTATGAGTATTGGTAAAGACCCATGCACTACTTGAAGAATAATTGAAAATTCGCTTTTTTCCTCGATGAAAATATTACCGTTGTCTGGAATTATACAGGGTCGGACAAAAGAAATGCGTTGTCAGGGTCCTTTGGTAGCTAAGAATGTTGATATGGATTGGACAGCTCATCATATCGGTCATTTTTATATACCTACCTTCTTCCTTCATTGAGAAAAGAGAACAGAGACGAGAGAAGTTTCTTCAATGGACTGCAGATTCAAGAAACTGACTGAATGAAAACTAGAAAGCAAGATCACGTTACCAACATGAAATGGACTCACTATAAAATTCATGTATTTGTTATGGCGCATAGATAATTATGTGAATCGAAATGTATGTTGTTCTATTTTAGAAGATCAATATAATTCTAGCATGGGTGAGAAATAATCATACGCAGGAAATATCGTCTTCTTTCAATTGTTGATACAGTATAGTTACAAATTACACATATAGGTATGTACTTTGTACGCCAACTTCAGATCACAATGCCAAGTCTTCATTTCAATGTAGGAAAAAATATGTTACAAATTTTCTAAGACTAAGGCATGTATTGGATATGTTCTTCACTATTCAATGATTTTCAGCTTATTCTGTTCTCTATGTTGAACGATATTCGGTTCAAAACTAGAATACCTACTATCTTTCATTAACCTTCACTTCATCTTCATTGGTATGAATCTGTATATTGATTCTTCAATATCATTATAAGATCCTGATATCTCGATCTCGAAATTTCATTCCTGATAATCGTCTACCCTTCTCATGTACAAGAAAGCGCTTGCTAGATTGCTGTCTAATTCTTGTGAGAATATTCTCAGTTTCATAATGAAACCAATCTCAGGCTGTAGAGGTATCATCATAGAATAGTTCCCTTATGAAACTGTCTGCAAGAGAGTTACTGTGTTTTCCTATATAACGGCAACTTTGAAGCTCACTATCTGCAACGTCGAACAATGCCCCTCGAATATACCATTCAGCCTGTCGACAATAGGGCCATGCAACAAGTGCTCCGAATTATAAGTGTTTGCCTTTGATATAGGAGATTAGGTTAGTCTGACATTTTTCACAATCGCAACCGTTGTTGTGAAATTTTTTGTTCGCTTTGTAACAAACAAATCTATCTGTGCGGATTTTCGAATCAGTGGACTGAAGTAGGTTCAAAAATGAATTTATTTGGACAATGTGTCCACTCTCGAAGAATAATTTGTCGAGAACAATGTGGAAGTTTCCTTCAGAAGAATTTTCATAAAATGAGGTCGAAACTCTCCAGTTTTATGTCCACGCTGTACAGAAAGGCGACCGATAAAGTTCAAGTCATTTTCATTTTCATTCATTCTGAATCTAGTCTGAAAATAGCTGATGGTGAAGAATATTATAGCTAGCGACTAGCTAACGAATGAAAAAAAATAGAAGAAGAAGTGAAACTGGCAAACAAAAATATACCCAATGACAAATGCACTCGAAGCAGGAATGCAGGAAGAAGTTGGCTTCATTCTGACAGGTTATGGTTTTGTTATTCATGCATTGAAATATCTTGGATAGAGCTCGATCCTTGACAGAAATACCATTGAATCAATGAATGACTATCGGCTACATTCAATGATACTATTCTTCCTAATTCAATGCCATCGGCAGAACAGAATGAAGCCGACACCCATGGCTCCTTACTCTTGTTGTGCCTGTCAGTATTTGGGTGGTCTGGACTGACTGGAAGTATACAAGGCGCTGTTGCAAGATATAATCTGCGACTTTCCCAAAAAATTGATCCGTTTTATTACGGAACGAATTCATTAGCATTAAAATAGCTGACAAGTTATGAATAACATATCGTTATATAACGATAGAGAAAAATTATGGATACTATCGCAAAAAAATCATGACTTATATCTTCATTAGTAATCAACTTCATTCAGACAATGAGGGATTTATGGGTTTTATTTATAATTCTTGACAAAGTAGGATTGGAGAACCCATAATATGCCATTGCTGTGATGATATAGTTGATATGCATTCAAAGAAGAATTTCCGGATATCTAGACATATTGATGATGATGTCGGCAACGTCGTAGGTAGAGGAGCCAATTTCCTCTTCCTGGGTACGCGCGATGTTCCACGAACATTGTAGGAATTTCCTTTCTTGTGATAAAAAAAGATACGGGTTAAAGGATATTTAGATCTATGATTCATAACACATGTATAATACAGAGCAATAGAAACAAAAAAAAATGGTTCACGAAACTGAAATATGACCTGGATTACATCTATCGTTCTTCGCGATATCATGAGAAATAGATGAACAAAAAGTACTTCGAATCATCGTGACTAGTGATGAGCGATTACAAAATTCAAAAATAATCACATTTTCCAAATATCACCTTTCGCTTGTCCCACTCAAATGTGAATACTAGGTTGAACAATTCTTGTATGATATAGATAGAAGGAAATAGTTTATCCTAGCCTCAAACAATCAACAGATTCGAATAAGTTCTACTCGACATTAGTTCAAAGATCTTTCAAACATTCTATGGTGAGGGATTTCATCATTTCATTGAATGAGATATAATAGTATTTTATGTAACGAGTGTAATAATGGTCTTTTTAGAGTAACGAGTATAATGAGCACGAGCGCAGCAGTGTTTAATAAACGAGTGTCTAGAAGGATTTCATAATTTTTCTCTTCGACAAGATCCTATAATTCCGAAAATAAGATTAACCTACTTGCTATGGAGCAGCATGCAACCAACGAGACAAGTATAAGTTATATTAGTTGTAGTTGTGCGTCCAGTCCATTGGATACATGAATTTCTACAAGAATGGATTGTTTACTGACCTTTGTGAATAAGATTCCATCTGAAGCATCAGTAGATAAAAACTCTCCGATTCGCTGAGATGTCAAAGTTTTCGATTTCCCAGGTTTGTATCAATATTCAAATGTTTCACGTTTTTTGTCATGCTAAGCGATGAATGAATTGCCCACAAAGATGAGATGTATAAACATTTCTGATTGCAACAAAATTCGAAATTGACAATTGACAGTTCCTACAATGGACAGGCAGGACATGACCATATTTTTTTTGTTCTAAAATTTGTTCTATCCGTCATTCGGTTGCCCCCTTACGAGCAACCCTCAAAAGTCTTTGAAAGTCTTGTGCGAGCAAGGAATGACGGGGGCCTTACCTCTTAACGTGTGATCCCAGACACTTTCTTGGGCCATCAGAAAAATGTCTGCAGTCGACGGGGATCGAACCCACGACCGGCAAGCGAATGCGAATTAGAATATAGACACTCTGTCCGCACGGCTACCTGGCCACCCATATATATACGTATTAATAATCAATACGGATAATCTCTATCTGTTTCCATAGCGAAACATGAAGCCGATTTTTGAAGACAAATGACTATCCATAAGGAAAAGTTTTGAAACGATCAGACACACACACTGCTTTGATTGAAAGGCTAGTAAACGTCATTGTCCACCGAAACGCATGTCTTTGATGACTACTATAATAGCGCATGGCGTATCATGCCACCAAATCCTTATGGATATTTATTTGTTTCATATTTTTGGCTTCATCCTGGCACCCGTTATGATCCGTATTGTTTATTAATACGTATATGGACATGACTCGAACGACTGAAGCAACTGAAGGAGCGTTTGAGAAACTCTGTTGCCACGATAATGTGTTCAAGAAATTGTGTTGCTATAGTAACGTAATGAATTTTTTCAATGAGTCACAGATAATCAATCCGCACTGAGGAAAATTCCTATTAACCATAGTCAGAAATCGAATTACCCCAGCAAGAAACTCTAATAGCATAGGGGACAAGCGAGTTATCACCTGAGATTATAAAGTCGACTTTGCTGATTATAACCCACCTGCGATTATTAGATATAGAACTTTGCTGTTACTAGCAAGTGCATCTGTATGGTGCTATTAGACGATGTTTCTATAGTAGGTATCTGACTTTGCTACCGCTAGTGAGTGCATCTAATAATGGGAGTAGGGCAATGTTATAATCGTAGGTAGGGAACTTTGCTACTCTTGATGGATGATTATATAGATAGTTGCATGACCTTCTTACTGTATAGTTATTCAGTTAATTTCCAGGATTGATGTCATCAAGAAAGGTGAAATTTTTACTGATAATCACTTTCACTCCCCATAATTTCCACCCTGATGTTTGGTATGAATAGCAATTTATTGATTCCTAAAGAAAATTTCGGACCAATGATCTTTGAAATTCAATAGATCAATTGATTCATGCACCCTCAGGAGAAACCAAAGGGTTTTTTGAGTAATTGATGGAAAAGAGAATTTTTCTGAAACCATTGTATTTCGAAAACTATGCAAGTTATTACAGATGCGTACAGGAAAACAAAATGTTCATTCAAATAATTTCATCACCTGGACATTTTTGCCCACAATAGGTTTTTAAACCAGATTCTACAGAGAAGCTCTGAAACATATTTGATCATTTCAGAGTTTCATGATACCAAAGAGAAAAAAATGTTATTGAATGTAAAATATTTGAATTTCAGACGAAATACCTCGAAGAAACTCACCTTCATCATTCCATCAATCCTGGTATAA
This sequence comes from Phaedon cochleariae, assembly GCA_918026855.4. Taxonomy (NCBI): domain Eukaryota; kingdom Metazoa; phylum Arthropoda; class Insecta; order Coleoptera; family Chrysomelidae; genus Phaedon; species Phaedon cochleariae. The sequence continues at coordinate 71,488,354 of OU896707.1, read as the reverse complement.
TAACTGAAGCACTCAGATCTACGAAAGCACTGAAAGGGACACAAAAGATTTTTTTATTTGTTTGAAAATGTTTCGATTTCATATTTGAATTCAGATTCAGATTTTGAATAATGAATTGAATTCAAGAGGGGAAGTATTCGTAACTGTCGTGTCGTCGAGATTGTCGTCCTGTACATGGGTTTGCATCAAGAGCCCAACTATGAATGATTGATCAAGCAAGATGTCTGACAAATGTTCAGATAGAGGGGAACAAATCAACGAAATATTGAATAACGATGAGTAGGCGCTAAATAACCCCAAGTTGGTTCGTCAAATATTATTTTCGTGGTAGCCTGACAGTTGTATTATTGGAAGTGAGTGCAGTTCTATGCGATGAACCTCGCAGCCACAAGCATATAACTCACTAGTAGTAGTTCAGCTAGACAATTATAAAAAAATTCATGCTGCCCCAGAGTGGCTGCCTGATAGCTACAGCAGTATACCTTCCTGTGGCAGGAAATTCACTTTCAGCAAAGTCGTTATTGCTATCATAGGATTTGAAGGTGCTGCTTCTATTCGAAAATGTATAACGGTAATATGATTTCTTGTAATGGTAGCAAGAAATATCTCAGCAAAAACTCTAATAGCACAATTTTTCTCAGTGCGTGATTAGTCGGTCATTTAGCGTGGTGCTCGGCGTGGTGCATATCCGTTCGATAAATGCCGTTTAAGTGAGGGGATTAGAAATAAAATATAAGTGTCATGACCGCATCCAAGTACATCTTTGAAAACATGCTAATTCTTATCTTGCTCCCTGGAGTCTGGAACAAAATGAGCAACGAACACTTGACAAAAAATCCAAGAACATTATACCTATCTTCATTCGAAAACAGACGTTTCTGTCGCTCGTTTATCATATTAGCGAGTGCAACATAGTGATAGCGCGGGTGATATATGAAATGCTTTTATAACTGCGCGAACATGATGCATGCTAAGTAGAGCAGCAGATGAACATTGCGGAGAAATGGAGATGTTTGCCGGACTCATATTTCATATTATCTTCATTAGGTTCGAGCATGGAAGTCGTTTAGGACGCGAATGGCTTTGTCGGAGTGGAATGAAATGTTTTCGGTGCATATGGAGTGTTCAGAGTTGAGAGCTTGATGGAAGCTACTCAGTATCTGAACGAGTGGCTCATCATCTATGATGAATCCATTTTTATGGATGTGTTCGAGATGGATAACTTCAGATGGAGTTCTTTGTTCTTCAATTCCAAGATATAATATCATTGGTGTGCACATCAGGAGAAATATCTATTAGCTCTTATTCGAAATTGTATGAGCTTCAAAAGATTTATGTTTTCTCATCAATTTAATCTTTCCATGAGAAATTTTATAACTATATATACTAGCTGACCCGGCAAACGTTGTTTTGCCATAACATTATTTCTAGAAAAAATGTTTTTACATAAATATTTATCAAAGAACTCTCATTAATTTATTTATACTTCTTTTCAGTTCGGCTATCCATGAAAACGGGATCCTTTAGTTTTTCAAACTATTCTACTTATTCTCTACTTTTTTTTAGTTCGGCACTCTATATATCCCTTCATTTTTTCATTTATTTACTACTCACTCCTTTTCAGTTTGGCTATTTATGAAAACGTGTTTCGTTAGTTTTTCAAACTTCTATTTATTACGATAGTTGATGCTGATACCTGGCACACGTTGTTTTGCTATATGTATACATTTACTTCCAGAAAATATTTTTTTAGTTGAATATTCATCAACACACTTTCATTATTTTGTTTCGAACTCCTTTTTAGTTTGGATATCCATGAAATCGTGTTTCATTAATATTTTAATCTACTATTTTTAATTTCCACTTCTTCTTATTTCGACAATCTATCTCGTTTTTTGAACTATACTATATCAATTTCCTACTTCTATTCAGTTTGGCCACCAATTTGGCTATCTATGAAAGCGTGTTTCATTGAAGCTTTTCAAACTACTATTTATTACAAAGCTCTTTCACTATATTCGATCCGTCATCTTGAATTTCCTGATCTTGATGAAGAAATCATAATCTCCGACCTCGAAACCCCCCAGATACCAATTTTGAATGGAATCTGACCATAATTACGGAACTCATCCGCCATATTGAATTTCCAAAATTTGACGAAAGAATCATAATCTCTTAACCCGAAATTCCCTACATACCAATTTTGAATGAAATCGGATAACAATACTCGTCCGTCATATCGGATCCGCCATCTTGAATTTTCGATTTAAAAAATAGATTACGACCGATTCTCATACCTACCGAGTACGCACAAAAAATTTCATTCGAATCGGTCGAGCCGTTTCGGAGGAGTTCGACCACTAACACCGTGACCGCGGGACAGGAGAATTTTATAATATTAGATGAGGAAGCACTCACATGAAAATAGAAGAATGCCTATGTGCGATTCGTAATGAAATATATCACTTGTTCTCAATTTGATAGTTGAATGAATGACATTTTGAAATCAAATAATGTACCATAAGAATGAGAAATACTCATATCGATATTATTTGCTTTCAATTCAATATTGGCATGATTGGCATGCCAGTATTAGGATGATTCAATTTTCCCGGAAAGAAGAAAGTGGGTTGAAGATCTCCGAAAAATATCGAAGACATAGTTATCTGATAGTTTCGTGAAGTGTAATTAATCTCTGTTTTACTGAAGTGCTTAGAATTTGGAATATATCTGCATTATTTGAGTACCTTATTGGATTATCAGTTAAAAGAGTATCAATGTTTTTGGAAGATCTTTCATCTTTTCATTCCACAGTTCACATCACACTACACAAAAAATTCATGAGATCTTTGACTATTGAGACCAAAACCATCATCATTCCTCTGTGTACTAGTTTTTATAAAATGAAGATGGACCAAGATACTCGGAAGTTAGCAGTGAGAGAGATGAATCATTTCTTACAGGTATGACAAAGATGGTATTGAATTGATGGTTGTGGAAGAAACGTTTATATCTCCCAAATTCTATGTTATCTGTTCATATATAAGGAGTGCAATGTACCGATCGACTATGAGAGAGAATATTGTTTCGTTTTTAACCTCATCCTATTTTAGTATTCTTACTAAAATTAAAGAAGGTTCAAGGTGGATTTATGCAGCAAAATTCAACAAATTATCAAGTAACATTCATCAAATAATAATTATCAATCAACAAGTGATGAGAATATTGACATTTATGCAAACCAAATTACCAATTGATGGATTAATATTACGCAAGCGGACATGCCCCAAATCTGGACTATCAGAGCAATAACCTCACAAATTCGTTGTTTACAATTTACATAAGGAGCTGAAATTTCGAATTCCATAATGTTTTCTGATCTGGAATAGACTGGGTTACTTTTATTCACAATCATTCTGTTGATTGCAATTGTTTTACGTTAAAACAAATTTCATAATACCTGTCAGATATCAGGTCTGACATTGGTCTGACCAATCCATGCCTTCTCTATACCAGTCGTTGAAATCGATCCGCGATAATCTTCGTACTAATTGCGCACTAGAAGAAAACCTAGCTCAATCGAAGTAAGAAAGTTAAAACTTCGCCAACTTTTTACCTGTAACTTGTTTATTGATAATTGTTAAATGCCTGCATAAACACCTTCACTGAAAACAGAAAGTTCAACTCTTAATTGCTGCTTGTTAAATGATAATTGTCAAATGATGCTGCATGAATCCACCTTGACTCTTTACATTCAGCAAGAAACATTCAGTGGTTAGAATATGTCATATTGCAGGTATATTATATTTTTGAATGAACACTTGTACTTAAGGCAACATTGGAGACTGATTTTGGGAGTTAGTGAAATGGAGTGAGTCAGATAGTTTGCCCAAGTGTCCAGTATAGTTACTGGCTTGAGTTTGAATTATGTCTCCGAGAAATATTGTCCCAATTCATGTACCAGAATGCTCTCAATAATTTTTCCGACTGCCACCAAGCGTAACATCAAGTCTTCTTCGGATGGCTTTTATTTCACAATGTGTACGCTAACATTTCACGGCACGAACGTTTTGTTTTCCAAATACATAGTTGACTCCCAGTTGTAGACCCTCAGTTTCCGGGGTGGCCAACATTTGTGTTCTTGTTTATTTTTTGTTTTATCGGAATCTCGGCTTTGTGCTCTATGCCGTTATGGCGACGAGCCAATAAAAAAGTCCTCTGGAGGATTGTGTGCTTTACGAGGGACATAAAACTTGCAGTTAGTTTTATGGGCGAGCTATCACGAGTAGTCGCGTACGATTATTGTTTCGGATTTATCAGGAATATTGGGCCATATTCATAGAAACTTTCGGATATTTTGTATGAATTCAACGCAGTACTGTGGAGTGTAATAAGTTATTGTAACAAAGTATCACAAATGTTTCAACTCCTCATCTGTTCAGGTCACACAGGGAGAAAAGGCGATTGCATATCTACGTACAAAATTGTATAAATGATGTTTGTGAAGTATTATTTAACATTTGTTCAAATAATCACTACAGTCATTTCGTGAAATGAAACAAATGTTTGTGTATATCAATTTGTGAATTATTTGTACATATCCATGTTGCGGAAAACTACACAAAAATATGCAATATCATCCAATGCACACAATTGTATTGACTAAATACACCGCTTTTGAAATAATGCTACTATTTGTGTAATATTTTGCCACAGGTGTGCAATTTTCTTCCACTTGATAACGGCGTCCTATCCCCTTCTCCTTCTACCTACTTATATCTCAATCTCAATATTCTGAATTCGCACTTGACCTGTAGATGTGTTATAGAATCTTCTCATTTATTATTGTCTGGCGAGTTGGTGAATGATTGATGATTGTACTTAATGACCAATAGGAAAAGTCCTTCCGCAAAATTATTTCATGTTCACTAGTGCCACAAAGTGGAAGATGTAATAAGATGTATCAACAAAGTGTCGAAGACATTCTTCTTTGTTGGGAACTGCTTGAACTCCGGTATCTACATTCGCCGGTAAGTTATTATTTCGATAAAACCTAATAATAATAAGCTTCGACTTGCTTTCAATTTCAACACCCATTGAAAGCAAGTCGAAGCTAATAGCTAATCATTAGGTTTAATTGAAATAACTTACTGACGAATGTTGATGCTAGTTCAGGTAGTTCCCAACAAAGAATCGACACTTTGTTGATACATCTTATTACATCTTCCACTTTTTGCCACAAGTAAACATGAAATAATTTCGTGGAAGGACTACCTATGATCATTGAGTACAATCATCAATCATTTACCAACTCGCCAGACATTAATAAATGACAAGATTCTACAGTCTACGGAAGTACACATACTTTTGTATCGTTACGAAATTTGTGTACAAGAAATACACAAATTTGTGTTATTTTCAGTACATTGAATTATGAACATTTCCACAATTTTTTAATGCTGAGTTTACCCACTTACACAGTTTGTGCACACATATCACACAAATTGGTGATATTTGTCGAACAAAATATTGGATGATTTTATATATTTGGTGTCACGAAAGTACACAAATTTTGTTTGGTTTTTGAACAAAATTGTTCTGAAAATTACAAAACCAAATTGTTTGGTTATACACAAAATCTCTCACACAAAATATTGCGCGAATTATACACAAATTGGTGCTGTAACCATTTTGGAAACAAACTATGTAAAAAATCTACACAAATGTGTGAAACGATTACACTAATTTCTCTCTGTGCATTCCTAGAAAGCCTGTTTGGGTAATTATCATAGTGTCACAAGTCCAATTCTTTAAGCTTGTAGATATTGGACAAGTAGAGTTTCTGGTGAAGAAAAGTATGTGAAGCTAGATACTTCAATAAAAAAAAAATTGAATGAACAGATGAAGAATAAGTACTTAACTGAAATTGATGTGAATGCAGTGTGATGTAACAACCATTCAGAGGCACTTTCCAACATGTATAAGAAATATCACAATACGTGACTTTATACCTATCGGAATAATAAATTCGGACATAACATAGTATCCGATAAGTCATGGAAACCATCCATCCTTCTTAATGTGGTCCAGATTTTCACAAAGACAAAACAAAATGACACGAAGTCGGTGGACCACAAAATTTTTATTACACAAATTGTATTGTTGTGACGAGTTTCGGCTCAAACAGTCATCTTCAGCCATATTAGTACACAGTACCTGTAAAGATATTTGATTCACAAGGATAATAAGTAATTGAGGAACAAGCATACCTATAAGGCCACGTGGAAATCGCATTATAAAATAAAATGAAAATTAAAGAGCTGTGGTCATTTGTCCAACAATTAGTCCTATAAAGGAATGCTAAAATTTTTGAACCGACTAAACAGCCAAAAGAACCCAACTATCATAAGGTTCAACATTGGCACAATCTTAGTGAACTCATATTCATTGATTCACGCAAAGGAGTTTCATTCTCAAATGGCCATTTTTGTGAATATGCTTGGCGCTTCGCCTTCTCTTTGGCTTTTGTCTTCCACAAAAATGGCCATCTGAAGATGAAAGTCCTCTGAGTGAATTGATTAATTCAATTTTCCCAAGTTTGTGCCAATATTGAACCTTTTGGTTCTGTTGGCTGTTTAGTCGTTCAAAAATTTCAGCATTCCTTTACCGGACTGATTTTTGGACAAATGACCACAGCTCTTTGATTTTTGTTCTATTTTATAATGCGATTACCACGTGACCTTATAGGTATGTTCGTTCCTCAATAACTTATGATCCTTGTAAATTAAATATCTTCACAGGTACTGTGTACGAATGTGTCTGAAGATGGCTGTTTGAGCCTAAACTAGTCACAACGATACAAATTGAGTAATAAAAATCTTCTGGTCGACCGACTTGGTGTTATTTTGTTTTTTCTTCGATCATCGGGAATAATATAGTATCTCAGGATTTTTTTCAAATCCAGTTTTCAATGCGATAGGAAACGAAATTACAACTCAAATGAATATTGAACTGAAAAAAGGAAAAATATTGGATGATATTTCACGATTGGGATGTCGGAAACTTTGTCGTATAGGCTTCTTAATGGTTTTATTTTCAGTTCTGTGTTTGTGGCGTGAGCCCTGTTGGTTATTTTCATCATCTATAATGTCTATATCGGTGTGCTTCTAGAACACTTCCAAACATGACTTGATTCTTCTGTTAACTCATAAAATTATCAATAGCTCATCGGCTCCATCTCAGTATTTGCATGGAGAATTTATTAGAGACCAAATATCAAAAAAATATATAGGGTGATTCATAAGTTATGATTGATTGAAAAAATGGGGAAAATCAATTAATCATCCTGTATCTCGGCTATAAAGAATGATAGACCCATGAAACATAGATTATTCAGGAGCACCTTGGTGAGTCGGTGTCCTCCATCTTCCCTTACTGCATGCACCTTCCACAATGAATCACCCTGTATAAATACTGAATCGTTGAGAATATAGTTGGTTTGGTGCTCTACCTCATTTGAATCTTCAAAATATTGGCTGACTAAGCTGAATTGAAAGATTTGAACTGGAAGCGATCTTGCAGTTGATATTGGGCTTCATTTACCATGAAACTATTCATGAAACCAATACACGCACAGGCAATCCCGATTATTTTCATCGCAGCCAATGGAATAATGGGGACTGCCTCTAGTTATCTGCTCCTTGCATACCTCTCTTTTCACCACGTTGTCCATCATATCTACCCCTCAGAAGCAGCGGGTGGATCTAGATGATATTCTGGAATATTTATGGCACGCAATAATTTTCACATGACGGAAAAATTACTTGTATCGTCTGGTTATTTCGAGAGGCCTGAGCATTTTGCATATTATTTGCAGGCACGGGTGCATGAAGAGGGGATTATCGTTCATTCTTGGGAATTAATAGATTCTAACGTTGTGGAAAAATAGCGTTTCGCAGTTTATCTAGACGGGTGCAAAATGAAATTTCTTGAGAGAATTAGGGTAGAAAAATGGTGATACACTCTGGAATAGTAAACGTTGCTTGACAAAGCTTCGCGCCATTGCATTCCGCCCAGAACCTATTTTTCATCAGGAATGAGTTTCTTTCGTGATTTTTCGAGTAGAAAGTGCTATAAGAGGGACTGTGAATCTTCGTGTAATAAGCTATTCATCGTTTACCTAATGGGGCAAAGGAGAAAATCTCACAGTCAACTTGACCAGAATTATACCATATTCAAAATTCGGTAGACATGCTTCAAAGCTCCGAAGCTTCATGATCAGCAGAAGTTCTGTTGTAGTATAGGGAAAAAAAGCTACGCCAGGCAAAATATTCAAATAATGTGAGTCAAAGGAAACCTCACTTGTTCTGGGAAAAAATAATTTCACATGTTGAAAAAACAAACAAACAATTTACATTCACTACAATATTAGACAATGTATTGAATTTGACTTCATCCTAGTTTTCAGTAGGTACCAGAACACATACTCGTATCCACTATATAAATAATATACAGGGTGGGTCACGGTGGATGGCCTATTAGAAGTATCTAGAGAACGAAAGAACAGAACATTCTGAAAATCAGGATGCTCTGATATTTGAACATTCTCTATTCGTCTAAAATGTTTTCATCGCTACAGTGTTGTCACTTCTATCAGAAACAACTAGCAACTTCGTTATTTCAAATGGAGCACCCTGTATTTTATTGCATTTTCAGATACTTCCAAAAGAGCTGATTTTATTGATGGATCACACTTGGGGTCTAGCAGGAATGATTACAGAGATATAGGGTGTCCAAAATCGAGATTTTTCAATATTGGGATTCTTTTGTGTCGAAACTATTCATTATCGATCAAAACGGTTTACATGTCCCTATCTTAACTCTCGATCCACTATCTACTGACATTTAATTGGAACAGATTCATGGTGATCAGAATTCTGAATCTTGAAACACCCTGTATTTTTTCCAATTAAATTCCAGTAGATAGTGAATCAAAAGTTAAAATAGGGACATGAACGCCGTTTTGATCAATAATGAAGAGTTTCGACACAAAAAAATCTTAAAATTGAAAAATCTAGATTTTGAACATCCTATATCTCTGTAATCATTTCTGCTTGACCCCAAGTATACATCGATGAAATCAGCTCCTCAATAAGAATCTAAAAATGCTATAAAATACAGGGTGTTCCATTTGAAATAACAAAGTTGCTAGTTGTTTCTGATAGAAGTGGCAACACTGTATCGATGAAAACATTTTAGACGAATAGAGAATGTTCAATTATTGAAGCATCCCAATTTTCAGAATGTTCTGTCTTTTCGTTCTCCAGATACTTCTAATAGGCCATCCACCGTGACCCACCCTGTATAATCACATCAAGGGAATGGAAATGAACATGTTCCGGCGATCATAACTCTTTGTCTGCCTACTTGTCTTCACGTAACCCCCCTTACCTAATTGCATCTCCAAATATACAGGGTGTTTTGTTCACCGATTTCTTTGAATTTGAGAGGCTAAATCTTACACGAGATCTTTCATCAAAACGACGGATGTCTTGTCCATAACCGTATAACTAAGATTTTTCGAATAACCAATTTCCAGAAAGATGGATATGGCAAAATGGACCGATATTATGACCTGCTAGATCTCCAAACCTGACCCTGATCCTGATCATGTCTGGGAACGAATGAAGAAACTGGTGTATGATGTGGATATTTGTTATCGAGAACATCTTATTGAAAAAAATCAATGAGGCAGCAGATCGAATGAAGGCAGAAATGAAACTAGGTGTAACCACGACAAAGACGCGACGAAAATGTCGACTTCGTTTAGGAAGTGGTTGTTCTCACTCCAAGCAAAATATTTCATAACTAGATTCCTGCTTATGATTCCAATATTTCGTTCTGTCAAATCTTGCAATTTTTTCCGAGAAAGTATTTTGTTTTTCATTGAAATAAGTATACTACATTATTATGAGTCTGCGCGTCTGTTATTAAATCATTCTAAAGGACCAACACTGAGGAAGATATTCGAACGAATATTTCATCTTGATACTTCATTTTATTCGCTGATGAATTTGATGTCTAATGGAACATTCTTGACTTAGCAAGGAATTTCATCCAATTGAAAAAAAGTTCGATTGTTATTTGATGGCACCATCAATCAACGACAGTATACTATATATGTTCAACAGATATAATTCAATGTTATATCCATAAAAATAGTTGTTGTTGAATTGATATTTTCATCACATGGAGAATCTCTTTATGTATTTTCGGTATGGTGAATATCAATTTGTCATACATATACAGAAACAATGGAAGTCGTGTTTTTTTCATATTTTTTTGTGATTTCTCCAGAGGGAATTTCTATAAAACGGCTCAACTTGCTACAGAATGTATGACAAAACTTTGATCATGAATAATGTGGACCTAATATATTAATCTAATTCGATCAAATTCTGGAAATCGTAATACTTTGTATAACAGTATTTATAATGATTGAATATGTTCAAAATCATCACCCCTATCACCTCTTTCCAGATCTATGTCGGTGAACCTAACACCCTGTATATTCTTGAAACATGTTTATTGTGGAGATGACTATGTATATGTTTTCCACTCCACTTCAGTATGATGGGGGTGGACTACTACCTTCTTTATTGTAGTTTCAATGACTGTATTTTCCATTAGTTCTGTTCTTGATGTATGGAAATTACAAGATACTAATCTACTTCATTTGATTCTGCAGGAGAAAATCCTGCAGCAATGCAGCATGGTGGAAGAGGGCTATCTTGGCTGCAGTGTAGTCCGTCGTCCTGGCTATTGATCTTCTCTGTTCTGATAATTTGGTGCTAGTCACTGCCGAATTGGACTATACATTCATCAGATAGCTCGACAGTGTACACTGACGAAAAACTATCTCACATTGGTTTTAGTGGTGGAAAATATAAGGTTCATTTCGAAAGGAGAAACCAAGTGATATTTAAAATGATGTGAGTTTGAACTTCTTGATATGAGTCGCGAGCGAGGGGTAAGTACATGGGGCAATCCGGTGTACAACTTAGGGGTATTGCGGGGCAATGCGAGGCAGTGTGGGGCATTGCGGGGTAATGCGAGGCATTGTCAGGCACTGCAGGGTATTGATGGGCATTGCAAGGTATTGTGAGGCATTGTTAGGCAATGCGGGGTATTGAAATAGCACTGAAAGGGCAATGTGGAGCAATGTTTGGGCCTAATTTGTTGCGCGCGCATCCGTTTCTGTTCAAGGTCACTATATTCAGTTCTATCGTTCAAAGTGATGCCTCCGTAGTCCGTCTACTTTCTGATTGCGCCATTCAAGCTTTTCGTATCACGTCATGCTGTCATCAACTCCAGCTACAGCTATAGCTTTGGATTGGATTGGAATAGGATTCAACCGACTATTCGAGTAAAAACTACGATATAGATGAGAAAAGTCCATATGTGAAAGTCACTTTGGGAAATTATAATATGATTATAATAAAAAAATCATCATTATGCTGGCTTCTGAATGAGGGGTAGGGACGTATCAGTAACGATCGCATACAGCGTTTCAATGCTATATCCTAGATCTGTCCAAAAAAGAAAGTAAAAAATACCTGCTGACAATTCAAAAACTAAGAAAAAGAAAACTGAATGTATCGGAGATTCTTCAGAAGAAGAAAATGAACCAGATATCGTTTTAGACGATTCCACAGATGTGGAGGCAATCTACTCTTTGGGAGAAGATCCAGAAGAAGATAGGATGATGAAAAAACTTGACGTTTTCGATCCCGAAATGGATGAATAGATAATTTCTATGCAGTGGTATTTGATAAAAACTGGTATCTGGGACTGGTAATGAAAAAGAACCAAGACAGATTCGGGATACCAAAAGAATGATTGTATTTTTCACGGACCACTTGTACTTGGGAAAAATTCTCTGTTTCTCCTAAAAAGAGCGGATAAAGTGAACATTTCCAATCATTATTTGGAGTCGGAAAAAAATGCATATCCAGTGTAATGTGCTTTAACAAAATATATATTCAGGTTCAAGCTGTTTTTGGTTCAAGAAAATCTCAACTTTGTTCTAGTTTCGAGAAAGAATTCAGAGAGAGTTTTTTTAATAACTATGAACTTAAAAAAATGTTTAGTTTTAGTCGAGATTTTAGTACTGTTACCTAATATCTGGACTTATATGTATGCCCGGTGTTTCTGTTACCAAACTATGATCTCTGAATTAATGTGATACTGTCTAAAGAAGTACCTCTAGGAATAACTACGTAGTTATCAAGTATAGGAGAGACAAAATGTTCGTCTTAAGTCCTAAGTTGTTTTTGCGAAAAGGCGTGTGTTTCTATGTTTGTTTCATGTTAGACTGCTTGTTATGTGTAATTTCTTGATAAAATATGTATAATTATTCATTATTTCTCGTCCCATCAGATTATTGATTCACTAAGACATTAAAATGAATTTGAACTATGATGTAAAAGACTAAGTCAGTTTTTATATTTCAATATAGTCTGTCTCTCTTCAACACATGGAATGAAAAGAGATAGTTATATAGTGCACTAGGGGCATTGTTGGGCATTGGGGGGCATTGTTGGGCATTGGGGGGCATTGTTGGGCATTGCGGGGGCAATGTTGGGCATTGGAGGGCAATGTTGGGCAATGCGGGGTATTGTTGACCGAAAAATGGGCATTGCAGGGTAATTTCGGTGAATTGAGGCATTCATTACCCCTTGGTGTACAAAAAATGGCTAAGTACTTACCCCTCGGTCGCGAGACTTCATTGATTAGGAAATATGTTGTTGAAGTATTGCTTTCCTGCTGTTAATCATCAACGTCTTGAATAACTTTCAGAATCCCTTCGGAAACGATATTCGATTGTCACTATCCGTAGACAAAAAACTCGTTTTGTGAACATGAAACTACGGATTCCAAGAAGAGCAATATTTCATTCAATAAAGTATATATTATGTGGATCAAAAAGACAAAATTCTGTTTCTATTTGCATCTCCATCATCAGTGGCAAATTTCAACCAGAGACCTCTTTGAACTAAACATTTATTGGGAATATCGATCAACTGAATCAATCTCCATCAAATTCAATCTGAAGATATTTCAATTGTGACAAATCAGCAGATTCAAATGAAGTCTGAACTTATAATAATTGCTACAATGATGAGATTTGAATTCAATCAGAGTAGGACTACTGATGAGGAAGTCGTGAAGAGAAATGAAAATCAAATCTTTTGTCCCACGGTTTATTTGAATTGATGATAAGTCTGTAAATTTAATAATCAGAAAATCTGAAATGTTGAAAAAATATTTTATATGGAATCATAATATCTATGCTAAATTACCTATTGGAACAAAAATATACCCGATGTGTAAAAATTTTCTATTACATCGTGTTCATACAAGAAAGAATCATATGAAGTCGTATTTCAATGCAAAATATCATTGAGAGAACTGTGTTATTAAAGAGCTAACATCTTTTTTTTTATATTTTCGTTATATCGCGAATGAACAGTGATGGCAGTGTGCTTATCTCTGCGTGATCAAAAAAGAAAACACAATCTATTTGCGACATGTACTGTGAAGAAGACTGTACATTATCTCCTCATATTTGTTGTTATGTTGTTCTCGATATATTGGAGACTGTGTTTCATCACTCATAGGGAAAATGTCAACTATAGAATGTTGATTTCAGAATAAGGAAATTTTACCCAAATCACATATTATACATTATGTGCCTTTTGTCTGTTGAATGGTGTTTCATTTAGAAATTCGAAAATCATTATATTATCAAGTTTTTCTTTGTTCATTGAAATCATAATATACATTATACATAATAATATGGAATGATGGTAACCTTCGAATCTTTGAAGTGCTTGAAAATAATCATACTTTTTTATCTTCCGGAGCGCAAGAGAATGAATCCCTATAATGGTCGGTGCACATCATGCGTACCTAGGAAGGAACGGTACAATATTTACGTAAAATGTAAACAATGTTGGGAATCTAGAAATTATGATAAGATCGCAATTTCGCCAGTTCGTGTTAGATATGGGAAGGATCAACCAGTTATACTTGCCTCTGTCGCACGAATGTGATAAGAAACGTACGTTCAATATTAAGTAGGGTGCATAGTATCTACACGTCCCATCGTAGACGACAATAATATGTCGAATAGTTTCAAAGTTTTGATGGTCGCAAATGATTTCAATTTTCTCTTGGTTAAATACCCAGTATGTAACTCAGATAGGAGCGTGATTTGGGTTGAATCTTCATTTGTGAGCTCAGTTGAAATATTCTCGATCAGTAGTGAAACACTCTGTATACTCTGAATTTCTTGTATGGATACATTGCGTTCACCATGATAGATTAGTAGAAATAAATATTAAATCATCCATGTATATCATGTCATTTTGGGAATCATTATATTTGAAAGTATATTATAGTTATTCATAGGTGAATTCGAACCATTGTTTTTATTTGTGATGTTGATATGTTTCTTCCAATTGTTGATTATCATTGTTACTTTTTTGAATTGAAACTCAATTATCATGTGAGTGTATAAAATATTTATTTAATAAAATGTACATAATTAATATGCTGTTTGAATGAAAGCCATACAGATATTTCGTTTTCTTATGATACATGACTCCTTTCTCCAAAACTTATTACACCCATTCCAGTTGTATTTTATTCCATTTAAAATTCGAAATTTCATTATTAATTTCTCTCAAAATTTCACGTTTGAGTCCACTAATGAAATCACGAAATAAAACATTGAAGTGTATTTTCACTTTGAATTTTCTATAACCAACCATATGAATGTATTCAAACCCATAGATTTATTAGATTTGATATCACTGTACAAACTTAGAATGTTTTGTTTCATACAATTCGTTCTGAAAATGTCGAATTTAGATTTCGATGGAATTAATTCATTACGTAAACATGGAACAAAACAATCAAATTTACTAATAGCAAATACGTATCAGTCAAATATTGACACAAAATCCGTTTTTCATACATGAATCGTTCTATATAACTTCACCAAGTGAATTGAGAAATATACAGGGAGCAACTAGAAAATTGACTTGAAAAAATATCTGCTTCAGAGACTTTGATGATTCCATTTCTCATTTGAATACCTACTAATGGAAGATAAGATTGATATTGCATGATTATATTCACTTATGTCTTTGAACAACTATGTTTCTTGGGGTGATAAAGGCAATCAATCAATCAAAGCGTCAATAGTATTTCAGAATGGTCAGTTGTATTCGAGAAAGCATCAATTGTATTCCAGAATAGTGAATTGGATTTCAGATTGAGTCATTTGTATTTTAGAAAATATAAGTTGATATACTTCGGACGCTTCCTTAATTTCAACTGACCATTCTGGAATACATTTGATACTTTCTGAAATTCAATTGACTATTATGAAATGCTATTGATACTTCCTGAGATACAAGTGGCTATTCTGAGATACAAATAACAATTTCTGAAATTAAAATGACGCTTTCTGAAATTCAACTGGAAAATGTGTAGTTGAGGAGGAACTCACGATATATCGTTTCGAACTAAAATCAGAGTCACATTCTGTGAAATAGTTATTTGTTTAACTAGGCAGCAAAGTAGTAGATTGACTGCCGAGGCTGAATTCATAGCCGAGCGTAGCGAGGCTAGGAATCCAGCTAAGGCAGTCAATCTACCTTGCTGCCGAGTTGAACATATAATTTTTTCTCCGATTATAATGATATAGGACGATATTGTAATTGCAAATTATTACAATTCCCACAATCTCTTTATTTTTCCTGTAGTGTTCAATTAAAATGAAATTTGATAGAAATCGCAGTTGTCCATGATAATTATAGTTCGACAATTCATGAAAATTCTGACAGTTGTGCAAAAAAATATCGGTATATATAATTATTATACAATGGACAGTGATAGCGACCTGGAAGTACTTACACCTCCAGAAATAAGGGAGGTGGCAAAAAATATAGAGCTGAATTTGTTGCCGGAGAAGTCTCGAATGAAATATGAAGGAAATTATAAACGACTTATGGATTATTAATTTTGCTGATACATTTCAATCAGCAAAGTACTCACTTTGCTGCCTAGGCAGGAAAAGTAATACTTTGCTGATTGATATGTGTCAGCAAAATTAATATTTGCTGCCAATCGAAGAAAAAATAAATCTCAATCAGAGTATAGGAACCTATATACCCAAATATACATTCTCTAGAATTCAGTTTCATCAAATATCGCTTCAGTTTTATGATTTTGTAGCTCATGTAATTCACAATATTATTTCACCATCAGGAATGAATTTTCCTAATTATATCTTTCTGGGTAAGATAGCAGGAGACGTAACTCGTAGTATTCGAACTCACTCCAAAGTTAGAATATGATTAGCATGCGATGTACTTCATTGAATTCTGATAAGAAAATTGCTGCGCTACTAGCTTCATAAAATAATCATTCAAATTTGAAACTAGTTGATGAGTTGGGAAAACTCATGAAAACTTCTCAGATTCGAGCCAGAATTTTATATGTCGAGTACAGGAAAAACCAATCATTATTCAGATTGAGGCTTGATTTCAGTAGTACATAATAATATAATAAGTAATATAGGTGGTCAAGTAGAAATGCAGGTTCAGTTTTTATTCAATATCAACAATCAGAAGCAGAAGATGATTTCTTTAGAAAATGGATTCTCTCCCAATCATTCAATGTATGGGAATTCAAAACTATAATGATATGAAAGACAGCGTATATGTAATAGCCTTCGATAATTAAGGGAGTATGAATAAATCTCTGAGGTACCAGATTAAAACGTCCTAATAAGACATCAAGAATGGTTCAACATAACTTCATCAATAATACGAATACTTGTATCATATAGAAACAAGGAGAGAAAATCCCAAAGAATCAAGAAAAATGAATCATTATCGTGCTTTCACTAAGACATTTCTCAGACTCCACTATAATTTTCAGTTAATATAAGATCTACATGGCATCAAAAATAGCTTCAACTCAGACAACATCATAGGGGTTGAATGAGAAACTATAGGTACCTTTTCGTTGTCTATTTTGTATCTGTTATGCCCAATAGTCTATTTCGGGCCATGCCCGAGAAAAATAGATAAAACTAGTTTTGAGCAACGAATATTTCCTCAACCCAAAATTTCTATCGAAAACGGTTATTGAGCATTCCGAAATAGGTGGAAATAGTTTTGAACAATTTGAAATGTACAAAACGTGTACATTTCTGAATGACCTGCACTAGTTCTGCTTGCCTTACAGCCTCCTTACTCGGCCATATTGAACCTTCTTCCTGAGAAATATATCTATTTGTTGTGGTTTGTCTTTTGAAGAACATTTACAACTTCATCTCATTTGGACGTTGCGCACTGATTAAATAAAACAAGCAGATCTATTGGGAGCAACCACTTGCCCTATCCATAGCTCTGCAGACGATAGTACCCTCTTTACTGCGTTCACTTCTAGAATTCCCATTTCTTATTCCCAGGAAATTGAGAACTTGTGAAGAAGGCAGGCCAATGCTGTCAATCGAGATCATGCTGATATTACTACCTGGGCAACCGCAAAAACGTAGTTGAACTCAACGCCATACCAAAAGGCAAACCTGTATTTTCTCTAGAAAGGCGGAACTTAGTATGCCTAATATACCACCATTCCCACCAAGATCACAATATCTACGCTTGGTATTATACCATCAGCAATACTCTCTCATGGGAATATCCTGTTCGATCCATCGCAAAAGCTGCTTCACAAAAACTCGGTTTCGTGTTCCGTGTGAAAATCTACTTTACCACAACAGCTTCTCATGGTCCACAAAGCACAGATACGGCCAGTTCTTGAACATTGTTCTCATATGTGTATGGGGTTCAGCACTCAAACGCTACTGCTCTCAGATTTGATCCAGAGAAGAGCAATTCGCCTGGTGGGTGATGCCACACTCAACAACTCTTTGACCCCATTAGAACACCCTAGGAAAATCAGCGACCTTTCACTTTTCTATAGATACTTCCACGGAAAATGTTCCTCAGAAATCTCTGTTATAATTCCATCTCTAGCAATACCAGTCAGACGAACTCATTCAGCACATCCCTTCGTCGTTAACCTTGAAAAATGTCGAGCAACACTCTAACAAAACTTGTTCGTTTATAGAATTGCGAAGCTTTGGAATTCTTTGCCTCTTCCTGTTCTCCCCAGGTACTCGCGATTTTCCACGAACATAATAGGATTTCCCTTTCGTGCGCTCTTAGAGATAAAAAAAACTTGTTCAGGAATATACAGGTATAGTTTTGTACATTTCAAATTGCTCAAAACTAGTTCTTCCTATTATGTAATGCTCAATAACCTACACGAGAAAAAAAGATTTGTTGCATCAACAAATTATTTATGCTTGCGTTTTTTTGTTGGGTTGAGCTATTTTTTGTTGAATCAACCATATACATGATTATTCCATGGAAGCAGCTTGTTCAAATAAAGATTGTGGTCTAATTGAATCAACAGTATAATATCAATTCCATCAACATTATATGGATTCCCTTTCGTGAGCTCCAAGCGATAAAAAATGTCGATGTTGATCCAACTATAAACATTTCGTTGATTTGATCAAACAATGATCATTTTGATGAGGATATATCTTTGAAACAACATACAAGTTTTCTTATTCCGATGTAGCAATGAACTCGTTTCGAACGGATCATTTGCTTGAATAGAGCAACGAAATAGGTAATATCATTGAAATATTCTGTTTATTTTACATCAATTTGAATTGGAATTAACCAAATATTTCATTGAATCAACGAAATATTTCATTGAATCAACCAAATATTTCATTGAATCAACTTAATATTTGATTGAATCAATCTCTTGTTATTCCGAATCAAACAAAATGATTGTTTGAGCCAATTCAATAATATCTCTTCAGAAACAATTCAAGGATGTTCTTGATTGAAGAAGATCCAGAGTTCATGCAAGACATATTTACTGGATTCGAATTCCATATTCGCTCTGAAACAAGATATAGATTTACTCATTTCAAGATTATATTTTGTCGTGCATATATGACACTTTCATTTGCTCCATTCAATTAAATTTTGCTTGATTCAACAATTCCTTTTTTTCCGTATAATACTGTTGAAATTTTGGATTCAAGAAATATTCGTTACTCAGAACTAGATATTTTTCGGGCATCCTCCAAAATCTACTATTGAGCGTAACACATCTAATGAAAATAAATACAACGCATTAGGAATTCCTCTCTTTAGAAAGCTTTCCCTGGCAACTTTTGCGCCATCCTGCGTTACATTCGGCCATCACTAAATAGAAGGCAGGCATCAGCATTGTTGTCACGTTTGCACTTTGTGAAGTCATCTGCGGAGGTGAAAGGCCGATACGAGGACCAGCATATTGAAGATATGATGCGGATCGAATTTTTCACGTCCCTCGCCGCCGTTTTTATCTTGCGTCAAAGCTCCCTTCTCTGAAAATAAACAAAATAAAACACATAAAATCTTAGGTCTATTTGCTGCTCTGAGTTCAAGTCTTGGTCTTCCATCAGTAGGGAATGATATACAATTGCCTCATTTAATGGTTGAGTTAAGATGGATTAATGCTCACTACTCTTTCTCTAATCTGTTACTTTCATTAACTGCCCTTTTAAGTTCATTTTTATTCAAGGACCATGATACCTTCACCCTCTAAACATATGATACATAACAAAAATATTTTTCAGTTATTAGTTTTGTGATATTGTTGAAATAACGTTGCGATAATGTCCATCTGAAGTATCCAACATAATATCATGAAGTAAAACGTTCATGAGACGTTGCATCAATATCGACATCAATATCATTAAATAATATTGTGATATTTTGATTTGAGGTTTATCAGATATATCTCAGACAGAGTTTTCATGTTATTAGTGCAACGTTTTCGTTTCACCACCTTATAACGTAGCTCACATGTATACAGGATACAAGGGGATGATATGTTTTTTTCTACGGCAAAGTAAGCTTGCCAACTGTCAAGAGTGAATTCAATTTCATTCCAGCCATTATATTTGTCGTCTATTATGGTGAACAGGCCAAATAGTATGATCACTGAAAATATTGATTCTCAGATATTATTCGTCGTTATCAATGTAAGTTGAGAACTGAACAATTCTTGGACTGAAATGAATTCGAAAGAAAATATGAATTGCTCATGATAACTACTCAGATTCCAGGTTTGATCTGCTGGAATATAAAAATGCAACCAAATATGTATCTGCATTTCATAATATGTGAAAGAGTAGAAGGGATTCGTTAATAAGGATTGTGTTCATATTTCACGAATTACAAGAATAATGGTTATGTTAAATATCATAGCTAGAAGAAAAACATATGATAGAATTTCCAAATATGTCAGGAAACTTCCAAAAACTCGTGTAGGTATATATTTACCTATTGCTTTTCAGAATTTCAGTGAGGGATCACTGGATTATGCAGAAATCATATAGTTATGCTAGGTATGACTGAATTTATGAAGCAGAATGAATAAAATGATACTTAGAAAGATACTAGTTGATCTGTCCCAAAATATCACTGTGTAACTAGATCATTCAGATGATTCTCTTGATGATTCTAGACAGAATAGACATAACCTGAAAACTCCTAGAAACTAATTAGAATAATTGTTAGTATACAATATTGTTTGAATGTTTTGAGTTACATTCATCATATGTTATGAAGTAACATTGCTTTTATGTGATTCCTGATATATTTTTATGATATTTCCATTAACATAACATTGTTATATTAAAAAGAGGCATAAAAGCCTATTTCCGCAACGTATCTGAGACATTTAACATCTCTCTGAATAACGTCTTCTTTCAATTCCAAACTCTTATTCTTGATCAAAACATAGTCCCCAGCGTATGATACGATTTCATTCCGATACTCTAGTTCGGAATTTGCGACCTGTTTGACCAATATGTAGTAAACTTTTCAATCAATTGGTGTGAGAATATTCCACCAATGTTCCTAAGACAACATTGCAACATGCTGATTCACAATATTTTACCCACATTTTGAATCTAATTCTGTACAAATATAGCCAAACGTTCACATTTTATTTTTCGCCAATATCACATTCATAATATTTTGCCGATATATCCGTAATATTGCACCGATGTTCAGTGCCGTATTAGCCACGTAGCAAGTGTAGCAAATGCTACGGGCCCTGCGAATTGGGGGGCCCCGAAGCTCCAATGCTTGTCCGGCCTTGCAACAGATCTGTACACGACTGTGAAGAATACTATCAGCAATAAACATAGGGACGAATCAAGCGATATACAAAGTACGACCATTTCAGCGGCTCTCTAATACACTCGACGACTTTGATGAAAATCCATTATTTCCAATATTGATAACGTACTGTCTGCTTCAACCAACCGTTTGAGAGCATTTCATGAAATTTCTAGTGCCTTTGGAGTATTTCGACAGCGAAACAGATTTTGGGCAAATCCTCAATAATGGTATTGCCGATATTGTCCCAATATATGTGTCCTACTCATTTTGTTTGAATAATTCTATTCGATAACACCAACCTCCGTAATAAACCATCACACTATCCAATTGGGCATTGGACGGAACACAAGAGTAGTTCCCAGTGTGCGTCTCATTGGCTTTGGGAAATATCAACTCGCTGCCTTGTCTGCCCTCCCTGACAGTGGCGCCATCTTCCAGGTCGTAGTTTATCATCCTATCGTCATGATACCAGAAGATGTACTCCGGAGCCTCGATTGAGTTGATGAGCACGCAGCTGAGGCGGAGCGGCAGCTCTTTGTCTGCTGGGATGATTTTGATGGGGCCATCGATGATTTTGGCATATGCTTCTGGAACGTTAAACCACAAAAACATCACCATACACAGAAAAAAAAGATTATTTGCACCAACAAAGTTATTTTGGTCAATTTTGATTTGTCAAATTGAAAAAAAAGGTTTGCGGAATCAACAGAAATATATCAACGCCTCAGAGCAACACTAGAATATCAAGGGAATCGTGGTTCTGAGATAATTCGATTTGAAATGCTTCTGGAAAAAAATAATATCGACTAGTCCTACTGCTGCTATTGAGCTGTGTGACATTTTGCAGCATATCGAAGAGAATTTTGATTTTTTTTTAACAGTCAACTTAGTAATTATTTTGAATTATCCGCATTTTGGTTAGGATTTCATCCTGCAGGGGACAGTTCTTTCATTTTGTTAAACACTCTTTATTGATTCAATTCGAATACATTGGGTGAATAAAACACTATCACATGAAATAATGAATGAATAGTAAAAAAATTAAGATTGCTAGAAATTTCTTCGCCATCACAACTAGGTACTGGCCCTTTGGTAATGAATCATTCTCCAGATCAATTTTTCGATACATATTCATGAATATTTACTGGAAAAATAACAATAAGATCCTTGGTATCCACAAGAAACACAACTCGTTATAGTATCAGAGTATCATCACAAATGAGTAATTATTCCAAAATTATAATCAAAACCAGATAATGAAATATTTATTGATTTGACATGTTCACTGAGATCACACCAGCAATACGTTAAGGCACTGGTAAAGCAAAAGAGAAACCCTGATGAAGGAATCACTGTTCATATCCGAACAACCCCCTCAACGCCTCACGAGTATTTTTTTTTTTATCTTTTGGCTCTCACGAAAAGGAATATCATGTAATGTTCAGAGAACATCGTGAGAACCAAGGAAAAAAGAGGAGGAAATGGTGTTCTTCTTGGATTTCTGTAGGCTATATGCCTCGAGGAACACCTAATGACGAGGAGTGGAAAATTCACAACATTTCTGCATTCAAGGAATAGTTGCGATGAAACTGCAATGGAAACAAGAATGCCAACAAACCAATGCCCTTCAGTTTGATCAACACAAAAACTATAACCCGGTACAAACATTCAGAGGCCTGACGTATCTTTCAATAAGTACAAGAAAGATATACCATGAAGGGAACAACGTTGTTCTCAAACCCCTCGAAGCTTCACAGCTAGCAGACCACTCTGGAAGCAGCCAGAGGCCGTGAACAGTGATAGACAATATTGAATCACTCCCTGAAGTTTGTCGCACTTATTCACTAACACCCTGTATATCGTTGCCTCAGAGCAACACTAGAACATCAACGAAATCGTAGGCCTGAGATAATTCGATTTAAAATTTTTATGATTACCATACAATGTGAAAGATTTTGAATAATGAATAAACTAGCAGAAAACTTTAGATTGCTGGAGATTTCTTTGCCATTTCAACTAGATTCTGGCCCTTTGATAATGAATAATAATTTTTTATTTCAATCTTTGGATACATTTATATGAATATTCACTGGGAAAATAACATTAAAATTCTTGGTATTCACAAAAAATACAACTCATTAAAGAATAGGAGTATATTCATCATAGTCTTCACTTTGCTCTCGACTCTGTCTTTCACTTCATGTTGACATGTTCGTACTATTATATTTTGTTCTGTTCAGACTAAATTATCTTCACTGAAATGTTATTCAGGCTGTGTTTACCTTTCTACAGATGACTCAGTATAGTGATTCATTGAAATAAATCATATTGTTGTACATGTACATATGCATGACATGTACATTGTATCCAATAATGTATAGGTAATTCATCAACTGTACACGGAAAAAAAAATTTTGTTGCACCAACAAAATAATTTTGGTCATCTTCTTTTCGTTAAATTAAACACAATTTTGCGGAATCAAAAAAATATATGTTCATTTCGAATAAGCAACCTATTCAAAGAGACAAAATAATTTGATTGAAATATTTGCTTTCTTGAATGAAAGTTTCATTTTATTCAACAATATTCATAGTTGACATGAAACAAATTTTGTTGGTCCAACTATAATCTCATTGTTCAATCAATTAAATGCATTTTGTCTATTCGACAATATTTAATTGATTTTGACAAAGATTTAACTGAATACAACATTATATTTTGTTGAGTCAACAATCATTTCATTGTGCAACCAATCGAAGGCTTTTTTCTATTCGACAAAATTGAATTGATTATGACAACATTATATTCTGTTGATTCAACACATCACTATCAAGAAATATGTTTCTATTTCAAACAAATTACTTTTTTGAACAGAATCCACAAATATATTATATCAAACAAATATTTTGTTGAATGATTATGTAGCTGCATTTTTGCCACCAGGTGGCGTTTCTTCCAACCTTCCTACGCTCGCCTCGATTGGGGTGCACATATATCTACCTGAAACATCCGTTTATATAATTACATTAGGCTGTCCTAGTATTTCTTATGACGCCTATACAAGCTAATAGCCTTGAATCCACTGAGGAAATTGATCTCTAATTCCTCTTAGTTTTGAAATTCAGTTATCAGTTTGTTGAAATAATATTCAGCATAATATTTTGTCAATTCTAAATACAATTTGGTTGATCGAACAATATATTTTGTTATTCGCACTATCTGAAAAACGGAAAATTTTGTCACTTGAATGAAATTATATAATTATTTCAATCAACTGAATCGTTCATAAAAACAGATATTGTATTAAAGGAACAAAATAGTCATTGTTTATTGAACCAATTCCTGGTGTTAATTTGAATCATTATTGACTTATTACATCGAATGAATTTTGAATTGAAAACTGACAAAAAAACATTTGTTGCGGTGACAAAATATTTTGTCGTGGATATATGACACTCAGATTTTGTAGAATTCACAAACATTTTGTAGTTTCAAACAAAATTTTTTTTCTGTGTGATTGAATATTTCACCTTTATCCCCTAGAGAATGATTTCTGCTTCCAGGAAAATCATGTTATCTTGTTTGTTTCATTTCCATATCGCTACGCCGAACGAAACAAAATAATAATATTCAACGACGATGGTGGATACAGAGCATACACTTACCCTCCAACTTCAGGGTAATGTTCACATTGTTGCAACTATCAGATGTGAAATTCGTACAGATTTGGCACTGATACAGGCCCTCGTCTTTGGGTTGGGTGTATCTTATGTGTAGGCTCCAGTCCTAGAATGATAATGCGGATGTTAGGTATGAGATTAACCAGATTACAGTTACTGTGAACTTCCAAATGGGTCCCATATTCAGTTCAAATAGTAGTAGTCACTCGAATTGCAGTTTTAGTCGAGAAGGTTCAAGCCAAAACCGAAACCAACTGACTCGTTTCAGTAAAGTCGAGTGAAACTATCTCCTCCTTGATTTCCTGAATAGGCCCTGACATAGGACATAGACCAGGAATTTTATATAACCGTTGGTAGCTTTGAGCTTGTTATACGGCTCACTTTGGCACATTTTAAGGCGTTGAGTAATGGTGAAACGATTTATTTCCTAAAAACACGTACTTGTCGACTGCTGCTGCCGCATTTCCTCTTTGAATATTGATTTCATCCTCGGTTTTTTTATCCGTTCAAATTTCGAATCACCCACATTTCGATTCGTTCACATTTCAATTCACAGTACATGCTCAATCTTTTTATATACAGTTAAGTGTTTGAGATCATAGGTTAAAAGGTGAGACCCCTGTGATTGTTTGCTCGCACAAGACTCTTGAAGACTTCTGAGGGTTGCTCGTAATAGGGCAACCGAATGATGGATCATAACAAGAAAACAGTAGGATTTTATCATTCACAGCATCGAATTGTCGGTTATGATTGCACGAGTGCATGAAAATTACCGATAATTTTGCAAGAAAGCGTGTTATCTGAAAATTACAAGAGCTCATTTTCACAATTTCACAAAATAAGTGAATATCCGAATGTTATCTATATAAGATGACTCGTTTGAATGCAAAATGATCTGGTCATTGTTATGCACAAATATGATTCATTGGAATATTACACGAATAAAGAAATTCTCGAAGAATTTTTTTTTTTTTTTTGGAATGGAGCACTCACCAAATTGCAAAATTTTTATCCACTTTTTGAAGTCTATTTGACATTTACTTGGATTGTTCACTGGTGTCTAGCGACACTTTTTTAAATATGTTGTTATGGTTACGGGATGTCTTCCAGTGCAATCTTCGCTCTGCAGTGCAATTACTGATTTAGTGATGTCATTTTTCGATAATATTGCATTGCTCTCATGTGACATTTCATACAGGTTTACTGGTAATTCGATACATTCCTTTGTAGATTTGATATAGGAGGTGATAAGAAGAGACCCTAATATGCATTATGCAAAAAAGTTAGTTGTTTTTGAGATATTCAATTTCTTCTGTTTCTTCAAGAGGTAGACTTTGAGGGTTGAGAAGTTAATTTCCCGAAAATCTGCTGTACATTTTTTCAACCTTTCAACTAGAATACATGATCAACCTATGCGCTCTTATGTATGAAATGAAACAATTTCAGAAATATTTTAGATCATAGGTAAATTGAAATACTTTTTGGCTTTCATTTTTAGAAGAATCTCTGATCCACATCTTTCAAATGTTTCTTTAAACTTTCTTAAGGATCTAACTGGGGTACAAATGAAACTTGAAGTGCTCCATACGGATTTGTTATTTCAAACGAATAATGAAAAACATACTTGAAAAATGCCCATCAGTATTTATTTTTGGAGATACAGCAACAACTTGTTAACTATTATCGTTTATTTGCTCGAGGCATTCAAATAGCCTTACAACTTATCATAACCTTCATTATTATGTCGAAGAAAATCCCCGTTCAACAAGGGAAACTAGTTTCTAACTGAAGTTTTATGGAATTGTGACCGTTATTTGATAGGACCACATTCTTTCCTAGCCAATTTAAACGGGGCGAGGAATGAACATTTTCTACGGCATGATCTATAGCAGCTTCTCGCCATCAGAGGACGAATCATATTTCAACAAGACGGTTGTCCAGCGCATTATGGGCTGATCGTTCGACAGTTCCTGGATGAACGTTTTCCTAACCGTTGAACTGGAAGGTAAGGTCCAATAGGTTGGCCAGCGCGAAGCCCCGACCTAATCCCTCTTGATTATCAAATGTGGGGTTACATGGAAGCGCTAGGCTATGAAACCCCAGTAGATACCCAGGAAGCCCTCATACAAAAAATAACAGACGCAACTCAGAATATACAAGATAATCTGAGAACTAGAATAATGAATACGGAAATGAGCGAGTATTCGTAATAGAGAATCTCACTTTGAACAGGATTTGTGGGAAGTAAATACCTTCTGGTGAAAATTTTTCAATAACGTTTGTACTATCCATTTAAAATAACTAGAGTTACTGGATGGTATCAGTTAGATAGATCATGTAACTAATACTATCCAGTGATAGAACTAACCGTATCGGGAACTTCCAGTTTCATTTGTACCCAGTTAGTTATATATATATTACTATTAGCTCTTGCCATGAGAAAGTTTTAACACATTTTTGACATAGGTGGCTTATAGATTTTCCTAAAAATAACTGTTAGAAAGTATCACAATTCACAAATAAAAATACTTCATTTACAATTTATCTATGATCAGAATTATTTCTGGAATTTTATCATTTCAAACATAAAACCATCATGTATTCTAGTTAATAGCTTGAAAAAACGGCAGTAAATTTTCGAAAAACTAACTTTTGAACCCCTATAAAGTCTACGTTTTGAAGAGAAACAGGAAAAATACAATATTCCAAGAATTATTAACATTTGCATAATGCATATCAGGGTTAAATTTATTACTTATCACCTTCCCTACCACATCTCCAATAGAATGTATCCAATCACCAGTAATCCTGTATCATAGGAAAATATACGCTGAAAGAAGGATTCTCCCATTGATGCTATAATTTTATATTAGTGTTTAGTTTTATCACCCTGACTATTATAACTTTATAATGTGCGCTAGACTGGGCTTAAGTATGAGCATTTGTATGAGTCGTGACCTTTTCGTTTAGGAGCTCAAAAAACCCTTTCTGGAGTTATAATCATACGTGGGGACTGGCTAGAATGATAATGAGAATCTGGAGCATCCATCCGGAAAAAGTTCGTAGGATATGTGAAGTTAGGTATCGCTAGAATTTAATATAAGTTGCTGGACATGAGTTTCCTGACACGCGATACTGAAGCTTTGTCCGTTGGAAAAAGTTTGAGAGTACGTATAACGAATATAAAGTGGTCAAAACCAGAAACGGGACACTCGAGAGAATTATGTGCGATTTTTAACAGTTGTTATTGTAGCTGCCGTACCTATAACGGGTACAGACTCATGTCATACCCCCTTCTCTCCTTTGTTTTCCAAGCTATATCTCTGAAATTTGAAACATCGAGTTTGCTTACTACCCAGCGAGCACAAAAACATCTCAGAGATGTTAAAAGTACGAGATTTCGAGACATTGAACCTCCACTGCGATGTTCTGTTCACACATGAATAGAACTATTATAGAACAGCCAATGTCCGCCGTAGGCGGCAATTATCGAGATGTCCTTGATATGTCACAAAACTACCTTCTCCCTAGTTCTTTTTAAAGCCTTTTCACGGACACAACAAAAAATTTTCAACGCGTCTTGCGCACATTAAATCGCTGTAAAAAACCATTTTCGAGGTACTTTTCTGAAGCCTTTTGTCAAAATGAACTTCTGCATGAGGATTCCATTTTCCTTGAATGAAAAAATGCATTAAAAATAGATTGAACATAAAAATATTTTCTTGATATGAAATTACCTTCTTAATCGGTTTCTGAGTCACACAGACATATAATTGGAAATAGGTTTCCCAATTTTTGAAATGTTCTCCACAATGCAAAATTTTGCAACTGCCGAGAAGCTGATGTGTATTGATAAATTCGAACTTTTATATATTGATTACAGTGAGGCACCGAACAACACATCTTGCATCTGATGGTCATTATTACAAAATAAATAAGTCTTCTAACACAATAAACTTCACCAAATTCTTTTCTGTTCGTTAGCAGCGTGGTGTGAACGTGACACGCTGCAAACGCGAATGCCAATTGCGAACAAGAAGAACAAAATCGAAAACAAATCAGAATTCATAGTATTGTGACGTAAGCATGAGACGTTGTAGTGGAGCACAAAAAAACAAAAATAATACTCTCAATATCCTTCTAAGACCTCTTTGGGAAGTGCATATCACGCCTCAGAAAAACATCCTCGTGCCTACATTTCTAAAACATCCCAAAACATCCCAGGGCTCGTCCCAGGGATACCTCTCAAAAGGCAAACAAAGGAATGCCACAGGAGAACAAAAACAATACCTCAATATCCTTCAAAGACCTCTTTGGTCAGTGCATATCACGTCTCACAATAACATCTCCATGCCAACATTTTCAAAACATCCCAAAACATCCCAGGGATGTTTGTGCCCGCTGGGTAGAGAGCTTTTTCTCACATTCCAGGATTTTTTGAATTTCTTAGAAATTAAAATAATATTAGATTGTCATATTGATCACCCTGTATTCTATTCCATTATTATCAAGGGATTCTGATGATGAATTCGAAGATAACGGGTTTGAATAATTGGGTTCTGTCAACCGATTTCGAATATTTTCGCCTTTGAAGTCTCCTTATTGCGCCGTCACTCTTCGAGGATATGGATACTTCGAACACGAATATCTTCGTAGTCGTTTGAAATAACCTCATCAAACTCTGGTATCTTTCACTTCGTTACAATAATTCCTTACCGATTATTCAATGGAATACAGGGTGTTCCATTTGAAAATCGGAAGTTGATGTCATTTTCAGGAAAACCGGAACATGACAGAATAATTTTATAATGTGAGATAGAGCCTTCTAGTAAGGATCTTCGATATTCCGAATTCCAGAAATATAAATGAAAAAAAAAAGAGGTTATACCAATAAGAGTCTATGTCACCTTGTTTGTGAATCGATTCGGACGTTTCTCACAAAAAAATAGAGCTCACTCTACTCGCTATTGATTATTGTGTTGATTGTGATCAGATCACTCATGGAAAAATTATCATCGACACACTTCAATGCGATCCCACGTTAATGACGGCAATTTTGTTTCTCACAAATGTTAATGAAAGGATCTATGTTTTCCACTACAAACCTGTGAAGGTAATATCACAAAGTTTCATCCCAACAAAGCAGGAAGCATTCTGAGAGAGAAACGATCATTGACCTGTTCAACTACTTCTAAAAAATGTTGAGCTCGGAGAATTCAAATTTTTCTCCAGCAACTTCTTCCAGAAACGCTTCTGCAGAATATGCAGGAATGGATATATCATTTCATAATCATGGATGATATACAGTGTTCATCCAAAAAAAACAACAATATTGAATATGCTATTGCAATTCTCGATCCGGAGATATTTCCAACCTAATTTGCATTATAATGTCTTCTTCCGGAAATGTCGTGGATGCTGACGAGCAGTATATAGCACTGAAGATGACCATACTAGAAAAAGTGGATCTTGATCTCTCGTCCTTGCCAATTTCAGAATTTTACTCGAATTTTAATGAGAGATGAGGAACTGAGGGTACTTCCATGGGAAGTGGAACACACTGTATAACACCTTGCAATTTTCTGATCAGAAGATCAGAAGGAAAATTGTCCATCACGTCGAATGTCAATGAGATATGCTTTCTCAAGTCGTTGAGAATGCTTGAACCAACTTG
Organism: Phaedon cochleariae; assembly: GCA_918026855.4. Classification (NCBI taxonomy): domain Eukaryota; kingdom Metazoa; phylum Arthropoda; class Insecta; order Coleoptera; family Chrysomelidae; genus Phaedon; species Phaedon cochleariae. Next base: position 71,457,658 of record OU896707.1, on the reverse strand, counting down.
AACAGGCAAACCGGGAAATGCCTCTTTTCAAAACTATATACCGGGTGTCCCATAATCAGCAATTCAAACTCCACCAGCGACTGCTTCGATGAAAGATATAGGATGAAAATTTCCTTCCTCAAAAGGGGCTCCTGTTTTCTGAATAGGAAGTTCAGTTCTTGAGCCAGATTGCATCATTCCATCACATCGAGTTTCGAGAATATAAAGGATTCATCATATTCTGGAGCCCCCCCCCATGTTTTCCGACTCATGTTTATTGTAACTTGTCTTCCTATTTTTCGCCTAAGTCGATGCCATGCTGGTGGAGTTGTGCAGGCTCATTAACAGACACCCTGTATATTGTTTCAATAACATTTCACACAGGGATGTGGAGAAACAGATGAAATCTTTATATTAAAAAAGTCAAAATCTCCAGAAACATGAAATAGTATAATATAGTATAGATCACCGGTAAGATCTAACAAATTTCAGTCGATATTGCGCCAAACAAAAAGTATAAAATCTACTTCAGCTTGATGACTCATGGAAAACTCACCAGAGAATCATTTCTATCTCGAAAAAAAATCCAAATGTCAATTTGTTAAGTAATGCGTTCAAAAATGTTCATGAATTTCGAAAAATTCGAAATATATACTAAACCACTCTGTATCTCGGAAACGAAACAAGTCCAGATTGGGGTGCGTTTCTTCAAATAGGCTCATTTTGACCTCAGAAATATGTGGCAAGATTTTGTTCAGACGTTTCAGAGAAACCCTGTATAAAAGTCTCAGAAAAATCCTTGGTTATCTGGTTATTCCACCCATCTCAGGAAATTGCCAAGTTTATCCAAGACAACAGCTGTTGTTTCAATAAGGGGCACAAAATGAGCATTCTGCATTGAGCAAAAAGACAATGTACTTCAGATCCCACCAATAATGCTCACTACATTGCCGACAAAAAAGGCACTGTTAACCGCGTGCGAAGCACTAAAATCCGTTGAGAGTTCGTGAATGGATCTGGTATAATGATGCTATAATCCTAATTAACAGTTTAAGTTGGGCCTATCGATAAGTTGCTCCTGTAAGTTATTTGTTTTGCGTTTGGAGTTTTGTGGCATACGAACCCTCAGATTGAACAGCTATAAAACTTAAATGAGAGTCAGTTGTGCTAATGAGATGTAACTTTCATATTGAGATGTGTTCTATTCACAAAATATCACAAGAAACCACCTTGGTAATCAAGGGAATTTATGGAACTGATAATAATAGGAATTGAGTAGAGCGATCGAGCTTAATAGAAGACTACGTGCCAAACATAATTATGGGAAATATTTTGTAGAATTGATGAATCAAAGTCCACTAGTATGGATCGACTTCTGACAGACAAAGTTCACTATAAAAACTGTTCTGATAATCCTTTAACTCTGGTTTTTGTGCAGTTTGGATTCATTAAATATAACATACATATCTCATTTCAGTTCCTCACCTTCATATTATATTCGTTTATTGCCAAGAACCTTTTGTCATCATTTACTGTTTCTTCCATCAGTGTCAAAATGTCCCTGCTAATCTTGTTCCTCTTGAACCATTTGATCTACAAAAAAACGCAAAATTTTTAACAACAAGCATGCAATGAATTGTCCTCACATCAAATCCTAAGTCTTCCTTATATCATTAGTGGAACATATTCCATAACAGATCAACTTCATTGTAGGAAATTCTCCAAATATATCAGTACCCATTCTGACTCTCAGATGACGTGAGTACATGCCACTTCTGGGTTCTGGAAGAGTCACACCGACTAGTGAATTGGTAAGCTTCTCTGACCCTGATGGGCATCCATCAACTAGTTAAATCAAAGACGAACCTTCCTCAGTCTACTTCTAATTTCAATCCATTGTTTTCATAACATTATTCTCTTTGCCATGGTCGGCTTATTGAATTGAAGTGACAAGTGGTGGGATCACTGGGACACTTGGAACTGTCCCTATACCAGAGCCACAATCATGTCCGTACTTACAGGTACGGATCACGTGACAGTACCTCTCATTGCATAGGATATATTTATTGATGAGAATTCCTTCGATGCCAAAATTCTTGATATCATTTATATTCCACCGGATATTGGATAGACATTTCTCGAAATCAACACTATGCTGATACCAACAAACTGAACTAATTTCGTGAGTATTTCGATTTTTTCGAAAATTCACCTTGTCACCCAATAGATTTGAAAATATCAGTTTGGGAAGCTAAAACCGAAATGATGTTATGCATGTGGCGTCATCTATTTTCTTGTACTGAATACAACCCTTATGGTGAAATTCTAGGGAACTTCTTGAATATTGATGATTACATTTTCGTTCGTCTGGTGAAGGAATTCATGTGCCCTGAAAAGAACATCAATATCGCACCAATGGGTGGGTTTCTAGTTTTCACGTGGGTAACGGTCTCACTATTCAGTTTCCAACCGGTACTGATTCAGAATACGATATATTCTGATAAAAAATATAGAAGTCTGATGAATTAAATGCATGTAGATATAGATTTCTTGAGTATCGATTACCTGGATTTCAGTTGAGTTGAATTTGAATTGGATGTGAACCAGATTCCACCGGATATTGAATAGATATTTCTGGAATTCAACACCATGCTGATACTGATACAAAATTTGATATCCCTCGAAAATTCAACTTGTTTTGGAGGCTATACCGAACAGATATTGATATCAAAATGATGTGGCGCCATCTGTTGACTTGTACTGAATTCAACTAGTTTGGTAAAATTCTAGGAAACTTTTTGAATATTGATTATATCTAGCATTATCAGAGGAGCATATCAATACATTCTTGTTAGGCAGGTAGGGAAATTTTCGAGCTCTGGAGAGAACATCAATATCGCACCAATAGGTTTCTGGTCCTTATACGTGGGTATCTAATTAGGTAGGCATAGGTATCTCTGACTGAAATAACAATTCTATATAATTCACTTATCTTGTTGCTCTCGAACCATTTGGTTATAATAAAATGTGAAATTTCTAAAACCGACAAGCAATGGAATTACCTCACATCAAATCATGAGTCTTCCTATTATCTGTCCTGAAATAACATATTCTATAACAGATCAACTTCATTGTAATGAACTTTTCAAATATATCAGAACCAAATCTGGCTTTCAGATGACGTATATGTCACTTCAGGGTTCAGAAAGAGTCGGCTAATGAAATTCAGTGAATAAGTGACAAATGGGATCCATAAGAATCTCTCCATACCAGGGATACAATCATATGTCCGTATTTATAGTCATGTATCACGTTGATTCTAGGGTCCCTTGATGGAAATTGACGTTAAAGTCATCTTAACAGGGTACGGACAGATCCTCGTCTCCTCTCACTCTAAAGTGTTTGTGAAACAGTTATATAGATCCATCCTTATTCAATTCTGGGGATAAACACTAGATTTTTGGCATTCGTTGCTTTTTAGATTATATTGAGGTCACTGGCGTATCATACGTAATTTCCATATGGAATTCCTGATTCAACTATTCCAAGATATAGATGAACAATCCTCTAGTTTAAGGGTTTACCACTCCAGCATAATTTTTGCGAGGTAGGGAACATATAAATTGTACCGAAAGCTTAATATATTTCACCAAAACAGACTGTTCTCAGACTGTATACCAGGTTTGACTGAATTGACTGAATGAATTCTGATTTCAAGCTGAGCAGTAGTTTATCTATGAGTGAAATGAGCAGATAGCCTTATTATTATGATTGAGAAATGGTGGAAACCTCGATGTAGGTATCTAAACTAATGTACTCATGTCATGTGTGCTAAATATATTTTCGGAAATCCAACTCTGAGAAGAATCTATGGAGTAACTAATATCACACTATGTATAAAACTTCGTCTAGGACGAAAAGTATATAGGCTAATAAAAAGTAAAATGTGTAGGAGAATAAAGAATAGAATATACCTTACCTGATTTTTCCGTCTCCCTTGAATAACAAGTCATTTTCGAATAATTTATTGATGAAAGTAACGAAAGACGAGATAATTATGATCTCCGACCAACGAAATCCCAATATGCCAATTTTGATTTTTGAATAGAATCGGATTATAATTACAAAATTCGTTCGCCATATTGGATACACTATCTTGAATTTCCCAATTTTGACAAAAAATCAAAGTTCGAAAACCCCCAGATACCAATCTTAAATGGAATCAGATCATAATTAGAAATTTCTTTCGGTATATATTGGATCCGTAATCTTGAATTTTGCAAGTATGACGAAACAATCATTATCTCAAACCCCGGAAAACCCCAGATACCTTCCAATTTTGAATTCGTTCGCCATATGATATTCCTCAACAAGTAAATACCCTGTACATACCTATTATTAAAATTTAGAATGATTTTCAGTAGCGCCCATGGATGTGACATGACAGCAATGTCAGGGATACCAGTAGACAAAACTAAAGTCTCTAGATCATTAAAAAAGAATGCAGCTATGATCTGTCCGTACCCTGTTAAGATGACTTTAACGTCAATTTCCATCAAGGGACCCTAGTTGATTCTACTTCTCATTGCATAAGATATATTTATTGAGGAGATTTCTTTCACTGTCGAAACTTTTGTTATCATTGTGATAACATATTCCACTAGATATTGGATATATATTTCTGGAAATCAACACTATGCTGATACTAACAAACTACGATTTTTTACTGAATCAATTTCGTGATAATTTCAAATTCCTCTGGGAATTCACGGTGTCACCCAGCACTTGATTTGAAAATATCAGATATTGATATCGAAATGATGTTATGTGGTGCCCTCTATTTGTTCGTACGGAATTTGAACAGTGAAAAAGTTCATGTGCCCTGTAAGGAACATCAATATCGCAAAAAAAAAATTCTGATAAAAAATACTTATATGAATCTGATATTTTCAAATATATTAGATTTCAATTTGATGTGAACGTATTAAATATAATTGCATATGCTATGGTATGTTTATTCTGTAACTTAAACTTCCGGTTCTGAGTGTGGAAAACTCTAGGAGTTTGATTCATCACGATATTGATCTCGTCGGTAATGCTGCTCTCTGTTACCCTCACCAGACCCGAACGGAGAAATTAATACAGATTTCTTCCTTTCAAATAATCAATCTTTGGTCATATTGATTTTGGTGATATTGATTTCAACCTCGAATGTGGAATGAAAAAAGTCGATCGTCTGCTCCACTGTTCAAAATGCAATGGGAAAGTAGGAATCTACCTGCGATATTATATAACAGGTCCCAGGTCTCATGCTATCAGTTTTGATTCGATATAATCAACACTCTGAGATATTATACTGTTCTGATAGTTCCTAACAGATGACACTAATATTGACATCGATAATGTGCAGAAAAAAATTGGAACGATGCTTTAACGCCACGGCAAATGTTTCGCTGACTATGCTACCATCTCCAGAAGATAGAAACTTCTTTAGTTCTGGCGGATTTGGAATTGAGCAATGCTATTGTCTCCGTTCAGAAGAATGCAAGCAGATTCCTTGACTCTTCACTTCTGGTTTTTATCTTCTTTTTCAATGATTTTAATATTATTCCACTCTGCCATATGTTGTCCGTCTTCAGTAAGGATATGTTCAGCTAGTTTCGATTCATCGATGTGTCTTTTCTTCATATTGTACTTATGTTCCTTCGTCCTAACTGAAACCAAGAGACCTCTTTCAGTAAGGACGAAGGAACATAAGTACAATATGAAGAAAAGACAAATCGATAAAACGAATCTAGCTGAACATATCCTTCAGTAAAGATAGGACAGACAACATATGGCAGAGTGGATTAATATTAAAATCATCGAAAAGGAGATAACAACCAGAAGGGAGAAATCAAGGAATATGCTTGCATTCTTCTGAACGTAGACAATAGCATTGCTTCTTATTCAGTTGATATAGACAGAACATGGTATTCACTACCAAAATCTCAACATAAAATTGGTTAATTCAAGATTAATTAATGGAAACATTCTGTAACTCATTTGATTGCCAACGTCACCAGTTGTCAATGAAAACTGAATAGCTTCAAGACAGATACGACTTTGCTATCAAAATAATCATTTCTTATGTTGAGAACGGGAGCAGATTTGGTCCCGAAACGTCTAAAGATAAGTGAAAATTTGATGTTTTTGCTATATACCTTTATTTTTTTTCTCAAAATTCTTTTCAATACAAATTTTCACTGACAAGCTGGAGAATTTTTCTTTTGAGCTCTCTGATAGGAAATTTCTTTAAACGCAGTGACATTTTGGGGCAAATCATCTGATTTGTCCTCACTACACGTATTGCATGATATTCATATTCTCATTTTATAGAAACGAGGAGAGAAAATCCCAAAAAATTTGAAATAATCAATTTCGAATTATTCGACAATATGACATAATATACTATATATGGGGCATATAATAATTATGAGTGTATGTAGAATCGTATATCAATATCTAATAGCAACTTATTGACAAATTTACTGAATATGCGTCATATTGATGTTTTATGATCAACACGTCTTTTGAAGTTGAAGTGACGTCACTAATTGATGTGGCGTTACTGACTGAGTTTTAACAAACTGGTGCACTCCACATCGTCATATATAATCATTCACCAATATTGTTGCCTGGAGAATAAGGACAATTTTTTTTTGTTATATATATTTGGACTGTTGAGTCATTTGAACATCTTGAACGAGGAGTTAGTATGAACTTCTTACTGTTACATTTTCCATGGAATCGTTCAGTCTGGATGTATCGCAATGCAATATTGCAGTAGACCCTGTCTGAGCTGTAACAAGAGCTGGAACATCAGTTTTAGATAGTTTCATCCTGGTTAACTGAGCCAGTGGTCTGAAGATAGGACGGTTTTTCTCGGTATCTTGTTTTGTCCGTCTTTGACGGTAAATCCTGTGGGTGTCTTGTCTATCTAAAATAGAATGAAATATTATGTCAAAAGAGCAATAATAAGACAATGATGGTTTTCTCTATTGTCCATTAATTTCGTAATACGCTTTTTCTAGAGGAAACGAATTTCTAGTTCAGTGAACTTATTATGATGAATCCTGGATTAGATATAGTGAATGTTTTCCAAATTCTAACTGATGGGTATTCAGAATGATGTACTCTAGGTTTAGATTTGAAGTTATAGAGTTTTATATATACTGTACCTAATATCAGTATATTCAGGGGAATAAAAAGTACATCTTCATCATTCCTCGAATTCAGATACGTAAATGAACATAGACAAATATATAAATGAATGTTCATGATTCGATACAATGAAGAAATCGTAGGTACTATATTTTCCTCGATGGATCTCAATTCTGTGTCACGCATATTCCATGTCATAGACCATATTATAATCAATTACCGGAATGGGCATTGAAATAACCAACAAGACGTTTTAATGCTCGCAAATGGCATGCTGAAACTTGAATTAACATTTATTATCCATTAAGGTTTTATCATTACCTCCATTACTTTTATCTCGACTGAATAATTTACTTCCTCTTGACATGAAAGCTTGTAAGACCCGTTCTGCTAATTTGAGGGTCCTTCAACAGTTTTATGGACCCATGAGTAAAGTAGAAGTGGGGACAATATTCTAGCAGGACGATTGTATAACATTCTGAGTTTTTTCGAAACTTTAACGTGAATATACCTACCTATAGTATAACTATACTTTTGAATGCGCAGGAGCATCGTTGATATTTCGCTAGTTACTCGTATAGTTTTAAGGACCTCCAGCAAAAAACTTGCGACGCGTGCTGTCAGAAAAATCCATGAATACCATTCGTGAGAATCATGACATTATAATTAAAATTCATCACATGCTTTGCGCCCCCATCAGGTTTTCTCTCTCTCAAGTCTTCTGTGATTCTCAGCGAATCATTTGAGAAGCCAAAAAAATGTCTAGATTATGAGTTACCTCTGAAAGATGAGAGCGGAAAGATCAGTAAGGTTCTCTGAAAGATGAGAGCGGAAAGATCAGTCACGAAAATCATCATATTATGTAATAGCAAAAGTGATACTATTCCCAGGAAATATTCGGAGATCAAATCCACAACTTGTTGCGTAATAATTTCGGAAATGACCTTGTTTATCAAAACTTTCGAGCCGAAGGCCAGAAAATTTTGAATCAGTCATGAGCGAAATTGAAGCAGCTAGCTGGAGTATGTAAATTGACGAATATTTACAGAAGATTCAGCATCACTAGTTGTATTCGTACAAATATATCATGATTGAGACAATAAACGAGCGCCTGGCGAGAGTTGAGGATACTGCATTCATCATTCTGGCTTCGAACATAATTGACGTTATATACGTCAAGAATAATATTGCTGAAAATCTTTTATTGGTAGAGCGAGTCTGATAAATTTCAATAAACGAAATAAATCCCTGGAATATAGGAGACTCTGTGAAAATGGTCGATTCTGATTAGTTCTCAAGGACATGAGTGGAATAGTCTTTCAATAAACGTTGGTCCAAGTACATAGTGCTCAAATTGGAGGGGTAATAGTTGGGGACAGTAAAATTCATCCCAAAATCATTTCCACGACATTTGATAGAGTCCGACCACGATAACTTTGGGACAGCACGTGGTCGCGTATGCATTGAAAATGCATATGCGTTGCGTCACATGCTGTCCCAAAGTTAACGTGGTCGGACTCTAACATATGATATGTGTTAATCAAAGAGGTATATGTTTGGGATTCATCATGATCAACTCATAAAAGTACACTAAAAGAAGAATGAAAACTGAGGAATTGGATATGAGTGAATGAATTGCAACTGATCAGAAGCTATACTCACATGGAGTTGAGAAGGAAATAATTGGAAAGACACACGTGAGACGAAAATGAATGAAAGGAAGGGAGCTCTTGACTTGGGAGTGTGGGAATAGCCAACTAGAGGTACCCTTGCTGGATACTCATCAATCTTCATCTTGTCTTGGATGGTTTTCTCGTCACTCTTCAGAGTTCAGTTTTACCTCACGGTCTCTCTTGACAAATTCTTCTTTTTTCCTTCATCTTCTGAGCCAAACCTCACCATGGTGCAGCGAGGACAAACCGCAGCTGCTCGGCAGATGGACATCTTTGGATTGATTAACTATAAGCTCCAGTAACCTAATCGAAGTTCAGAGAACCCGTGACGAGGAATAAATGCAGGGGGCACCACAGGACTCGACGAACCAATTTCTCCATTACTTGTAAGAGGAGGAAAAATGAACCTCTGGTGCTGTGAGCAGGAGTGTTACACTCACCTCGTTGTTAATTGCAGTAGCCCTCATATTAGAACCATATAGGTCGTTGATGATGATTGAAAATCAATAACGGCATAGACGAGGTAAGATAATAAGATGTGCCAATAAGTCTGAGTGTCATCGAAGGTTATCTGAAAATTGTCAAAGAACAGATACAAGTCGAAGTTCAAACTCACATCTTCACCCTTATTCTTCGAAAATTTCATAAATAAGCTGTCACTGACTACAGATGAGGAGAGGAAATCTCAAGGAAATTGGGGAAAACCGTATCATTTTCATTCATACAGTTTTCTCGCTGAATTTACCCAGATTCCATCTACCATTACAATGGTCGATCCTGCACACAATTCCATTTCGATTCCTGCTGAACCGATAGAACTTATTGTAATCCGCAGGATTATATAATCTAATGGAGCTCGCTAAATGAACCTCTGATAGCAAATTCAACACCATGTAATCCCGTTCGAAATGAATGTTAGTTCTTCAATCGAAATCATGTGGCACTCAATTCCTTCATAATACACGATAATAGGATAGTGCAGGAGTTGAATTTCGAGAGATACGTCACAGTTAACAGAGGATCATTATGGAAACGATATCAATTTATATAATTATCTCGATTCACCATCATCTACTTCATGGGCGTCATTTAGGGGGACAGGAAGGGAGTGCAAGTACCCCTCCTACGAGAAAATAATTCTAGTTAGAAACGTCCTGTAATCACATACTACACATAGACTATATACTATAGTATTGCACCAATTGCTACCTACAATTGAGAAACAAAGATATATCATCTCAAAATGTTTCATTCAGTACAATGAAGGTCATTATAGAGAGATCATGCCTGAATGAGGAAGAAAATCATAATTTTTCCTGGAAGAGAAATTGGCGCCTTCAGCAATCTGATAATATATCAACAAAACAGCGCATAACAGATCATTCATAAAAGACTGGTGAGTAACTTATATTTACTGTTTGCTCTGGATCATTTCGATGAATTGAAATAATAAGTCAATAAACCTTGCTCGAAAATAGCTATTTATCCGCTACGCGTCGAGCCTCAAACTTCACGCGCGGGAGTAAATGGAAACCTTTACTTCCAAGATTTATTTAAAATGTTATCCACAAACGCACATATTTGAGAGCGTGGTCTTGAAATTCAATCCAAATCAATGTTTTACATCATCTAAGGTTACAGACAGTATTCGAATCTGAACGAAAATCAACTTGACACTCCTGTTCACATCGTATTTGTTTATTGTGTAATTGCATTTTATTTGAAGTTTCGGTTGAGTAAGAAAATGTCATTGGACTTCAAAAATGAAATTGTTATTAGTTTTATATAGTAGTGATGGACACACATATTAGGTGCTTGGCTAGCACAGATTTTATACGCATATCTCTACCAAGGAAGCCTCACACGGGAGGTAATAGTTTTCATCCTCTCGTGGGAGTAAATTGACAGGTTTGTGTCCAGTGAGTAGATAAAAATCATTATCACCACTCAACCAGTGATTGACGTTATCTTCAACCTCATTCAGATACCTTGATCTAATGGAACTATGAGAAAAAATATTGAATCATCACTGACAAGCTAGTGAATTTTTCTGTTAGGCTCTCTGATAGGAAAATTCTTTGAACCCACTGACATTTTGGGGCAAATCATCTGATGTGTACTTAGAACACGTATATTGATATAATATCGATATTTTTATTCAATAGAAACGAGGAGAGAAAATCCAAGAAAATCTGAAATAATGAATATACCACCTCCTTGATTAACCTACAGACTAGTACAGACAGTAGTTATATCGATGTTCATCAAAGAGAATGCGAAATGAATATTTTCCTGTATATTGATTGAATTGATAGGACATGTTTTCCATGCAAATTCACGATAGTTGATTGTCTTTGAAACAGAGCAGTACTTTCGAGGGATTTTGAAATATTCAAGGAAATCTGAAAATAAAATATTTCTTCAACGTCCTCTCACGACTCACGGGTGCATTTCAGTATAGAGGTAGGTTGACTTTAATCGGCCTATTTTGGTCTCCAGTTTACCCTGTAGAATTATTGGACGTTGTTCTGGGACACCTTGTATAATAAAAAAATCTAATTTCCAATTTGAAGGCATCTGACCTTGATTTGCAACAAAAATTCGCACATTTTTATCGTACAAAAATGTTTCTTGACCCCTCATTCTTATACACACAGAAATGTTGTTGATATCACTCTAGAAAATATTTAGTTTCCAGTCTGAAGGCATTCGACCTTGAAACAGAAAACAAATCTGAGTTTCTTGATTCTCCTGCTATTCACGGAAATGGCACCCCTGACCTACTTATGGTAATACGAATGAGTGACAGCGGTTTAACCAGCCCAATTTATCATACCAAGTCTTCGATACAAACATATATCGGGTCTCGCTTCCACTAATTTGTCTCCTACTTCGCTAATTGAAAACGTTTGCACGTCAGCTCAATTCAGTCCAGCTTGATTGAGTGGAGAAAGGCGTTTTTTCTCAACAATCTGTATTCGAAATGCTTCCAAATTATGAATTTCATCGATTCGACGTTCTTCTTCTTCTTCTTCTTCGAAGCACTGGTGGGCGGGTGAACCCCCTGCACGTGGGCCTCCTTATTCGGGCCCATTGTGCGCCCACATGTTACGACATTCAGCTGGGTATGCCGACTGCCTTGGAGGAGTTTAGCAGCTTTCTCAGCTGAATATCTTTTACGTCCTCTGGTCTCAAAATGATGTTGCCAAGGACAGAGCCCTCCTCTGATGCGTCAGTGCTGGACACTCAGTGAGCACATGTGATGACGTTTCGTCATCTTCCAGGCACCATCTGCAAAGGGAGTCATCCTTGATCCCAATAAGCTTCAGGTGCCTATTGAGGTGGTTGTGTCCCGTTAGGAGCCACACTACCATTTTAAGGTTTCGCCTGTTTAGGAATAGAACCTCTTTTGCGAGCCTCTTCGAAGCTTCCTTCATGTGGAGCTTCGATTGTCCCATTCCTGGTGTGTCCTGCCATATTTTGAGGAATTGCTTTTGCAGCTGTTCCTCTATAGAGGACATTGCCAGGCTATTTGGTATTCCCAAGATTGGTTCCGGTCCGACCGAGGTCCGTCCTCGATTCGACGTTATCAATGAATGAAGTAGATTCTGGTTCAAATGCTTGAAAAAACGGTTCAAAATCGAGGAAGTGGAGAAAGGTGATGAATTGATGAATTGAAATAGACACTGCTCGGCTGCTGACAGACGGTCGAACCATGGTCGAACACTATTGTCCAGTGGCATAGCCAGTGGTCTCTGTCATTTATGTCACATTGTGATTTGAACGATTCAATATTCCATTCCAGAAAGCAAAAACAAGTTCCTTTCTGTTTCTTTCAAGAACAAGAACAATTTTAGAACCATTTTTATAGAGAGCATCAGGTATTACTGACAATGGCTCCATATTTCCAATATCATCAAGTGTGTCCATATTGCATATTATAGTAATACCTATGACTTACACGCTCCAGCTCTGGTCAGGATTTCTGGTACAGTTCCCGGGGAGGACACAGATGCATAGCAATGGGTGTCATCAGATAATTTTCATATAATTTGAAATCACATGTATGGAGTTTTTTAATCAGTTATTCCATAGTGCATTCCCAACCGTATTGGCAATTTCAAAATCACTATTAGTGATACTGAAATAGTGATTCTTTTGTGTTCTTTTTCCCACGAAAGAGAGAACCAAGGGATATGAGGTAGGCATTGGTGTTCTTCTTGAGTTTCTGGAGGTTATATGCCTCGGGTCCTTGGAAAGAGATGATCTGCAGATCTCCAAAGTGACCACGAAGGAGTGCGAAGCCTCAACTCGACGGGTTAATCTCGCGGGGACTGCCAAGGGACGAACAATTGTTGATATTTCAGAAGAGCATGAAATAGAGCCAGATCGCCAACTTTTCTAAGGTGTTCCAGAGAAGTGAGTGAGTTCGTGAACGAAGCATCACCCACGAGACGAATTACTCTTTTTTGAACAGAATCCAACAGTTTTAGGGTATGTTTGGGTGTTTCACTCCAAATTGTGGAACAGTATTCCAGGACGGGTCGAATCTGTTCCTTATAGATTGAAAACAGCTAACTGAAAGTGAAATAGCTGCTGGCCCGAAACTGGAAACCAAGTTTTTGGGATGCACTTTCAGCAATTGATCTCACGTGATTTTCCCAAGAAAGGTTATTGCTGATAGTAATACCAAGCATCGAAATGGATGTCTGAATTCAACACCAGTGTATGATGAGAAATATTTACAAAATGAAATGAGTTTCAAATCTCATGGCTATCCATTGTGAGTTTCGAGAATAATGAGGAATATGAGATTTTGAGCTTTGAGAATTGTGAATTTGCAAGAAACAATCGTTGCCAAAGACAAAACTCTGATTGATATAACCTCATTCTGATTTGATTCGGTCAAGAAAGAAACCAATCGAACAAACTCGACTGCATCTCTACTGGTTGAATCGTACTTCATAACACGACCTATCTGACCAGTCAGCTTTTGATGTTCAACCACTAGTCCGAACGAATTTGTGTGGTCCGACCGTGGGCTGCCCGCATGTCGAACGTAGCCAGAGTTTTGAAGTTTCGATAATTTGTGAGTGAACAGCTGACAATCTCACACTACACCAGTGTGAACTACATACACTATTTCATCACTAACCAAACCGGAATTCTATACGCCTAGACAATATTTTGCGACGATAGAACACAACTAGTTATCCAAGGTTTGCAATATTGAATGTAAATCTTGCTGTTTCAAGGGCCTATACTGTATCGTTGTTCAATATTCATCCTTTCATCTATGGAAACGACTTCCTTGTGCCAAATATCGTATCATGAAAACTTCCATTCGCCGCTAATTCATCGTGATCTAGCTTATTTATGCTTCGATTCGAAGCAAACTCCGACATCAAAGCAAACCTTCCAAACGCCAGCCGGATTTCACTTTGTGTGAGAGATATTTGAAAAATTTCCTTCGGCTTCGCGAACACGGTATCCGTACAGAAGGCAAACAATTTGTGAGTATTTGCGGTGTTTCGATGTACTCATTGGCATTGTGAGCAAACACATGATATCGGCAGAATTGTAAATGTATAATTGATATGATGGTGAATTGGCGAGAAACGAGTAGGTACTTTGACCACAAAGGTAAGCGGTGAATACTTGATTAGGTGACTCGAAGTTAGCTGTATCATCGATTTCACTGAGCAAGAAATTAGTGAAATTGCCTTCTACCTACATTCATTCAATAATATCTCCATTTTGGTATACGCCAGATTGAGTTGGGAATTCAGTCCATCCGACTAAGTAAAATGGTTATCTATAATCTATAATCAACGCATATTTCTCGAAGACACAAACTATACTGTGGAAGGGACGTGACCATGTGAGTTGCTTTCGTCAGCGTGTAAAAAGATTTTTGTTTTGTTACAGTACTCAAGTATAACTACAACAACTAGTAACAATGATGTTTTTCGCCAACCTCTCTCTTGTTTGTCGTTAGCGGGGGAAAGAACATAGATGTTGCGGTAATAATGGTGAGATGACTCTTTCCCGAACTCGATCTTCTCTCCATCACCATTTCCAAAACCATATCCTTCAGTGTACCACATCCCAGCCAAACGACCCCTTAGATCGTTTTTGATGGTCGAATTTTCCACTTCAGCAGGCGTCAAGTAGACCTGCTTCAGGTGATCAGCAAGATATTTGCTCCGCTTCTTCGGTCATATGTTGTGAGAAATACTAGGCACATTTTTTTTAATACCTCAAAGGCCAGTGCTCAAGTTCTGGTTGTCTGAGAATCAGTAATTGTTATAGCTAACTTTAACTTCAACTTGCTCCAGCTTCCCATTATGTGCATGGGTTCCAGGGCATAAGGCAGCTGGTCGCCTCGCAAAAAAATGTACATACCGCATAGTCTATATTCTTTGGTCCTGAGACTTTTTGTGGGATAAACGAATGTTGTCTAATTGCAGAGTTCAGGGAATGGAAAGAGCGAATTCTTAGTTCAGGAGAAGGAGAAAGGTCATCAATAATTATCACTTAGTCTTAGAAAACCAGAGCTGACGCCCAGCCCTCTAAGGTATCACTCAAAAAATGGCTGCTGAGGTGGAAAATTCAACCTTCAAAAAAATCCTATGTTTCATGAGGAGTCTAAGGTTATATAGATGATTATGAGCTGGATGACGGTAATCACTACAATCTACGATCTAATCGTCGCTATCCATCGTCATTGACATGAAGGATCCGGGTCTGGAGATGGTGATGATCGAGGTGATGATAAACAAGAGCAGATCGTGTTCGTTCGTTCGTATCTCCCATCTATTTTTTTGTCGCTTACGAAGATCATTGTTCTACCTAGTTGATGTGAGTACAGGGTGTTTGTTGTGTTGTAGCGACAAAAGCCTGGGGAAGATTTATATCAACAATATATGAACATGGGTCCGGAATTGCTTCGTGTTTGGAATACAGGGTCTCCAAGTTTGAAAGAAAAGATTTTTATTAATATCTAGGAAACACTCGAAATAAGTATGCTGCATTATCCTTTGAAGAAAAGGTGAGACATGTACGACTTCATCATGATGGTGATCAATTAGTATGACTATTTTTGATAACCTTTAATTTTGCCTTTCACTGCCATTATTTCGAAAATGATGGAAATTCAGCATGACCTCCATGAAAACAAAGAATCGTTAATTCGATGTTGCCAGTTCATGCTATTCGATAAAATTGGTTTCATGCGAGTTTGAAGTCGAATACAATCGAGAATACCACACTACAATACGTTGTACGATAATTTCTATCGACATATATCGAATTTCACATATTTCGTTCGAAATTCGGTCCTCAGAGAACGAAATTGAATATCATGAAATCAATTTTTTGTGAAAAAAAAAAGAAATTGTGGAATTCAGTTATTTTTTCTGAAAGAATATCTTTGAGTTTCATTTTCAACAAATCAGAAGTGGACAAACCAAAAAAATGCTATTAGTGACAATAGCAGACAAAATTATAAGTTCCTCAAGTGGTGATCAATTTTATGCGCATGATTTTGATGATGTTACAGAGTCGGAAGTAATGAGGAGATAGATGCCTAATATTATAATTGTTATGTTACTCGTCATTCTGAACTGATTTCAAATGTACAACTTTCACTTGTTCATATCACAAACTAATGACGATTGTTCAAAATGTGTTCCGATGCAATTCATAAATCAGTCTACCGATAGTACCATTTATTCTTCTTCTTTGGGAAACATCAAGTCCCTGTTTCTCAAAAGTGGTGCTTCAACGGATATTTGTTCATAGAAACTTACTTTCATGCTATGACAAGAAAAAATCACGTTCAATTGTCGTCCACAATCAATAAATCAACCAGTATATAATACCGAATCAAATAATAAGTTGTGGAGGCAATTTTCGTGGAGATTTTAGTTGAAAGAATTTCAAGCAAGCTACCGTTCCGGTGTTAGTTTAGTTCGGAAGTAATTTTCCGCAGGAACAAGTTTCTGAATAAGTGGACTTATATGGTTAAAATGTGAAGCACAAAAGAATGAAATTAATTCCCAAGTGTTTGGAAAACTTTTTCCAAGTTTGATGAAAAATCTACTATAATGAGCAGATGAAAGGACTCCTCGAGTTTTAATGCAATGTTAGGCTAGGAACAAGGAAAATTCAAATAAATCTAATCAGTCTTTTCATTGGCTTTTACTATACAACTATGAAAATACCCAATCAAGTAATCAGACAATAATATTCCTGATTAATGTAATTTATTCTATATATCAATGATGCCTCAAAAATGAAATGAAAAAATATAGCTCTATACAGGGTGGCCCGTTTTTTAATAAGGAAAATTTAACAGCGTATAGTTACTCGTTGAAATAATAAAAAAAGCTTCCTATAAACATATACTTTTAAACGCTTCGTTTTTGAGATATTGGGTGTCAAAAATACGCTTCTGAATATATTTTTTTGATAAAATGATAGAAACGGTAGATGAATTAACGGATTTTTTCACAGATACTAAATTTGTTGAGCTTCATCAGATTAAATAAAAATTATTCATAAAAACTATTCAGTGGCGGCTGAATCTGGGGTAGCGAAGGTAGTAATTACACAAATTTGTCGGGTAATTATTTTTCATTTATTTCTCAAGTTTCAATGAAAAAGGCTCGCTTTCGAAGATTTTATAACATTTTGCAGTTGAATAATACTACTTGATATCAATTAAAGAAGTAGGCTATGCTCAGTTGCTCACTGTTCACTGTTTATATGTGCCCTCACACCAAAAGTTCTGTCAAAGAAATTACAAACTGGAGTTATTCTGTGTTTTATCAAAAAGTGTAATAATTCTATTCCAATTTTGCCGTTTGTCGATATGCCTATGAGATTCAGTACTGAAGAGTAGCAGATATTCATTTGTAATGGAAACGCAGAGGCAGCAGTTCAGGAATACATAAATCGCTTCCCTAGGAGAAGAGTACCTAATGCACGAGTCTTTATCAATACCCACTCACGTTTCCGTCAGTTTGGGTAACGTGGCAATAATGAACAATACCGAAATAATGGCCCACTGAGAAGAAATGATAACAATCACATTCTTAGATTTTTTGATGTTAACCAACAAATCAGTTCTAGAAAAGCAGCTCAACAGTTGCAGGTAATTTATAAACTATTATCATGTCATGATTGGTTTGGTCTTTCATTGGGTTCAGAGACATGCATAGGTTTGGTTTTTATTTTTCCTTCTGAAACGAAGCTATTAGATATGAAATCGGAAAGGGCAGAAAAATTGTATTTTGAAATGCACACCCCTGAAAATATTCAACTCATTCATGAACTGTAATCGGTCTTAAAGTTACCTCATTGAACACCCTATATCTCGAAAACCAAGCGTTTAAAAGTATATGTTCATTGGAAGTTTATTCATTATTTCAACGAGTACTATACGATGTAAAATTTTCCGTATTAAAAAACGGACCACCCTGTATAATGATCCTTGTAATCTTACCTTGTATATTTCCATGGTTGAACTTATTCGTCATCATCTCCGCACTAGCCAAATATAACAGGAGCAGAAACATCATCATCATCATTCGGAATTTGGACATAACATGGTATTTGGGAATAAAGGTCATGTTGACAAGATCCTCATGGGATATACGCCGTAGATCCGTACTTAGTGTTTGCCTTGCCCACAAATGTATATCCTCTGGTGCTTCGTTTGGGATTGATCTGAATATTAAACAGGGTAAGGAAACATATTTGATGATGCAGATTCAGATGATCTACGACTGAATGAGATGAAATATGTTTCACTAGCATTCGTCGCTTCTGGTGGGTATCTCATTCGTCATTATGGTAACTATCCACATGAGCTGGAAGCTTCATATTTTTGATTATGTTTGTCAAGAGGCATGACAGATATTGCAGGGAATAACTCAGTTGATTCGCTAATGAAAATCCTCTGACTCCTGTATAGATCAAAGAGAATGAATGAGTACTTCGTTCTACAGTTTTTGAGTTGTATTCGAGTGATATTAAAACAATCACACTCATAGATGCACACATAATATAGATGAATTATATGACTACACTGAAAAAAACAGCTCTACACGAGTCGAGGTATTATGTGATTTTGATATAAATGTTTCTAAACAAAGATTGAATATCTTGCATGGAGAGAAATTTCTTTGTTCTGAGAAATCCATGGTTCTTTCATTGGGATATTGTTTTCTTGTCACAGGAACATTGTCTCATCCAACCATTATTCAGCTCTCATTACTCGAAAGAAGAATCATAAATCTTGGTGAAATATCCGAGAATATTATGAAACACCCGGGCGATACATATCGCCCTCGATAGGACACTGATGTTGTATGTATTCAAAAAACGTTGATAATCAATTTGAAAGTTGGTTCCTTTTACTAAAAACATTTCTGGAGTTCAGATATCAAGCTGCCCCATTTATTGGAAGTCGGAAACATTCGAGGTATGTGTGTGAATAAAATGAGTAAGTATGTATTCAAGTTGTTAGTATCCCAATAATGAATCAGTTAATATACACATAATGAAGTTCAAGGAATTACCTACTTTCATTGAATAAGAACATTTTCATCGTTGTATTATCAAGTTAAAATATTTCGGAAAAACAATTAAGCATGCACTATACACACTGTTCTACCAATAACCAAAACTATTTTGTACACCTCGACACGTGTTTCGCAAAATATGTTAGCATCTTCAGGAGACGATTGAAACTGTTTGGATATAAGGGGTTTGAAGTCCCGTGGTAATATTATTCTTCTTTACGAAGGTGTATATTACATATTTTTGACCACTAGCAGTATATTTCAACCACTATAGTTTCGTGAAACTGAAATATGGACCTATTGACAATCTAATTAAAGTCTAGTAGCCATGACCATGACTGCAAATGTCGTTATTGAGTGCCATTACTGCGACTCTTCCAAAAAAACAGTGAATTCGGGATAAGGATCAGAGGCTATACATGTCTTCATTGACTCGTGTTTCATAAAATGACGAAAACCACTTTGGTAGGTTCTAGAGCTAGTGGTGATAAACGATATAACTATTAAACAAGCATATAATTAGGGCTATTATTCTTGAAGGTTTGAGTTTAAGTCAAGAGCATAGCGAGTGGCATAATCAATATGACTAAATACTAGCTCATTATATGCGAGTAGAATACTATATATACTTTGTTCACGACTACTATTGTTTTTGATATATATATACATTCATTTTCAACAACTGTTTCATCATAACTCATTTCACACCAGGAAAACTAAAAATTGAAGATACCTGTTATATTAATTATCTGTCCACGACTGTCGTACTTCCTCAAGCGAGATTGTTCCCACCAGTGAATAATAGCGGTGATAACCATTATTCACTGGTTTAAAGTTCCTTATATGTTATATCGCGTACCCTATAGGAACTCTAGACCAGTGAATTATTGTTATTCACTGCTATTATTCACTGGTGTAAAAAATGGTTACCGTTTTGCTTGAGAAAGTACATGTAATATGAATATTTCAAAGAACAGTCGTCGATAAAATCCATTATACACCTCCTATCCCTATCCTTCCTATGTACGCCCGATGATCTTCAAAATATTACAAAGTGTCAGAATGGAAACCTTGAGAAGAAGATCCAATAACCCAGAAATATATATGCTCTGTACGCCACTGACTATGAGTAGATTACCTAATGAAACAAAACACCCATCCCATAACAGAACGGCTAAAACACGAAATAGCTCTTGTTATACTGTTTTAGATAAATCAAAGAGGTACATTGTATGTTTTCAATTTGATTCCCTCATCTGATTACCCAATGCCTTTTTTGTATTATCATTCCACAATAAATGTCATCTCCCATGATTTTTCAGATAACAAGCAATGGCAGCTTCATCTATAGACTCGCAGAGCATTACTTGAGAAACAATATCTGACGTGATATGATAATCCAGAGCACGCACTATATTATTTCTTTATGAAAATATCTATTGATACTCTATGTAACTGAAGCATCAGGTACTCACGAATCTCTAGAAGACTCAAATCACCTAGCACGGATCACTAGCACCTGCTGCCTTTTTGCTAATGACTGTTCGAATTACTATTCTCCAATTAGAGTAACACATTCTTATGTTCAAACTCGAATTCAGGATATCCCAGAAGAGCGAAAACTATGGATTCAATACCATCCAGACGCGCCAAACTGGCGCCTTCTCATAGTCCTGCGCTGCAGAATCCTGGAAAGAGGAGGAGAATGATGATTATTAAATTATTGAATATATGGATGAACACCAGAAGATGTGAATGTTACTTCATTATTTCCTATAGTCATACGTTCCAAGTAGGGGCTGTTATGTTCTTGAATCATATTATTGACATTCCGTAGGCATTTGCATAACGTAAGGATGGAGGATTTATAACACATTATGATATAGATTATCAAATCAATAACAATTTCATGTCCCATGTCTTGAATAATGACTTCATTCAAACCCAAAAGTCTTGGTCAGTGATGTGAGAATATCAACTTGGTTTAGTAGGTAGTGGAATTCATTGCGACTGTCTACTGAATTACAATATCTGGACACCAATTAGAAGGTCCTAGAGGGGCACAGTGTCTGAGCGCTCAAAATGCACACATTTCAAAGACGATAAGTGCTGTCGATTCGAATTCAGCTATTTGCTCAGCATTCCTTCTGTAGATGTGTGCTTTTTCAATTGTAATTCTGGCAGCACCTCGGTGCAATAGGAGTATATAGTTCAGAATCCATTATAAACTGCAGGTCCTTCTCTTCCTAACCCATCACAAGTTTCGACTTCTGGTTAGTTGGTTTTCAACTTCGAAGTAGCGATACTCAAATCCAAAATGGAGAATATTTCCTCGATGCCATTGATACTTGAGGCTTCACTTGAATTAGAAAATGTCAGAAGTTGAGAGAAAACCGATTGAATAGGGGAAACACTACAAGATGCAGTGATCAAGAGGTTTCGTAGCCTTCAAGACCCAAGAGTATTCACAGTCCAGAGTCTTCAATCTACTTCTCAAATGACTTGACTCACTACTGGCTACCCTGATGGTTCTGATCAAATTCATATCAATCAAGCCGGGAATCACATGCTGTAATGAGAATGGACTTCGTGTGGCACTGTGGCAGATTCCATTGCGACTGTTTCTATTACATTACAAACAGTGAAGCTCCCATCTAGACTAATTTATGTAGATATAGTATCATTGCAATATGAACAAACATTCGCTCTCGTATACGTATTACCGTTTGTTATGGAATAACAAAATACTGAAACCCTGAAGGGAAATATGATATCTCTTTGGATACATACAAATTGAGCCACTTATTATTCGTTCGAAAGAGGATCACCTATATACCTATATATCAGTTGATGGAAGTATTCAACAGGAAATATATTTCAAGGAAAAACCTGCCATTTGATGGAATGATGTCGAAATATTTCAATAAGACTTTGATGTGTTTTTTTTTTGCCGCTGTTCGATCATTTTTTCAACATTTCTGGGACAACTTGTATATGAATGTGCTTTCGCATGATATCATGTATGATTATCAGAAATTGATACATTTTTATCAAGAATATTTCCCAAAAACTCTCCTAAGGACATTTATAGAGCTATGCTATAGCTGTACTCAGGGACTCGAAAATGTTATATATAGCTATTGGCTATGAAATATGAATGAGAAAATGCACCAAGAAAAATATCACTCATCAAGTCAGAGTGGAAGCTTTGATATCTGTATATTCTTCTTCCACTTTTCCAAGATAGGGTAGTAATAAAATACAAATAATACCCTTTCCATACCGAAAGGAGATTTTCTATAGGAAATCTATTCATTTTTTGCTCGCATTCATTCACAAATTTTCATCAGGGTGAAAAGCTACAAACAAATAGAGTTTCTGACAAGCACGTATTGTTTTGGGTTTGTGCTGTTGAGATTTGGGAATTATTTTCTCTGTGGTCCTATTCAAACAGAACGGAAACTTCAATACAAAACCTGTAGTTCGACTGTAAGTTCTTGAATCATTTAATAATGCAGTAGTTGTTCTACTCACTTTGAAACTCATGAAATTCTTATAACTCGTGTAAACTTGATTATTTATTGATGAGTACAAAAGATTTTGCGGAAGAAGATATTGTCATATATATAATACTTATTGCGAATTATTCAGCTTACCACATTATTCGCATTACGAATTTGAATTTATTCGACGTTAAAAACCGAATTCATTCCATCTATGAGTATATTGGCTGTTTATGTGAAAACTCAACATTCCTTGATGAATCTGTTGATTATACAAGGTGTCTCGGAATTTGCCTGCCGAACTTCACCAGCGGTTTCTACTAACAAAAATACAAAATAAAGTTATACAATGAACATGAGTCGAAAAATGTCTCCAGCTACGCCCCCCTGACATAAAGCCCCTGAAAATTTTTCTCGAATTTTTCCGAAAGAATATTTAATAAAATGATGCAATTCGGTACACAAGAACTAATTTTTCTAAGCTCAATGCAGTGAAAATAAAAGTATTTCTTTCTCGACGTGTTTAATACAGGGTCAGACTTCATTAAATATTGCTCAAACATTTTTGTATGCATGTTTTCCGACAATTTGATCCTGTATTATGAAAATTCACACCTCTTCAGAGAATGAGGGTGCTTTTGTTCCGAATTAATCAGATGTATCATTTTCGAGTGGAATCGATTCAAAAATATTGGTACATCTCACATATTATGCATAACGTTGCCAATTTTCGGATCATAGTAGCTTCAAACTAATCAACTACCGACTTTATTTTCACCAAACAATTTCATAAAGGCGACTTGAACTTTTGTGCATTTTTTTCCATATCCATTACAATATATTGCATTTCATGCATAATATCTGAGATGTAACATCATTTTAAAATCGATTCGACTCGAAACTTGAACGTCTAATCGACATGAGACAAGTCCATCTATTTCTTTGGAACGAGGTTTGATTTTCATAATCCAAGTCAAAAAATATGCATACAAGGAAGTTTGCGCAATATATATTGTAGCTCCACTCTGTATGACATTTTGTAATATTTTTAGTTTTACATGGCGTTTCGTGAATATTCAAAGAATGTCATCTTCAGGAGCTCCTTTCCAGGAAGTCGCAGCTCCCCTTTTTTGTCGTAGGAGCCGCTGGTGAAGCTTGGCAGGCTGATTTCGATACACCCTATATAACGTATCAACATACCTGATATCTCCCAAAATCATTATTTCACAAAAAAATTACGGAACAGGTCGATTTCTATATGGAGGGGGATACCTTTTGACGGAAAATAAATAATCCATACTACAACCCTCTACTCCCCAGAGCAACCCCCTCAATAATTTGAATAAGGAATGAGGGTCGTGTTATGAATTCATTACGAGGTAATTCAATTCTGAAACTAGCAGTGGAAAGTTTTTCGAATTCCAACAAGTCGTTCTCGGGATATTCGAGTTCAATGGTTCAATTGCGATTAATTGAATGTACGGAATGAATTATTGAATGGTTATCCACAACAAATGTTCAAAATTACCTTCATCGACTTCCATAAAGTGATAGAATCTATTCGTGAATTCCTCTCGCACATTTGAAATGTTTCTCTAGTTATTGCCTGGCATTCAACCCTAATTCTTCTTAACTAATCGTCCAGATCATAATAGATTCCCATTCATGAAAAACGGATTTCGGATGACCGCAAAGAAAAAAATCATTAGGCGTCAAGCCCGGCGAGCGTGCTGGCCATTTTAATGCTCCCTCACGACCTATCTATTGGTTTGGGTAATTTTGTCGTAGCCATTTTCTCACTTATGATACGGAATGAGGTGGCACATTATCTTGTTGAGAATAAATATTATCTTTCAATAGATATCGATTACCATCTTCATAGAGGTCCGTAGAGGACCAATAGAATGGACAGCACGTCTGCCGGACTTGGCACCCAATGATTTTTCCCTATGGGTCATTCAAAATCGGTAATTTATGAAACGGAACCAACTGACCTCGATGATTTGGAAAGGAGAATGAGAACTGAATGCCAGGTAATATCAAGAGGAACATTCTCAAACGTACAGGAGGAATTTTCAAATAAACTCTACTACTGTCTAGGAGTCAAAATGGAGGTCATTTTGAACATTTTCTGTGAATACCTGTTCAATAATCTATTATTTACATTCATTATTCATTTACTCACAATTAAAAAACATACCATTCGAACTCGGTTATCTCGAGAACGACTTATTGGAATTCAAAAATTTTTCCACTGCTAGTTTCAGAATTGAATTTTGAATTACCTTCGCGATGATAGATAACAACACAAGATTCAAATTATTGAGGGGTTTGCTCTGGGGAGTAGAGGGTTGGAGTATGGATTATTTATTTTGCGTCAGAATGTGTCTCCCTTCATATGAAGATCGACCTGTTTCGTCATATTTCTTTGTAGAATAATAATTCTGGGAGATATCGAGGGTGGATAGCGAGGTGAATAGTCTTAAATGGAGCACCCGGTACCTATAAGTTCGAAATGCTTTTCATTTCCAGAGTGAATTATGATTATGGGTTCTGAAATAGTGAATTACTAATGGCTATACTTACTGATTTACTGGTAACGGCATCAAATTGAATGCATCAGACAGCTGTTAATGATATACCTGCGGCAACAATGAGTAATGATACAAAAATATCATTTATATACAGAGTGAGTCAGTTTTTCGTAGTTGGACTTCTTGAAGAGCACATATCTTCGCGTGTGTGCTTGGTTTTCGATATACAGGGTAAGGTCTGTACAAAATCTCAGCACATATTCCTGGGGTCAAAATGAGTCGATTCAAAGCAACTTACCTCAATCCGAAATTGCTTTGTTTCCGAGATACAGGTGGTGAAGTTGAAGGATGAATTCATTACTCCAAAAATCGATATCCAAGGGTTTTTTTGAGATGCAGAACACGAATACGGACACATTTTCACTGTGACCATTAGAGGGCGCTTACCAATGGACTTCTCATGGATTAGAATGACCATAACTTCTTTCTCAGTGTAGTTTCTCACGTTATTTGTTGAGAAAATGATTATTTGAGCATTTTCGAGCAAAAAAGGTACATCTGTGAAAAGCCGCTGAAGTGAGCTGATTTCGAGATATTTCAATTTTTAGTGTTCGATGCAGCGCACCAGAATATTTAAATTATTTTTCATCAATAATATTTATAGATGAGAACCCAAAGTCATCTTCACAAAATTCATCAGAATGATCAAAGATCAATCGTGAATGAACATGTTTCGCGCTCATATAAGTCCATCACCAGCCCATAGAAAGTTTCATAGTTCTTAAAAAATCGGTATTGACTTAGGATATAGATGCAAGAATTACTTAGTACTCACATGGAAATGAAAGAAGTAGACATACAAATAGTATAGTTATAGTTTCCTAAGGAAAAATTATGGATTATACAAAGAGAAATTTTGAATTCGATTTCATTAATTATTGGCTGACCTAGAGAGATCTTTCTGTAGAAGTTACAGCGATGAAACGCCGTACCTATGTATTTGATGTGTTCCTCTATCAAATAACCACTCCACTGGTTATATCAACTTCTCAGATTTTGATACAGGGTGAATCGAAAAATGAAAAATATCAAAATTTGCCATTGAATAAATAACACCCTATTAGAGATTTTGCGTTCAAATTTCGTATTTCCTAAAGTCACTGCTTCGAAAACAATTGCCTTTTAAAATTTTGACCCTTTCAACAAACAAAATTAGGCCTTGAAAATCTGAATATTTCAAATTCGTCCACATTTTCAAATAGAGCTCGTTGAGTGCCATATTATGGAATTTTTGTTTTTGAAAATCGGTCGACGGGTTCCAAATTAGGAGTATGTTGTGGGTCAAAATCGCACACACTGTATATACATTCTTGATTTACCATAAGTATATATAGGGTGTCTCAGTATACCTGTTCCAATAGATTATCTCAGCCATTTCGAAACATGAAAATTTGAAAATTACATGATCAACTACAATTCTAATGATTTGATATTATTATTGAATTCAAGTCAAGATAACAAAAATATCGTAGCCTACTGCAAATCGTTCAATTTGAAATTCCAATTGTAGTTTTCTCCATCAAATCAAATTTAAAATATGAAGTGTGAAAAATCGTTGGAACGGTAATTTTGAGTAGAGTCACTTCTGGTCAAACCGGAAGTGACTTTCAATCTTTGTTTTTATCAGTTGAAGCTTCCTTGAACAAATTGGAGATCATGAAATTTTCGAATTTTCATTTCTCGGAATGGCTAAGATTCTGGGACACCCGGTATTTTCTTCGATTTGGGAATCGAAAGAAATCTCCTCAAATCTCTTATCAGTTGAAGTAACCTACACGGGTGAATATACGAAGAACTTCAAGTTGTATATTTGCTCCTTCATTTAGAAACAATTCTATAGTTTTCTCTGAGATTATTTCCGTGTCACACATGCACCCAATATCACATTGTAAAGATGTTTGATAGGTGAGTACAACTGTTTCGGATGAATAACTATTCATTAGTCACCGTCATTAGGTTCAGAATCGTCTAACGAATGGGAAAAATCAGATTTCACTCATTTTAACTTGACACCTTGTGTTCGGGGAAATGCCCTAACGTTTATTTTCTGTTCGGTCAGATAATCCATTACGAGCAAGTTTGGAATGGAAGAAAGTGGAGAAGAGGATCGATTCTTTCGAATATTGGATGTCTCTTGAAAATTTATCTATTTTGCGGTGTTCAACTGGGTCAGATGGGCGATTTGGTATATCATGTTGTTGCTCAAGACCGAATGGAAGTAAACAGGGAAGCACATGGACAAATATAATCACTATGGATGATGGAAATTCAGAAAAATGCAGTGTTTTGATTTTGACATGTAATATGGAACATTGCAAAACTGACGAAATTTTTTAAACATCTTACTTTATACGAAGTCAGTTGGATAAGGAAGAATGTTTTTCCTACGGCTATAACACATGCAAGATTGCTCTTGTTTTACTGTGTTCGATACATCAATGATGTCACACGTATCTGATATCACAATGACTCCATTGTGTTATTATTTCAAAAATAACTAATCGCCCATGGAATGTCACATTTCAAGCAATGACAGCTCTGTCTGATAGATGAGTATTACTTGACAGGAAATCAGATGGCTACAAGACGAAAAATCGAAAATGCCGGTGTTATCTATTAAAGCCGTAAAAAAATTATAGTGTAAAACTTGCACAGAATGCTAATTTTCTACTCGAATGATTGCAGCATGAGCCATAGACATTTTTCAGTGTCATACCCAACTAGCATTTTCAGTCACAGGCACCATGGTTCAAGAAACTATTACCTATATTTAGTGATAATAACGTATTTATCACTTATTTCAGAACTTCATAGTATAAATGTCAGTGATAGTTATTTAGTGAGTAAAAATTACGTAGTTTTTACACTAGATAATAACTTCAAAGTGAGAAATTCTCATGGCTTATTACGATGTAACTATTTCGAAACTGTCACTCCTCAAAACTACTCTTAAGGTTTCGGAACTTTGGATATATTATTACGGTAACGCTTACCACCCCAAGAAGGCTTCACAGTTGCAATTACTCTATGGTCACCAATTAGGTTTCTACGACGTTGTCGTTACTTGATCGATCACCTAATAATTCAGTCAATTCTTGGTGATATTTCAAGTAACATATTGGTAATTCCTACTCAAACAATTCCTTCATAGTTGAAACAACTTTTCGGTAATTATATTCAGTTGAAGTTACCAATACATAGGTTATCATAACTGACGAGTTCCAAAAGTAACTTTCTGATTCATTTTCGATTGGAAGCCATATTGATTGATGTGATAACCATTTGAACAGGAAATAATTTTGGTTTTTCTTGTTGATAAACATCATTTTATGAAGAATAATAGCATTCGTTCGATCACAAATTGCATAATAATGGAAATTAACATGATTTACGATGATTTTTGAAAAATAGCCGAATGAAATAAAACCATATTTTTGGTGAAATGAGCCGTATTTTGTGGGCGCATCTTGAATTTCGAGGCAAAATCATCACATTTATCGAAAAACTGAATGTTGTTCGAATTTTTCAAGTTCGAGTATCAATTATTTCGCGTGTTTGTCCTTGTATTATTTATTGAATGGTTAGGCATATTGGACTTGTTCATTTTTCGTGAATGTGAACTTCATGGATGAAATGAAGAATAATAAAGAGAGAAAATAATATTTTTATGAAGTGGAAAAGAAATAGAAAGTCAGGTAGGAAAATTTACTACATCTTTACGTAATTTCGACGTCGACGGGTCGTAAGCATTACGTAATTGTGTGAGTTCCCGCTACGTCGGCAAACCGTAATAATTACTCGTGATTTGTTCCCCATTTTGGTCGTAAATACGTAGTAACGACGTAATTATAACGTAACCGCAACTAGTAAATATTACTTAATAGTCGACCCAATAGTCGTAATTACGTAATCGCGACTATAAATGCTAGTTGGGTACTATAAGCAGCACAACTTCCATAGAGAAAAATTTCGCATTTTCATGTTAAGAACGGGAGCAGATTCGGTTCCAAAACGTCCAAAGACAAGTAAAAGTTCAATATTTCTTCAATATATCTATATATCTTTCCTCCGAACTTTTGTTCAAAAAAATTGTCACTGACAAGCTAACTGGATTTTTCTTCTAGACTCCCTGATAGAAACATTTTTTGAACGCAGTGACATTCTGGGGCAAATCATCTGATTTGTGTTGCCATACAGGAATATCACCCGTCCTGATCGACTCGTGGTGTTGCTCGGCAACACGATTTAGTGAACAATAAAGCGACAGAATTATTTCGAATATTCAGTACATCATGATGATCATATAACTATCATGATTTCATGTCAAACTGACAGACCCTGATTCGTCATCCATTGTTACATCGTTCAAAACACCAACGCTGATAGACCAATCAATATTGAAAGGTAGCTTTAGTGTTTTCGAGATAATACAGATTATCTTTGGCATATGATTTCAGATTTGTGAGAATATTCAAGATGAGTGGAATAATCAATACAATTCATCAAAAATATCGACCTGAATATGTTGAGGAACGTTGTTCTCCCCATAATTTGAAAACATATTGTTCGTAACGCTTTGTTCATGACGATGGGAATCACATCAGACCTAAAAAAAATAGAGCATATATCATCATTATATAATTACCACACCTGAGTTATCAAAACAGTGTTGACAATCAATATCAATTTGAATACACTAGCAAAGGCCAGTTCGATATGTAATTCGATATTTTTGTTTTGTTCTATGCATATAATTAGTGTTTTGAAAGATTCTATTAATGTTGAATGAGATAGTGAAAGCAACTTTATGAAGACCATAACATTTTTGTTTGAAATCACGCCACAATTTCGCAGTATCGAATTGAAATCATATATATTAAACAATGTTTCGATCACGGCTGTTTCGATCTTCCACCCTCAGGTATCCTTTGTGGAAGTTTTTCAATATCTATTGATGCTCCATCACTCTACACTTCAAACGCCTCCATATGAACATTGGAATGTTTCATATGAATTTTGTTCATATGAATAAATTTTAGTATATATCGCGTAAAATGCGTATTCTTGTTTCAGAATATCCGATCAAAATAGCTACCAGAAAATTTGTTGCCCTTTCTATCCAAACTGTCACGACTGAAATTTGATCAAATTCAATGGCCCCATTCTTGGCGAAGAATTCCTCTATATTGAGGTGACATGAACGCCATTAAACGTTCAGGCCACGCAAACATCGATATCTTTTCTCTCCAGACTTCCATCCTTGGATAAACAACTCGTCTTGAAACTTCTTCGATATAAATTCGATAAGTTTTTCTATCTCTTGAACATCCGTAAATTGCCAGAAACTTCCAATAAGTAAAACTAACGAGTGCTGACAGCCAATTAATTTATCTTGTATGATATGACAAAATTCCCCGTGCGAAAACCTTTCTGATGAATCACCTTCAGAGCGGACCGTAATCCAGCTTAGCGTCTCACAAAGAACCTGCCAATCGGGATTATTACTTCCAATCGCCACCTTCTGGCGGGTATAGTAGGGCATTCAAAGTCGTTAGTTGGATTGGGATGAGCAGGGGCCATCATGGCATATCATGACATTGATCTGCGAGATACAAGATGTTCAAACAAGATTCGATGTACGATCATTCATGTTTCTATATCTTCACTGCTGGAAATGGGTTAACACTTATAAAGAATCGCTTAGTGGTGCCCGCAAGAGTCCCGTGTTCGAGAGTCTCGCATGGTCTCGTCTCGTTTTCGAGACAAGACTCGAGACGAGACTCGGGCTAGACGAGACGATACTTTCATTGGTCTCGTCTCGAGTCTCGTGCAAGACCTCTCGTGCCTCGTGCGAGAGTCTCGCAGGTAAATATTTCTGCGTGCCGACTGCAGACTTGAGAATTTCATTCATAACACAACATATTTAGAAAGAATTCAGACTATTCAGCACAGATAGGCAAAACATTTCATTCATAAATACTTCAAAAACACAATCCATGTTTGTTGTAAAACGACGTAATGCGTGAAACGAAAACGGACTATTCTCTCTCTTACGGCGGAATGATGTTAGATTGAAGTTTTTGTTCTGTTCATTTGTTTAGAATATACGTGTTACCTACTTTCCATTTCCTTTTATTACTTTCGAATATATAATGCAGTGTTGCAGTTTTGTTTTAATTCTCTCTTCCTACTTCTACATTATACCTGAAAAGTAGGTAAAGGTAAATATCCCGTACTAGACTGAAACAAGATTATGCATGACGAAATTGCGATACATCTGCGAGACTCTCGTACGAGACGCGAGACAAGACGAGACTCGAAGCTGCGAGACGAGACTCGAGACAAGACTTCATATTCCATCGGCGAGATGAGACAAGACTTTATGAAAGTCTCGTTTCGTTGGTCTCGTGTGAATCACTAGAATCGCTTGATCCTTGAGATCATTCTGATGGGATTATCCACATTTCGAAATCACTTATAATACTATGATTTTTGTCCTTGTTATCAATCGTATGTTAGTTGTCAATCTTTCGTTGATGAAACAGAACTGCTAGTTCTAGGATAATCTCCTACTTGATTTTTTTATGTTCTGGTTCCCACGAAAAGGAATATCCTGTAATGTTCAGAGAACATCGTAGGAACCAAGGAAAATAGGGTGAAAATTGGTGGTGGTTCTTCTCAAATTTCTAGAGGTTATATGCCTCGGGAAACACCTCTCTTGGCAATGTGTTACAGAGCTTCGCTGTTCGTTGAATGAACGAGTCTTTGGAAAGATCACCCTTTAATCTCGCGGGGACTGCCTAGGGAGGAACAGTTGTTCATATTTCAGAAGAGCATAGTCAATGAAAATATCTATAAAATAGAGCCAGATCACTAACTTTTCAACGGTTTTTTAGAGAAATAAGTGAGGTTGTGAGCGAGGCATCACAAACGAGACGAATTGCTTTTTTTTGGACAAAATCCAACAGTTTCGGGATATGCTTGGGTGCTGCACTCCAAATATGGGAACAGTATTATAGGACAGGTCGAGTCTATGCCTTATGAATCATGAGCAGCTGACTGAAAGTTGAATAGCTACTAACCCGAAACATAACACCAAGTTTTTGGGAAGAAGTTCAAACAATTGATTTCACGTGATTTTCCCAAGAAAGGTTACTGCAGTAATATCAAGCATCGAAATGGATGACTTCAAAAGTATGGTTACCCCTGACAAACTTCCCAACTAGCATTTTCAGTCACAGGCACCATGGTTCAAGAAACTATTACCTATATTTAGTGATAATAACGTATTTATCACTTATTTCAGAACTTCATAGTATAAAAGTCAGTGATAGTTATTTAGTGAGTGACAATTACGTAGTTTTTACACTAGATAATAACTTCAAAGTGAGAAATTCTCATGGCTTATTACGAAGTAACTATTTCGAAACTGTCACTCCTCAAAACTACTCTTAAGGTTTCGGAACTTTGGATATATTATTACGGTAACGCTTACCACCCCAAGAAGGCTTCACAGTTGCAATTACTCTATGGTCACCAATTAGGTTTCTACGACGTTGTCGTTACTTGATCGATCACCTAATAATTTAGTCAATTCTTGGTGATATTTCAAGTAACATATTGGTAATTCCTACTCAAACAATTCCTTCATAGTTGAAACAACTTTTCGGTAATTATATTCAGTTGAAGTTACCAATACATAGGTTATCATAACTGACGAGTTCCAAAAGTAACTTTCTGATTCATTTTCGATTGGAAGCCATATTGATTGATGTGATAACCATTTGAATAGGAAATAATTTTGGTTTTTCTTGTTGATAAACATCATTTTATAAAGAATAATAGCATTCGTTCGATCACAAATTGCATAATAATGGAAATTAACATGAATTACGATGATTTTTGAAAAATAGCCGAATGAAATAAAACCATATTTTTGGTGAAATGAGCCGTATTTTGTTGGCGCATCTTGAATTTCGAGGCAAAATCATCACATTTATCGAAAAACTGAATGTTGTTCGAATTTTTCAAGTTCGAGTATCAATTATTTCGCGTGTTTGTCCTTGTATTATTTATTGAATGGTTAGGCATATTGGACTTGTTCATTTTTCGTGAATGTGAACTTCATGGATGAAATGAAGAATAATAAAGAGAGAAAATAATATTTTTATGAAGTGGAAAAGAAATAGAAAGTCAGGTAGGAAAATTTACTACATCTTTACGTAATTTCGACGTCGACGGGTCGTAAGCATTACGTAATTGTGTGAGTTCCCGCTACGTCGGCAAACCGTAATAATTACTCGTGATTTGTTCCCCATTTTGGTCGTAAATACGTAGTAACGACGTAATTATAACGTAACCGCAACTAGTAAATATTACTTAATAGTCGACCCAATAGTCGTAATTACGTAATCGCGACTATAAATGCTAGTTGGGTTATGTTGGGCACAGTGAGATAAGCTTTTCAAGAGTAAAGGCATGCTTGTGTTTTGTTTGCATTGAAATCTACTGAGTTATTGGATCCCCAATCGAGAATTGTTGCCAAGTCCATATTCATGTTGTCAACATTTCTTACTCGTTCGTTTCTGATTTGCCTGGCTGGTTTTGGAGCCCTGGAAGAGAAGGTGGTATGGAGAGTACTATCATCCGCGAAGCTATGAACTGGACATGAAGTTGCTTCCAACAATTCCAAGAATTATGACAAATATATCACAGTATCATCAAACATGGCACTCGATTTTCCCAAGAATTTAGATCAACATGACCTGGCCCACAACAAGATTTGAGGTAAATTAGAGGATTTGTCTTATTCGGAAGAAGGTAACAGCATTTCTATATGATTCAATACATTAATTCATTCTACAACATGGGGGAATTTTTCCACGATGAATCCTTCATGAAGTAGGTTGGTACAATTTTGAGATCGAATCGAAAATAGAAATGATAGTTCACAACAAATTAATGCTCCTGATGATTCATTAACTATGCAGTTGTTGAGATTCTACTGCGACTACATTCTTGTCGAATCATCAACTGATTCTCAACAGTGTAAACGAAGCAATGAAATATGGAGAACTATACTAGGACAATAATATTTAACGCATTTCTTCTGTCATTATCCTGTCCATGAGTATACCTCCTCAACCGTGAGAAAGCAAATGTCTCTATGGAAAAGGCAAGCAACACCAAAAGCTTTCGAATCTCATACTTGGAGTTGACATAGGATGAAAGCAGTGTACCTTAGATAATTGGCTGGTCACTCTGATTTGCATGGGTACCAGAGGTTGCGAGATGATTTGTTTGAAGCAAATTATAGCGATAATTTTTTCACGTTTGCATATTTGTTTGAGAAGAAGCTCATGCGTTGTTGTATATAATATGCTGTTTTGTTCGACGATGAAGTCTGTTCGAACAAAAACTGAAATTTCCGTTTTCGCTTAGCATTTTGTGGAATAGTTATGGAAATAATCACGTCGAATTACTTTTGTGCGAGTGATTTTTTTTTTATTTCGACTAGATCATCACTCGTCTTTGTTGCTATTCAGAAATCCTATACTCGTGGACTCGTGCGTTTTTTATAGCAAGAAGGATTCGTGAATCTATATATAGTTGAAATTTACAAAAAAAATTCCCGTCTGGGTAATGAGTGTTGAAAAAGCAAATAAATTTGGCATAAACAGAATCTGTAATATAGAGACGGAAACTCTTGTATGGATCTGATATCACCAGAGTGAGGATTTCGAAAGCTTTTTGAATTCGATATGAGGAATACTTGAATCCAGAATATCCAACAAAAACACCCACAGAAAAGAGGGCTGTGAAAAAAAAAAAACAACTGACGAACTCAAGAACATGCCGTTACTTATAATGATAGTAACCTTGGAATCTTCATGATATCCACTCTGTTAATGCGAGCGGTGCGAAAATGACTGGATCGAACGTTTTCTACCAGGATTCTAGTACAACTTTTCAAGAGCCTCATGACCAGGTTACCATTGGAGGGGATGAAATTGATGTACTTCAGAAAATTGTTTTCTTCGTTCGAGCCTTTCACGTCTCATTTTGTTCTGAACACACTTCTAGTATGATGGACGTATTGAGCTTATTTTTCTTGAATGAACTCCCGAAACAGCTTAGGAAGAGGTATATGAGTGCTATTGGAATTACCAATCATTCTTTTTTAAAACCATTCATTCACCGGTCGCATGCTTTGAATTTTCTGATTTTCTTGACGCGGCATCGTATAAATCACACTTTTGTTGCAAGTTATACGCTTGTCCGCTTTTTATTGGCAACAGGAAGAGATAAACGTCGATGAAAAAATGCGGAATTACTCGGCGAACGATCAATCATTGTCAAGATTGATCGCACATGTTGACAAATACTCTCTCGCTGGAAAGTAACGAGAAAAACCAGCTCGGTAACGAGAGGGAGTCCGCCTTTGGAAGAGAAACTGATTTGATTTTCCAACAGGCATTCGAATTACTTTTGAGTGTTTGATAAAATACGCATAAATCAGTTACAAGGACGCTTTCAACGAATTCGTGACTAACTTTGCAGACGTGTCACCATCATTTTATCATTTATCTGAAAGATTAGTCGGTTTACATTTTGACGTTTGCAAAGAGATACGCGAGCAGTGACACGATGTATTCTTTCAAATTGAGTAATTAAACGATCAATACTTGTATCATAGATGCAGGGTGTTTCTGAATTCTAGAGACATGAAAGCCTTTTATACCCAGAAATTGTTCAAGAAACATATTATAGTATTCTGTGCACGGAAGACACTAGACACCGGGTACACCAGGATCATATGTGTCCTTTTATGGTAAGACCATCTACCCATCCACCCATTTATGGCAATCTTCAGTAGAAAAACACGGGGAATCTCTAGCTGTCGCGTTGGACATATCGAAAGCATTCGACCGTGTTTGGCACGAAGGACTCCTCCACAAACTACCATCATACGGCTTACCACCTCAGCTATGCCATCTCTTATCGAGTTTTCTTTCAGGCAGATCGCTTCACGTGGTGGTGGACGGTGTATCGTCTGATACCATTGGCATCAATTCCGGCGTTCCACAAGGATCAATTTTGGCACCAACATTATTCCTGCTTCATATCAATGATCTGTTGGGAGTAACAACTTGCCCCATCCACAGCTTTGCAGATGATAGTACCCTCCATACTGCTTTCTCTTCCAGAATTCCCATTTCTTCCCAGGAAACTAAGACCTCACGGCGCAGGCAGGTCAATGATGTCAATGAAGATCTTGCTGAAATCACAGCCTGGGGAAAAAACAACCTAGTTGAATTCAACGCCACCAAAACTCAAGCCTGCATTTTCTCTAGAAAGGCGGAACTCAGTATGCCCGATATTGTAATGTCTGGCTCCACCATCCCCACCAAGCCCACCATATCTATGCTCGGAAATCTTCGGAAATCTCTGCTATCATCCCTTCGCTAGCAATACCAATCAGACGAACTAGACAAGCCCAGTCAGCACATCCTTTCGTTGTCAACCTCGAAAGATGTCGAACAGCACTTTATCAAGACTCCTTCATCCATAGAACGGCTAGGCTCTGGAATTTATTGCCTGTGGAAGTGTTCCCAACAACATATAATCTCCAAAAGTTCAAAAAAAATTCCAATACCTATCTCCTGTCCCTATCCTCCCTAGGAACGCACGATGTTCTTTGAACATTATAGGGATTCCCTCTCGTGCGCTCCGAGCGATAAAAAAAATACTCTGATAGAAGACCATAATATATATTTTGATTTTCTTCATAATGATTATCTTGGCACAAGAAGATGAGGATCTTCTGAAAAATATCCACTCATTATAATGAGCAACAAGCTTGAAATTTCTTGATTCAAGAACAAAATTGTTCAACTATGATGAGAGATTAACTTAACAATAAAAGAATGTTCTTGTTTCAAACTGATTAATTCTTTACTCGATCAATAC
The DNA here is from genome assembly GCA_918026855.4 of Phaedon cochleariae. Lineage (NCBI taxonomy): Eukaryota > Metazoa > Arthropoda > Insecta > Coleoptera > Chrysomelidae > Phaedon > Phaedon cochleariae. The sequence goes on along the minus strand of OU896707.1, from coordinate 71,420,147 downwards.
GTACTGTGATAATCAATTAATTTTCATTGGCATCAAGATTTCTTTCTAGGAATGAGTCAAGAAAGTTCTGTAGAAGAATCAAACAAATATTTGGTTGGAGAGCCATATGGTTGAATCACCCTAATAACACAATAACATCTGTAAGACGTCGAAAAACATCCATATGGGATGATAGGAACATCTCTGGAAAATCCCTATGTTCCTTGGGACATTCTTGGGATGTTGCTGGCAACACCCTTGTCAGCATTTGCGATGTCTTATAAACATCCCATCAGAATGTTTGTGGGATGATACGGGATGTACGAGAGACATTCAGGGTACTTGATATGGAATTTCTCAAAGAAACTTCTAGGATGTTTTTTGTTTGATGACAGTAATGGATGACACGGTATGAATTATTTTCAATCTGAAATCCTGAAAATGGACGACCTATTTCCAGATATAAAGTAACAATCCGAATCCGAAAATATAATGTCGGTGCGGTCCAATAACTAATGGAAGATGATAACAGTTGTTTGAGGCTCATATTTGTTGGCGCTGGGCCGACGGCTGTTAGTAACTCTTAGCAACGTAATTGTACCGCCATCTATCGGCTGGTATAACAAATAAATTCAGCAATAAATATGCTGGAGAGATATATTTCAATTTTGTCGTTTATTACATGGTTTATGATGTTGAACAGGTAATTTGGTAATCTTATTGAGGAAAATATAGTATAATTATTTCAATTTGTTATCGATGAAATTAACCGGCTTTGGTATAGGTATATATGATAAAAAAAGATCAAATGGGATGTTTCTAGAACATCCAATGAAAACATCTGATGAATGTCCCAATAGAAACATCTCTGGGATATCGTACCTAAGTCTGAAACACTGGGACATTTGTAGGACCTTAGAGGGATGTACCAGCAAGATCCTGTGTTATTAGCAATGCTGTTCCGCATTGAATCAACAAATCCTTTTCATCTGTGTGAATGTATATAGTCTAGACACAAAGTTAATTGTTGAACCGTAGTCTTCCATTCCTCAATTGTATTATTATTCGTAGATGTTCATATCATATAATATAATGCATAATAATCATGAAGTTACTCCTGAGCAAAACGGATTACTGGATGAGACACAAACTTTCACATCAATTCATTGCAAAGGTAAATTAACAAAGATCCCTTTTGAGACGTATTTGCCTTGGGAAGATGAATTAATTAGCACTCGTCTTTTCTGGTTTTAATGAATGAAAGTTGTTTCAAATATACACTTGAAACGATATACTTTTGTGAATGTTCTTCATCCTCGAAGCTTAAGAATTTCACGAAGTAAGGGGAGTCACAAGTGTATAATTGTACGCAAAAACAACTGGAATAACCGCAAAATTATGTTGCTTAAATATTGATAAGATGTACCATTCCAGTTCATTTTATGAGCTATCGTGATAATGACTTTGAGTTCCTCCTTTTTGGAAATCTGTATAATGTCAATTGAACATGAACAATGAACATTCAACGTTTACGAATCGGCAGTGAGATTGTTCAGCTGATGATATTTTTTCAGCCAGCTTTCTGACGAATCACATTTTTCATTATCGGTGCGAACAATATGGGAACAGAAGTAAGCCATCAATAATTGGAAATTTCCGTTCCATTCAACTGATTTATTGGCAACAGAAAATGGGTCAGTATCAAACATTGAAATATTTCGATAAATTCATCCATATGATGATGGATATGCAATGCTTTTCACAAAGTTCGTTTCACATGAAAAATTTTTATCACCTATTCAATACTGAATTTTGTTGGGAATGGTCTCGTTCTGATTGGTATGGAGAATTTTAGAAATTAAAATAATCCTATGAGAGATATCACTATTTTTTGCAATTCTTTGAGTAGGAAAACTGACTTAAGTCATTTCTTGACTAAAAATACTGTGAGAAGTTCTACTTCTCCCGAAACTGAATGCACTCTCCGACAAAAAAGTGAAAACTCCTTTTCATATCACCGAGGAAAGACAAAGTATGTAGTAATTTTCCTGCAATCGACTAATGAGTCATCCATTTCTGTTCCAATATCAGCTCTTGAAGTTGAAGTTACTCTTACGAATAGAACGATTAGTATGTATGTTGCTAGGCAACACTTGAAGTGTCTAGGAACTAAAGATGAAGTTCAACTTCCAGGAACTAAAACCGTGTCGGATGACAGAAACAATCTGAAGCAGAAAAATATACAACTGGAAAACAGTTGATGAAAAAATTAAGTCGTGTTAATTTTATCACAAGTATGAATGTTCAGGATTGAAAACTTTCAGACATGGTTTAACCCATGAACCATTTTCTGCAATGATTAGAAAACTGAGGAAGTCATTGGAAAGAAGAGACAGAAGGTATAAGGTTGAAAAATTAAGATGATACTCAACTATCATTGATTAACCCATTAATGATTCAGAAGGGTTCAATACAAGATGTGTCGAAAGATTCAACACCTATAGTAAGCTTGGATGAATCTCAATTCATGCTGTCTCAATATGTATAGTATTATACCAGTAGCACCCACTGGTTTTTCAGTTTCATATTCTTATGGAATTTAACAATAGAACATACAACTTCCTTGATCTTCCTGTTACTTTCATATTTCTCCAAGCTCTTGAGGAAATAATAACAAAATCGATTTGACTACATATCTTTATATGTGTGGGACATGGGTGGGTGCTTTCAAGATAACCATTATGATTACTCAATAACCTCAATGAGTATCATTCTGAAATGATAAGACTTTATCTGCCACCAACCGGACAAAAACCAGAAACAATTGATATAATATGTAAATGATCATTCCAAAGTTGAAACCTTGAAGCGTATAACTGGCATCGAGTTTAGATTTTCAAATGGAACACCCTGTATTGCATTCCTAGATCATTCCTGAAGAGCTGATTCCATCAATACATCACACTTGGGTTCAAGATCGTGATTTTTCAGCTCAAGTATTTTTCTGTGTCGATTAATACTATCTACTGACATTAAATCTGATCAGATACAGGGTGATTAGCATTCTCAGTCATGAACCACCCTGTATTTGTTTCAATTAAACGTCAGTAGATAGTTAATCAACAGTTGAGAGGAACATTCTGAAAATTCTCCATTTCTAACACCCTATATATCTGTAATCATTCCGCTAGATCCCAAGTGTGAGATATCGATGAAATCAGCTCATCAGGATGAATCTATAGATGCAATGATATACAGGGCGTTCCATTCAAAAATCGAAAGTTCATGCTCGTTTCGCTTGAAGGTTTCAACTCTGGAATATAATAATAATAATAATAATAATAGCGTCTTTATTCATTTAAAAATACATTTGAATTATAATGTTTTCAAGTGTTGGCGACATTCATATGATAATTACAGAAAAATATGTCCTTTGCAAAATTGAAAACGACCTGTCCGAGCGGTTTTTCATAATTTGCAACACAACGGAGAAAACTTGAGCTGAAAATTTCCGATGGGCCACTCTGTATATATACTTCGAACTTCAACATCTTCTATCTCAAACTCAAAGCAGATTATGCATTTTTTTATTTGAATATGACGAAAAACTACCTCCCGAGATTTTTGACACCTTTTCTCAGAGGTATACTACTCAGAAGCAGAAATTATCCTAAAATCACGCCAATCAAATTCCGACGGAGTTTCAATCAAGTATGGAGCATGAAATAACAAGTAATCACTATACGACGCATCTGAACTGCCATCCTGAAAAAATCTTGGTTTTCACGAAATTTTGCCTAATTTACAGTTGCAACTGTAAATTAGCACTAATTCACAGGTGCAACTCTAAATTAGGCAGAAGCAACTCTCTTTTAAAATATCGCCTAATATACAGTTGCAACTGTAAATTAGGCAGGGAAAACTTTTTTCTCAAAACACCTAATTTACAGTTGCAACTGTAGATTAGGTTATATTTTAGAGAAAAAGGTACTTCTGCCCAATTTCCAGTTACAACTGTAAATTATTGTCTCACAGTCTCAGCGCATTGCGTGCTATCGAAAAATGAAAGCTGCCTATGTCTGGGAGTCTGGTGAGAAATTGTGAGAACTTGGACTGTGAGACTATTATTTACAGTTGCAACTGTAAATTAGGAGATGTGTGAAAATAGTTCTCTCATTCTAATTTACAGTTGTAACTTTGAATTAGGCAGAAGCAACTTGTTTTTCCAAAATATCTCCTAATTTACAGTTGCGACTATGAATTAGGGCTTATATGCAGATCAAGACATTTTTTTTCTACACATCTCCTAATTCACAGTTGCAACTGTTAATTAGAGTTCCACAGTGTTAGAGCATCGCGTGCTATCGAAGAATGAAAGCTGCCTATCTGGTAGTCTGGTGAGGAATTGTGTGAACTGTGACTGTGCGATTCCAATTTACAGTTGCAGCTGTGAATTATGAGATGTTTGAAAAAAATTATCTTGTTCTAATCTACAGTTGTAACTGTGAATTAGACAGAAGATACTTGTTTTTGAAAATATCTCCCAATTCACAGCTGCGAGAGAAAATTAGGGCTAATTCACAGTTGCAACTGTATATTAGATCAAGTGAACTTTTTTCTACACATCTTCTAATTTACAGTTGCAACTCTGTAGATTAGAGTCTCACAGTCTCAGCACAGCGCGTGCTATCGAAGAATGAAAGCTGCCTATGTCTGGTAGTCTGGTGAGAAATTGTGAGTACTGAGACTCTGAGAATCTAATTTACAGTTGCAACTGTGAATTGGGAGATGTGTTAAAAGATAGTTCTCTTGCTCTAATTCATGATTGCAACTGTAAATTAGGCAGAAGGAATTTTTATTTCCAAAATATCTCCTAATTCACAGTTGAAACTGTAAATGAGGGCTGATTTATAGTTGCAACTGTGAATTAGGCAAATGTTAGTGAAAAAAATAGGTTTTTTCAGGATGGCAATTCAGACGCGTCATAAATAACAATCCATAGGCTATGCAATTTTCTGATGGAAATTATAATATAATAGCCTTCTCCAAACACGAACTACGAATTATTGTGGTATAATTTTATGACGAAACAAATCACTGGAATCATGAAATCTAAATAGCGTCTCGCCTAGCTGCTATTCCAGAATTTACATTTTCTATTGCTGGCTCGCAATACGCTATCCAAGCTTTCCAGACTTCTCACTTCGAATACGCGAAGCGTTTATTAGACATACCATAGGGAAATTGTTTCGGATATCAATGCAATATTGTGGAAATGGCTATTGGATTTATGTATGTGAATGAAATTCATCGCTTACATTCGATGAAAGTAGCTTGAAATAACTGAATAGTTTGAATAGGAAAGGGTACATTGGTTATTGGAAAAATCCCCTGCCATAAAGGCTCACACACAACAATCTTTCTATACAGTCATAGTGTACAAGGTGCGGTCTAGTTTGTAATCCAAAGAATTCAACAGTGTGTTGTACTCGTTGAAATAATGAAAAAAGTTCATATAAACAGATGCATTGAAAGCGTCGTTATCAAGATATAGATATAGAGGGTTTGAGATGAATCAAAAAAAATTTCAATAAAATTCATTGTCAAATTCAAACAATTTAGAATGAAGAAGCGTGGGACAACTATGGCGCTCTTGTCACTAGGCAAGGTGTGTAACTTAATGGATCTAGACATTCAAAAACCCTAACCGTTGTCATTTCTGTGCTCGAACTCTTATCAAACTAATACCATCCAGTGACTCTACCCCCGTCTACAGTTTGTGACTAGTCAAGAACGTCACTGGTCAAAGGAAATGAACGAGTTAAGTGAATTAGGTGACTCCCTCTCAGGGACACTTCCTTGCAATGTCCGCTCAGTCGGTTCACATTCTTTCAGAATGTTATTCGAGCAGAACCAGGAATGATCTCAGATTAAATATCGCTGTTTGTTAACGTTGTCGGTGCCATAGGCTCTTTCTGTCAGGGTTAATTGAATCGTGGAGAATAATTATTTTGTGCTGAAGAATCTTGCTTGTTCACATTAATACAAGGAAAGTTTTGTTGTCTCACAACGGAATGAAGGATTAAGTCAGGAGAATTCAATTTCGCATTATTTTTGTCGAGCAAGCTGTTTTGCTTATTTTATTGTTCTCAAGGTATGCACAATAATTCACCTTCGAAGAACCATTGTTTTTCAGACAATGAAATGGGTCTAACCGGACTCAACCAAATTGAAAATAATCACAGACCTACTCAATCGATGTGAATGAAATTATTATCAATCCCAAACGGTAATGCTATTACTGATTCACTAGATATACATTTGGAAAAAGATACAGAGAGAACGATTTAGGTGAGAAGAAAACACATATTTCAAGATTCCAGAAAATACTATAATCAGGTATTATAGACAATTCAGACAGTTCGAAAAACCATTTTTCCTGCGGCTATACAACACATAATTGCTCTTGTTTTGCTGTGTTCAATGAATCAATAGGATACTTTGAGTGTCTTCAATTTTATTTCTTTATCTGATATCACAATGACTTCATTGTGTTATTATTCCACAAAATCTCATCTCTCATGAAATGTTAAATTTCAAGCAATGACAGCTTTATATCTAATTCTCAAGAGACAATCAGATGACTATACAAGTCGAACTAATCGATCATATCGCTGTATTCTGATATAGCCGTAGAAAAAGTATAGTGTATAACTCGTACGGAATGCTTATTTCCCACTCATATTGGAAATCACTATCATTCCGTGCTCGTTAAACAATATATCTACTATTCCGAGTGTCTTGCGTAGTCTATTGTTTCTGTTCTGGCAACCGTGTGAATTAACTAATTTTTCATGCAGATTTTGTATAGAACATAATTCGAAACAATTTTTTTCTTGTTTACATGAACATTCATCCCGGAATAACAAAAAAATAGGGATTTTCGCTTCTCATTGGGTATTTTTTCATCTGCTGAAGAAGTCATCCAGAGATGGATCAGTATGTTTTCATTCCCCAATTCTATATACATGGTGATTCAAAAGTAAGCGACATCCTTCTAGGGGCGTATTCTTTTTTCATTCATACACTACACTGTTTTACCACTAACCAAACCGATTTTTTAACGCCTCAACACGTGTTTCGCTAACTATGTTAGCATCTTCAGGAGAAGATTGAAATAACTGAACAGTTTTAATATTCTCCTGAAGATGCTAACATAGTTAGCGAAACACGTGTCGGGGCGTTAAGAAATCGGTTTGGTTAGTGGTATAACAGTGTAGTGTATTATCGTGCCAAAGGTTCCAGTCTTTGATATAACTTTCCATGCATACTCAGTTTCATGGAGACAGACAATACAATAGCATAGACTACAGAAGATAATCTCTTCTACGAAAAAATTCTAGATTCACTGGAGGCAGGCGAGAGCACGGTTGGGATATTCTGCGATTTCAGCCATGCTTCTGACTGCGTCCAGCATGATATTTTACTTGAAAAACTCCACATGTATGGCTGAATTCATGAATGGTTTTCATCTTACCTCGAGGGACGTTCTCTGAAAATCAAAATAAATCTTGTGGAGAATGATAAGAAAACGATCGTTATATCTAGGGAACTTCTGGTTGGAATTGGAGTCCCTCAGGGATCAGTACTGGGGCCTATTCTGTTCACACTGTACGTCAATGAGTTGCCTCTGATCCTTCCGAATGCATTCACCTGTTTATATGCAGATGGTTCCACATTATTATTCACAGGCAAATCTGATACTCAAATTCAATTCGAAATCGATGATAGTATTCAGGCACTTCGTAGATGGTCATATGAAAACTCCCTTTATTTCAATCAAAAGAAGAAGGGATGTTTTTACACTCACCCTCCCCCGCATGTGACATACTTGAATGAAATTTTGCATTTTTCAATTCAGAGTCTTATCCACCATCAAATGTTCATGCCATACACCGATTCCAGAAGATTTATTGTGTATGATTTCAAAATTATAGAGGAAAAATCGTCTGTGAGGTGTCCTATTCAAAGGGGCGTAGCTCCTCCAGGAAACATTTTCGGACCCTTATATTAAAGGGAACTTTTTGCCTCATTTTCATGCAAGGAATACACCTCTGAAAAGATGCCGCTTACTTTTGATCCATCCTGTATATCACAACAAGAACACCAAGCCATATCCACAACTCCTTGATTATGATTTAAATACATAACCTGAATACCTAGGTGATCTACTCAGTTCAATGAAAAGTTGTGGAGATGATCATGAGCCTGTCTGTGGTCTTGAATAATAATTGTTTTCCCAGGTCAATGCTACTTCTGATAAGATGCTATTAGAAGTTCTGAACATCACGATGACATCGCCTTCTAAGATGAAAATATGAATCTTTCCGTCAAAAGTCATGAATATTTCCGTGAATTAAATCCCTTCAGGTTATAGATAATGGAACGTTATCCGTCTTCTCGAACAGTCTCCGGATAAACCGTCAAAATATGCAAATAGCTCAATTCACAATGTCTCGTCAGCAATTTCACACTCCGAATTGCCGTATTCTTAACGCTGGGATTATTTGGTAATCGGACTGCGCCATTGAAGGCTACGCTGATTCATTATGTCGTACAATCAATCTTCCATAATGTCTGACGTCGATAGCACAACTTGAAATTTGAACAAGAGATTCTCGAGAAACTTTGATTTACGAGACTGATATTCCTGAATAGTTTCATAGATGATGCGAGTCACGCTGTTTCAATTCAGCGAGCGTACTGAACGAAACGCCTTGTATAAAAATTACATGGATACCTACTTCAGAAGAAAACTGATTATTTCGATAGCCTAAACAAATCTCACGAAGACGTGATGGTATTGTTCACATTAACACCATCTTACTGAGCCTAAGCAAATATGCCACGGTGTTTCAGGAAGAAAAAACCCATTGCAATACATCATTGGCGGCAATCAAAGCAGTTAACACAATAATGCAAGTTAGCTCAAAGCTAGTACGGGACTGTTCAGAAACCCTAAATGAACTGGCCCGAGCAGGAGCAACAAAACCTCTGAATGGCCTAGAATTCTTTTGTGGTAGCAAAAGCTATACAAAAGACAAGTATCAAATCATGGATGCAAACCAAATCTCAAGAATGGAGGAACAACTCGCCAGGAATGAGACAGGAAAAAGAGTTCATTAAAAAAACCATCGCCAACATCCACAGAATATCTACTGAGCCAGAAACAAAGTACAACCAGAATACTAGTAGGACTGCTCACAGGGCATTGTAAACTCAACGAATACATGAGTACGATAGGTCTGACTGAAGATCTGCTGTGCAGGTTCTGTCAGAAAGAAGAGGAAACAGCAGTACACATACTTTGCCACTGTGAGGGCTTTTCAGAATCAAGGTTCCTCACGCTTTGTGAGGAAAAACCAAGAGCCTAAAGTTACTCAGGGGATTTTAAAGCTAGCCTACGAAGTCTTATACAGAAGGTGGGTCTAGCCAAATAACTCTAAACGATTTTGAAGGCAGACTAAATAGATCTGAAGAGGTCGATGTGTGGAGCCAGATAGCCCGAAGGCCCCACTTCAAATCTAATCTGAATCTACATCAACACCATTAACATGAGATAGGTATCGAGTGTCCCAGTATCTTGGGAGAAATCATGTTCACATTTTCATATAGTTCTTTGCCGAGTTAGTCTAAGAATATCTGCTCTTCCTGTTAAGCTTGGTTACCTATAGTGATTTATTGACTAATAGTAATTGATGTGACTTTTGTGGCTGTGAATTATAGTTACATGAATTTGGTGAGTCATTTTATCTAATTATCATCTGAAAATGGATATTTCACTTGTTAAATATGTAAGTATCTGTCGTTAAGATGCTAGACATAGTCGACGTGTCAATTTTAGTCGCCGTCGTTCACTGTCGCACCCATATTCCTGTCGTTCGGAATATTTGGCATTGTCGTTCATGCCCACATACTGTCGTTCAGTATTTTGTAATGGAAATCAGTAAAAACCACTAACATTGATATTCATTGATGATTATGATAACAAAATATCAATGGATGAAGGGCAAATGTTCACTCAATAACTGCGTTTGATTCAATCATTTAGTCAGCCAACCTACTGATTCTAATACTTCAAGTCGAATGGAGAAAGTTATATCCCGGACGGAATTGAAGAAATATTCGTTTGATTCTTTTCTATATTTTTTCAAAAATCGAGTCGGCGTGTGTCGTACAAATTGAAGAGCTACACTTGTTGTGTTTTTCCTGATATTTCTGATTATGAAGAAAGTTTTAAAAAAATACGATTCAGAAAGTCAAAATTTTGACATTTAAAAAGAAAATGAGTTTTCTAAGTCCGATTCTGGAATTTCCCTTCCATAGTAGACCATCGGGTGGTGTGTCAGTAGAGGTAGATTGCTTGTGAATTTCAGGCGTACACATCAAGACGATCCTGAAATATCGTTCATCAGAGTTTCGCCCCGAATTCAAATAATTCCCTGTATTCCTGTTACGAATAGGCAGAATATATGTTTCGACATATATATGACCACCTTGACTTCTTTCATCTACCATTAGGCTATTACTGGTTAGTCATGACCCGAATCGTGCCAATGAATCGATACATCAGTAAGAATGAGCGTTTTTTTTCGGTTTGGAGACGCGTCAACCGAAAAAGACATTGTACATAAATCAACAGCATAGTAAGTCACAGTTGTTCATGAAAATCGAGCTCAAATAATTTCCTCCTAGAAGTCCGCCCCTACACTGCCGATGATGGCAGAAATACTGTTATCGTACTTAATGCCATGTCGATTCGAAACTGATTTATAGCTGCTCTCTTGGCTGGCCCTTGTTAATGCTACAGGAATTATATCTAAGAGGATTACGGTCGCCATGCCATCCTATGAAGCCCGAAATGTATCGGATAACCTTTCATAAATTCGCCAACATCCAGTTCTGACAAGGCGTATAAGTATCTTTGTGGCATTGAGAGTGAATGAGTGACATTATTCTGGTAGGGTGAATTGAACCACAGCAACAGAATCCAATAATCTGCAATCAGAATCGCCCTTGGGCTATTTGCAAATGTTCACAAGGAACTTCACTATGCATCAACGTTACTGCAGTGATGGCAAATATGGTGTCGAAATCATTTTGACTTGAGTTTTCGACTATATCACTGACTATTTCACTCATTACATAATCTGAACAATCACAATAAGCCAAAGACAACGTCCCAGCAAACATTGAACTACAAGGAGAAGTTCGGCCTAGTGCAGGCAGGTCTGGGAAAGTGACGATGCCGGGGTATTTGGTAATGGGCCGATGATTTCCCTATGCTTAGTAATCATCAGTTGAAAATACGATAAAGGCCTTGTGATGGTAATATGTCGAAAAACAGGGTGACACTAACGAGTTGTGGCCTTTTGCTGGCCAATATCCTGTTCACTTCTTGTCCCCATGGTTGATGTTCTAGGAACGTCTACATCAACAATCAGCTGATAATTCAGATCATCATCATATTATGTGACTCTAGTGATTGCGTCTGTTCTGTTTTCTCTGGTTTGTTGTCGAATAATTGTTCTCCTCACTTTCCCTGGTCGTTATGTATGATGGTACCGTGAAGCTTACCATGCTCAACAATGACTTTCAATTATTTTTTCATATTTTTATGATCGTAGTCAACCATAGTAAGAATAAACTCACCATGTTTGAGAATATTAGTTGGTGTAGGTCTCGGTATCAGTGTTCAGCCTTCTAGGAGAATGAGGATGATGTTGAAGAATCCAGGAGAAGGAGACATTCTCCCATTAGAGCAAAATCATGGGAGTTTTATGGTAAATGGAGCTTCCATAATTTTCAACTATTCAAGTTGTTGGAGAATTTATCCTTCTGGAGAAAATTTTCTGATTTCCTTCCATATTCGACCATGAAACTAACAGAACACTGTTCCATTTCAATACCCAGTGAATTATCATGGGAACTGCCTCCTCCGGCGATATGTCTATATTACTATAATCCATTCCTGAAAATTTGTTCACGTTCAGCTACGTGTTACTTTCTCAGATACGTTTTGACGTTCCTCATTTCTCTTGGGGATATCATGTTGAAGTGAATACTGCTGCTGGACGGGATATGAGGGTAGACAGCCGCAAATTCCGATTCCTCAGAGAAATCACTCCAAACTCTGCATAATCATCTCGATTTTTGTGCTGAGCACAGCCGATTTGCAACGTGTGTTTGTGTGTATATCGACATGAGTTCGAGTTTGGAGATGAATAAACCCGCAGAGACAATCCTTCATATTTTAGTCAATGATCGGGTTGTAAAGAACATGAGAAAGGACAGTTTTTTCAGACTACAGATACGTTGGAAGTAGATATAGGGCCACAAGTATTTATCATTCCGTAAGTAACAAATTGTGACGAAAGAATCATAATCTCCGACTCCGAATACCCCTAGGTACTGATTTTTAATAGGATCGGATCATGATTTCGAAACATGTCTACCATATTGGATCGGTCATTTTGAATTCTCTAATGTTGACAGAAGAATCATAATCTTCAACTCCGGAACCACCCAGATACCAATTTTGAATCGAATTGGATCATGATAGGTGGCGCTCGGTTTTCATCGTTCCATGTCAAATTCACGTCAAAACTGGGTGAAAAAAAACTCAATCCTCACTCAATTCCATAAGTACCATTAGCTTGTGTACTGTGTACTGATAAGAGTGATAAGTTTTCAAAGTTCTTGACATTAATTGTCAATATTCGATCGAGAACGCTGATAACGCCTGTTGTAGATGTTCTTTTGGCAGATATTTTGCTCTATCCAGATGGAAAAAGCCGACCAGTAGTGGAAAGAGAAGCAGCTCTCCGTGCTGATCATGTGATTTTGTGTGAGGCAGAAGACTTCAACAGAAGGCACATTCTTGCACTTTGTCTACAAACTTCGGCGATGAAATCTTCCCCACATGAAGTGAAATTGAAGTTGGGGTCCAGAGGAACTCCTGTAAAGCAGGACAATCTGGGTATTGTAAACATGTTGTAGCTGTTCTTTCATATGTCAATTGATTTGCATCGTCATAATTAGTTTGAATTGTGTGAACTCACTCCAATTCTTCACCCGTTCACTGTTCACTAAACTCATGAAAATGTCATAATGTAAAAAAAAATTAACCAACTCAACCATCATCACTACCAACAGTGCCAATACTTTATGTCTGACAAGTTTGACTACAGCTACAGCGAGCTGAATGCAATGTAGTCTATGCACTTTATCCATAGACAACAGTTTGTTTTTCCCCAGTTTGAAGTTCGTATTATGTAACCTAGATTTCGCCCACTTCACGTCACGTCACATTTCAAAATTTTGACGAGAGAATCATAATCCCCGACACCGACAAACCCCAGATACAAATTTCGAATAGATTCGGATCATAAATAAACTCGTCCGCCATATCAAATCCGCTATCTAGTTAACCAATTTTGACGAAGGAATCAAAATTTTCGCCCCCGAAAATCCCCAGATACCAATTTTGAATAGAATCGGATCATAATTACAAAACTCATCCGTCATTTTGGAGCCGCCATTTTGTTTTCAAATGTAACGAAAATCGCATGATACATTGCCACCATAATTATGTACACCAGCCAAATTTCAGATCAATCCGGGGCAAATCATGGTGCAGATAGAGTTCGAAGTTGTCGGTGATATACATATTGATGAAGCTGATAAAAGGGTGTTGAAAGATATATATACATATATACATATTCATCCTCCTCACGACAACGTACTGCATAAACTCTAAGAATTTTTCGAGGATATACATAAGTTCGTCTTCAACCTCTGACATCGAAGGTATTATCATGAATAGCACCACCCAGTGTGAGGAGTCAATCCAGTACGATTTAGTATTCAATTGGTTCTGTTTTTTAAGAATATTTCTATTGTTAGGATTGTTCTTCTTACCAATTTTTTCCATGTTGTGTTCGGAGGTAGAATATTTTCATTGCCAGATGCTTATTACTCTTCTCACAACCACTTATGAAGGCAGCAGTTGTTGCTCAGAGAGTATCTCATATCATCATTGCTATGCGATAGTGGTAACGAAGAGTGCGGCAATATTCCCGCACACTAACATGATCTTTTTATGGTCTACATAATGAATAGATGATTTGAATACTGAATTATAATATTATAATACTCACTATCATTGTATATACATTCATTTCCGTTAGAGTATGAATTTTGTTCCATGTTTGGTTCACCGACGTATATACGGATGGAGGTGGTAGTTAATGTGATTTTGATCAAATTTCAACATATATACTATTATACAAAGTGTTACACTTTTCGAGGAATCATAGCTTATAAATTCGAAATTAGATGTTACAAAAATCGTTTTTAGAATTCTAACGAGCCAGAGGATGTTTTTATCACATTAGATCCCATTTCGTGCTCAGAATAGATGAAATAATGCGTATTCAACTTTCTAAGAAAAAAGAGATTTAATCAGATAAAATGTTTGAAAGAACGATGATACCTCGAAATTTGAAACACTTTGTATAATAGAATATATATGGTAGAATATGTTTGAAATGTTCTCAACTATCACCTCCTTTCAGATATACGTCGGTGAACCAAACACCCTGTATAATAACTGTTTAGGTTTCGTTTCGGTATTTACCATTTCGTGATAATTTGCGAGACATAACCCCATTGCTGTCAATGCTGTCATTACTGTCTACACCGGTCTGTCAGGTGTCTATACAGGGTGGTTCGTTTTTCAATACGGAAAATTTAACAGCGTATAGTACTCGTTGAAATAATAAATAAACTTCCTAGGAACATATACTCTTAAACGCTTCGTTTTCGAGATATAGGGTGTTCAAGTTTCTTAAAAAAATCGATTATTTATTGATTTCTCAGTAATGCTATAACCGATTGTCATGAAATTCACATCTATTGTGGAAATATCAATGAGCTAACTTTTAGACTCATTACAGTTCATGAATGAGTTAATTAGATTTCTCATGTATAGCTTCGTTTCAGAAGGAGAAATAAAAACCAAACCTATGCATGTCTCTAAACCCAATGAAAGAAACATTGTAATGCATTAAATCTAGTTAGCATTGGCCGTTTACCAAACCAATCATGTAACCATTGCAAATCAATCATTCACGTATTAGAAGAGTCACAACAGGCCATATCCTGCTATTTGTCTTCAAAACAGTGAACAGTGAGCAACTGAGCATAGCCTACTCATTTAACTGATATCAAGTAGTATTATTACTACTACTACTACTGAAAAATGTTATAAAATCTTACAGGCGAGCTTCTTTCATTGAAACTTGAAAAATAAATGAAAAATAATTACCCGAATGATTTTTGTAATTATTACCATCGCCACCCCAGATTCAGCCGCCACTGAATAGTTTTTATTAATAATTTTTATTTAATCTAATAAAGCTCGAAAAGTTCAGTATCTGTGAAAAATTTCGTTAATTTATCTACCGTTTCTAACTTTTGATTCAAAAAATATATATTCAGAAGCGTATTTTTGACACCCAATATCTCAAAAACGACGCGTTTAAAAGTATATGTTCATAGGAAGTTTTTTTATTATTTCATTGAGTACTATACGCTGTTGGAATTTCCGTATCCAAAAACGGACCACCCTGTATACAGGGTGTTGCGAAATTCGACCGACAACGCTCGACAGGTGATAGCCCTCGTGATTTCATATTCACTGAGATAGGGACATACGGTCTCCAAGTGTTCAGTTCTCGAGATACAGGGCGTTGAAGTTGAGAAATAAAAAATAGTTGTTTCGCAATATCTCAAGAATAATTGAATATAATGCATTCAAATTCGGTATATGGTTTCATCTTTGTATAGGTCATTTTTTACCAGAAAGCCATTCCGGACATTTTATCCAGTGGTGCCCTACAGGGGGTTGTGGTAACTTTTCCTCCCATATTTTCTACGCCACTGAGTAGATTTCGATTATTTCCAATTCCTCGAATTTATTGTTCAATTTTGTTCAAAAAATGTATCACCTTTAACTGAGCTGAAATGAATAGTTTTCGAGATATTCGACCCAAAATAGAAGATTGCATAGTAATATTTCATCATTTTCAGTAGTAGAAAATTGCAAAAATATATTTCTGGTGTTGAGTAGATTAGATACTATTCAGATCTCATCCTGTAGCTGAACAGAAATAGTTATTTCACGCATAAAGAGAAAACAAACATTTTTGTTATTTTCTACTACCGAGGAAGATGAAAAATTACTATGCAAACTTCTATTTTGGGTCGAATATCTCGATAACTGTTCATTTTAGCTCAGTTGAAAGTGATGCATTTGTTCAACATAATTGAACAATCAATTCGAGAAATTGGAAATAATCGAAATTTTGTCAGTGGCGTAGAAAATATGGGAGGAAAAGTTATCACAACCCCCTGTAGCGCACCTATGGATAAAATTCTCGGGATGTCTTTCTGGTCAAAAAATGAACCAATGAAAGATGAAACCATATACCGAATTTAAATGCATTATATTCAATTTTTCTTGAGATATGGCGAAACAATCATTTTAATTTTTAAACTTCAACGCCCTGTACCTCGAGAACTGAACACTTAAAGACCGTATGTCCCTATCTCAGTGATTATGAAATCACGAGGGCTATCACCTGTCAGGCGTTGTCGGTCGAATTTCGCAACACCCTGTATATGGTCCATACATCGTCGTGACTCGGATCTTTATTTTTGGTTCCGTGCTTACAGGCTGCGTGGTAGCTTTCGTCCAAGCTCTCGACAACGAGGGAAACTTCGAATTCAATAAAAACTTATAATTTCCAAACGGTATCACTTTCAATATCCATTCTTCGGAGGAGAATTATCATTTATTTGCCAAATATTCAGATGGATTTCCACATTAGCTATGCAAAAAACTGTACAGTAATAACCTCATGATGAGGTCCAATCCTCCACTGTCCCTTATTTACATTCTCTGTAAACAACAGAATTGTTATATACTGGAAAAGGCCTTTAAGAGGACATGCCAGGCTAGAAACAAACAACAAGGAACTAATGGCGATCTCATCCAAATTTAGGCATTGAATCAGAAATGCTGATGAATTTACTATTCTGATGAGGGGATCTGGGAAGGGTCGAATGGACATCTGATGGCTAATGCCTGATTCGGAGGGCGGCAGTGATTTGATTTTCTTGGTGGGTTTTGAAGATAACTATGTAGATTTCCAGGGACGGAACACTGATGTTTCCCATTTGTTTTGTGTATTCCATCAGTAGCCTCTGTGTTCTGCTCATTTATCATTTAGCTTTGTTTGGACAGCTTGAACTTGTTGAAAATGGAATGGACCACAGGTTGAGCGTATTGACCTAGAATTGGATCATTCCATTCTATATATAGTACCATTATGAACTATAAATGGAAATACTATCATCAATTATCATGATCTGAACTCTGATTCAATAATCAATCAACTTGCGATTCAAGTTTGCTTTGGTGATACGATGTTTCTGTATGGATTTTGACCTTCGAGTTCAGTGAATGAATCTAAAAAAATCAATTCAATTATTGTTTTATCGTTTGGGGCGCACGAAAATAAATTCCTATATTTTTCGAAGAACATCGTGCGTACATAGAGGGGATAGGGAAAAGAAGTAGGTTTGGATTTTTCCTACTTTATTTGGATATTTTACAAGTTCTTCGGAATACTTACATAGGCAATGAATTCCAGAGCCATGCCCATCTATAAACACAAACAAGTTTCATTAAAGTGCTATTCGAAATATTTCAAGGTTGAGAACGAAAGAGTTTGCTGACTGGACTTGTCGAGTTTGTCTGACTGGTATTGCTAGTGATGGAATGAAAGCAAAGATTTCTGAAGAACGTTCCGCGCGGAAGTAACTATAGCCTCTTCTACAGTGTTCCCAGAATGTCAAAGGGTTAGTGAGTGTGGCATCACCCACCCAGGCGCATAATTCGTCTCTGGATGGAATCTAAGAGCATCAGCTTATGTTTGAGTATGCTGAACCCCATATGTGAGAATAGTATTCTAGAAAAGGCCGTATCTGTGCTTTGTAGATCATGAGATGCTGTTGAGGTGTAAAGTAGATTTCAGCACACAATAAGAATCCAAGGCTTTGTGAAGCTGCCTTCGCGATGGATCTGACATTAGATTAGATATGATTGAAGATAACACATACATTATGAAAGGAAAGAAAATATTACTGGAATTTTGTGATGCCTGGAGTTTCAGCAAGATTTAAGCAATATAACAGGAGTCATGTGAAGATAACAAATCGACATAATCATTAAATGGAATGGTATTGCTGTTGGAAATGCCCAGCATAGATATGGTGGACTTGGTGGGAATGGTGATATCAGAAATTGTTATATAAGGCATTACTGAGCTGCGCCTTAATAAATAAAAATAACGGCTTGAGTTTTGAATTCAACTAGGTTATTGGCTCCCCAACCCATAATTTTAGCAAGATCTTCATTGAAAGCGTTGACCTGCTTTTGTCGTGAGTTCTTAGTTTTGTGGGAAGAAATGGGAACTTTGTGAAAGAACGCAGTATGTAGAGTATACTATATAAACTACAAAGCTGTGCTAGGCTAGTTGTTGCTCCCACCAGAAATTGGAACAATAATAAAAGTGCCGAACTTGATTCATGTGGAACACCTGAACTGATAGCAATATTACCCCTATCCTAATGATTTTATAGATATATAGTGTGAACCAAGCTCCATATTCATCCTAACCTGAGTCGAATCGCATAACTTCATATATCCATTTGTGTGAGAGCCAAACACTAATTCATCAAAAGCTATATAGTATTAAAATAAATCATTCCTTCCACAATAAATAGTTGTCAGAGAATGTGCTTACATTTAGCGTGGTACTATTAAGCTTGTCAGACAGACCACAACATATCCATTAGAAGGAAGGGTCAGAGCGTTCCTCAAAGGATCATCCTAAATGGATTCCGCTATAACTCAAAATGGCCGTTGCATATTCAATAGTTTGCTTTGGCCCATATCGAGATTCCCCAAACTTGTTATAATATATTCGACTAATAGAATTTGGTATATCTGCGTAAATAGCTATGAAAATTCAGTCTGATAATCCCTCTGATTCGAAATTCATCATATGCATTTCCACAGACAATATCGAACAAATTCAAAATTTTCCCCTTCTCTACAAATAAAGAATGATTGCAGTATTCTTCGACGTAGTGATAATTGTATACCATGTAACAAATTATGGACGTCATTTTAGTAACTAGTTTTTGATAAACGAGTGTCAAGAAGAGTTTATGAAAGCGTTACATAATATACCTGATAATGGCTTACTCTTACTGATCAAATAATTTGCAGTGAATAGTAATTGAGAAAATTAAACTCAATACTATGCAATTGCATGCAACCAACAAGATATCTGTGATGTTAAGTGCTAACTTTTGTGAATGAAAAATTCTTTTCTGACGTAGAAGATAAAAACTCATCGATTCGCTGAGGTATCAAAGTTCTCGATTTCTCAGGTTTGTATTTATATTCTGATTGCATGGATTTTGCTCACATGAATATTAGGTGCCACATTTTTTGTCATGCTAAGCATAAAATACATTCTTCACAATGATGAAAGCTTCATATTTACACATCCGAGTTCTTGGAAATATGCAAGTACCAAGAACATTCTCGTCGATTTCACTTTTGATGATGAAGATGATAGAGCCCTGATTCTGAGTGACAATGAAAAATGAAAAAATTCCACTGCCCCGTGTGAGAGTCGAACTCACAACCTCCGAATTACATACCCAAAACGCTCTGCCAATTGAGCTAACGGAGCATCCGTCGATCAATCGGAAGGGAGATTCAACTTCCGTCTACATTTCGAAGCATTTCAAATGAAGAAATCTGATACAAACATTCAAAAATAACAGTTGCCGGTTCCTACAATTGACAGGCCCGAACATGACTCGAACGACTGAAGGTGTGTTTGAAGAATTGCATTGCCATGGTAATGTGTTCAAGAAATTGCGTCGCTATGGTAACGAGTTTAATTTTCTGAATGAATCACCAGATCGTCATTCCGTGATCAATCGATCATTCAGCGTGGTACATATCCGTATTCCGAATGTAATTTTAGTTATGTGAGTATATAGAAATACATTATTATGATATACAAACAGGAAATCGATGATGCAAGAACAAACTTGTCAGGGATGCACACTCTAAGTTCACTCCAGGAAACTCTTTCTAGTCTGTCTTCTCGAATGCAGAGATGGATGTGCGACAATATTCTGAAAATAGTCGCAATATTCCTAACATTATTGCTTCGAATGTATAGGTACACCAGAAGTCACAGTGGTAAACTTCGCTCCTATAGTTATCAATCTCCATATCTTGCTGTTTAGCCTCTGGTTATATTGTGGTTGTCGTTGAACGAACTGTGGTTTGGAGTTTGGAGTTTCCACTTGCATAACCCATGCAGAAGATGGAACTCAAAATACATGGTGGAACTGAAAAATGTATGATATTATTATGATATGATATATCAGGTTTAATATATCAATGATGATTTAGGTTTAGTATTTCAAAGAGATATCAGCGTATCTATATACCAGGTGCTTCATGCAGATCTCATACAGCCAATATCTCAGGTATGCCGCTTGAAAAAACTGAAAACATCACATTTTTATCGAACCCAAATGACTTTGGAGCCATTGTGTCGAAGTCAACTTCTGTCAAACTTCCTGAAAAGCCATCCCACACTTCAATCTTTCAAGTTACACCCTGAACATTTTTTTGTCAAATTGTGGAGTGCAATTAATTCTATAACTTCAACGATATGTAACTCTTCATAATTTGACTGATGTCCAGTGGGTGAGTGGACTGATATTAAATTATTTGCATTCAATTATTTATTCACTGAGTCGAATCTGTTGAATTCTAGAGGTTATATTTCATACGTACCGTCATGGCAGCCATTAGGCGATACGTCGAATAATTGGTTACGCCAGTTTTCATGCTGTTTTGTTATTGGTCCTCACTCATGAAGCAACGTTGTCAATAAGTCTCCAATTATAATCAATATTCATCAAAAATATGTAGGAGTCCTATCCCTGAATGAAACATAATCGGAAGAACCAATGATATATTATTATAGTTCATTCTCGACTCTTTCGAGCAACCAGCATGTCCACATATTTCTTATACTCCATAACAAATTGTCATGTAAATGTTGGAGACTTGGGGCGACATTGTGCTGAATGCTGATGTGAATTGACAAGAACACGCCCACAATTGATGCGTCGTGTTGTCACGTTTACAGCTCCGAATGTCCTCTAGTGTGGATTAATATAAATACTCTTTACACAAATTCATTATCAAAGCAATGAGCCACAAATTATTAGGAACATTTCAAGACAATTGATTTCGTGTTGCGCAATAGGAATATTACCAATACATAATCAAGAATTTATGAATCATTGAATAACTTATATTTCTGAAGTTCCCAATCGTATTTCAACGCTCACAAAATCGTGACATCAGATTTTACTCGCGGTAAAATTCTATCCCTTTGGAAATTACCGGTGCAATATTGATGACTTTAGCACCTGAAAATGGACCAAAAAATTCTAAGAAATATGGAATTGAAAGGTATTCGAGTGATGATTCTTTGTGAGGTATGAAAAAATAGTCCACTTTCCTATTGACAAAATACCCTGATACTGTTTCCTTCGAATTTTGTGATTTCGAAAGTATCACGTTTGTCAATATATCAAGTGGGATACATCGTTGGAGTTGATCAATGGTATGACTTCTTCTGCCCATCATTTTGTTTTCTAGAAAAGCACCGTTTTCGAGATGAATAAGCATATATCTGCTATATTATGTTGATTTTGCCTATATGAGCATATGTTCAATCTGAATCAGTAGCGGAAAAAGAAGGTCAGGTTGCTTTTAGCCGTCCATTTGTATCCCCATTTCTCATCCAATATCTTTTTCAATGCGATTTCAGAAAATCCCAGAAATATATAGCAATCAACTTGTCGAAAAGAATCTTCTTGTGGAATTTTATTTTGTTTGCGTCTTGTTAGCTAATTTTGCCAAAGAAAAGAATGTAAGAAGAGACAAACATGTTTCAGATCGGATATGTTTATACATCTCGAAAAGGGTTCGTTTTTCGGAAAACATTAAGGGGCGAAAAAGCTTCTGAATTGAACGATCCACCATCCTATTTGGTATCTGCAAAATGTCATAGGCGTGTTACGAAAATGTTTGGGGTAATAAATGAGCTCATACCCTCAGAAACGTATCACCTCGTAGATTTGAAAAATCTTCAAAATCCTCATGATGATGAATTTCTTGTAGTATTAACCACACCATAGTTTGAATTAATATCTTCAAGAGTTAGCGAGATATTCGAATTAATAGAATGAAATTGAAAAACTTTCACCCCCTGTATAGATCAGCTACTCATCGAGATCAGAATCATGTTTATATGAACTCTCTCTCTCCCATATTATCATTTTTGATGATGTTGATGGCAATCTCATGCAGAATAGACAAATGATGATACATAATGAAGATTGGTAATAGTAGCTTGTAGCAGTAACCTTATCACACCCAGTATCGATGAATTCGTCATTTCAATCCCTAACCGATTATGGAATATAATGAAGGGTGTCCCATTGGAAAAGATAAATTGCGGTGACACCGGAAGTGATAGGACAAAAATTGTTTCGTCAATAAATGAGCAATTTGGGATACTCGCTAACCACCAAATTTAGAAAACCAAAATTCATAAGTTACAGCTCTGGCTGTTTTTTGTGCACTTCTCTGTATAAAAATGTTCTGGCTTGGGATATCGAATATATGAGGCATCTTTCGAAATTTTCTTCCTCAATGAACGGACAATTACTAGAATTCTCGCCTACTTACTGGGTTTTCATCCAGTATGAGACCATAAAAACGAAACTGAAGCAGCAAGATTCACTGAAAACTATTCGCTCCTGCAACTTATCATGTTCTATAACATTTCCTTCTCTCCTGTTATCTTGTCATTCCACTTCTTATTTTTCTTACTCTAAATCCGTTGGGTCCTTCATGTTCTCCAGATTCATAACGAAATTTCCAGAGACCCTCATAAATCTGAGTGCACAGAAGAGATTTGTCTGTTTCGAATCGGAAATTCCTCTACAAGGCCTTTATGGCAACCCGATTCGCACCCCTAAAACCCCAACCATCCCCAACCAGGTTGGCTTTTATCTGCGACAAATTATCCCCGCGATGTTTAGTCCTACGTCGGACGGAGCATTCCATCTGAATACTAAATGTGATTTCGGAGACGCAGCACCTGATACAGGGTGGACCTGGAACAATTCCCAAACGAAATGAGACACACGATAAAACAGCATAATTGCACCAACAATAATAGTATATTACATACCAAGGTGGAAAGAGTTACATTACTGTCGAGAGACTAGTTAGTTCACTGAGGCGCTTAGCACCGAAGTGCACAAATATCTGATGATGTAACTTTTCACCGAGGTAAATATACGGGAAGAAAGTTGTAGAATAAAGATTCTCATGATTCCGAAATGAAATTTTCAATGGGATTAACGTGGAAGAGTTGTATGGAAAGATTGAATTCCTATTTCCTTGATGCCAAATACGTACCGACCGAAAAGGAGAAAGCACTATTTTATAGTATGATTGACAGGAATACTTTTGAAATTGCAGAGAAATTGGTTCATTCTGCTGGTTTGCTTGGAAATAAGTTTGGTGTCATATGGTTAATAGCATCACACCGGAAACATCTCTGACCCGAGCTATCTTTTACGTCTCCATTGAAAATCTCTACCTCTCCATTACTATTGAAATTAATATTATTACGATTGTAGTGAAAATAAATCGAGTGTTGACACAGACTTTATTCAGTATGACTCTGACAAGAACCGCAGTCCTCATGCCAAAAACTACTAACACAAGGTGTGCTTCAACCTAGATAAAAGTTATCAAAACATAGATCATAACATATTCCCTCCCTTCAAAAAAAACATTCATAATCTTCAAATCTAGTCGGTCTCCTTCTGTTTCTACTTCCCAGAGTTTGGTTTTCGTGGTTTTCAGCTCGTGCATTAGCAGAGTGAGGAGCTGCAGTACTTGATACCATTTCAAGTTCCAAACCTACTTCATCTTCTCCAGATCCGATATGCTTCAAGGGTGGGTGGTCAATTTACAGGTGAAATATTCGAAGTCATAGACACATTAGACGAATTATTCGAGGAATGTTCAACTCCGGATGAGTTGATTAGTGTCACCTCAAACTTTGAATCGAAGTTTCTTCATCTACTTCAACAGCCCCGGAACATAAGATTCAACATTAACTTCATTATTTGTGCTGATTTCTCTTCTCCTCATATGATCGAGATGCCTTCGCATTTTTCTCCCATCCCCCACAATTACTTCGTAAGATATGTTATGATCTATATGTTTTGGAAATTTCTATCTAGGTTGAAGCACACCCTGTATTAGCTGTTTTTGGCATGAGGACTAGTTCTTGCCAGAGTCATACTGACATAAAGTCTATGTCAACACTCGATTCATTTCTACTACAATCGTAATAATATTAATATTATTAGACTTTATTCAGCATGACTCTGACAAGAATCAGTCCTCACGCCAAAAACTAATGAGACAGGGTGTGCTTCAACCTAGATAGAAATTATCGAAACATTGAACATTACAGGATTACGTCCCTTCCCTTCAACGTGTGTTGCTGATCGAGGCAACATTCCTCTACAAATAATCATCAATTCTACCAACCAAAAGGTTGAGTGTTTGTGTTCTCAACTCCATCATTCAACAATCTGATAGCATATTCCTTTGGCAAGAACCAGCATGTGTAAAACAGAGGTAAATATACACACAATGGAGAAACACTCCACCAGTTCCTGCCAATGGAATTCGTTATAAGCTTCATGGATATAATGTTTTCGGCGAATCACCTTGTATTCCTCTGGTAACGATGTTTCGAAATCATGCCATTGAAAAATCCAACCGCCTGTGGCTTAAGCGAGAGTGGAATTCACAAATCCCGACAAATAAAGAAGAATTAAACTGGGAGACATGTAAGCATGAGGCATTTTCATGAACTCACTTTAATGGAGAAAATACAAAACTGAACGAGAGTTTCGGGATGGAAACAACGGTGAAAAAAGTGTGTATATATGTTATTTTGCTAATGAGATAGAAAGCGGGGGAGAAACGTGAAATTTCTCCCCAAAACACCATTCAGCGCGACAATCTAGAACAATGTCGTGGTTATACTTGATTCAAATTCTAGGTAACGTCATAAATATAAAACATTGTTTCAACCTCATTTTCAAGTTACTCGTTACTCACATATTCTAAGAAATGTGATATCATCTGGATTACCATATTGCAGTTAAAAAAATTGTACAATGCCATAGACAATATTGATGGAGCAAACACTGAATAACCCTTTAGTGTCCAACCTCAGTGAAATTGATATATCATCAAATTTGACAGAATTTTTCGATTCCTATATGTTCAACTGAGACCGATGAATTTTCAAAATGTTTTCGGTTGAAAAAATGAAATTTTCGAAATTTTTTACGCAAAAGTACCGTCAGGAATAAATTGTATGAAAATGTAACGTATTTATTTGAATGTATAAAAAAGCACATATCATGTTACATATAAGGCAACATAGCTATTGCAAGCACAACGTATAGAGAATTCATTTCAAATTCGATGGTATTCCATGAAAAATTCTTTTTCGACTAGCGTGCGCAAATGTCCACTTGTCAAGACTCATTTTCATGATGAAAGAGTCACTTTTTTGCACTAGTAGAGGACTTTGGGTTTTTTCCGCATGCTTGTAGTAAAATAGTGAATATAGCACGTGCATGAAGTAACTTCTCGCACTTGTTGGGTATTTGAACACAAAAGAAAACCCCGCATATACAACATTTGCCAATCAGAGGGCCTAGGTTTCCGTGCATTTTGACTGTTGGGTTTTTTTTAGCGTATTTTCGAATTGGTCATCGATGTTATCGTCGTCTACTTCTTCCAAATCAGTTGAAATGCTATTATATAGGTGTAAATCTTCTAGTAGAATTGTATCCGAGTTCGAGCAACTCTTTATCGTTCAGGGGTGAATCATACAGCCATTCGATTTTCCGCTGGATCATGGTGTTTTTAGTTCCGGACGGTACTTTCGGGTCAGATGAAAAAAACGACATATTTTCACAAAAATAATTGCGATTTGCAGTGACTAATTATTCCCTTCTGATGATGAAGTATAATGTGATTGTTTTTGATGATCACCATGAGTATCGAACGATTTTTATTAAAAATAAACGTATCACAAATAGCAGGAAACATCACTTTTCAACCCCATAAGCACTGGTTGATGAAACATGGGAAATATTCTCATTTCTCTGCATGTTTACATGAAGTTCTTCCTTGCAGTCCGAATTGAGCTTATAGGTTTGAGCGCGCTAGTGTTACTAGTGTTAGACACTGCTGGCTGTGCTGCTGGTCCGAATTGGTTGGCAGTGTTTGCTTTGCTTTGCCTTTGACGACTACTATTATTGATTTGGATCGGATTTTGAGCTCGCTTCTGAAATCCGTTACATAACCTTACATGACAATGCAATTCGGACCGCGGTGTTCATAGTTCTCACTCATCAATATTGTACAACCTTATTTCAGGTAGATAACATCAATATATAGGGTGTCCCAAGATGGCTGAGATTACTGTAATTTGAACCATGATTCAATGCCCAGAAATTCTGTATAAAACCATATAGGATCCGCGCGTTCTAGTCGTGAGATATAAAGATTGAATAATGACTATGCATATTCCAAACTAAGTATGAATATTTTCATTTGCTACCTATAAAGAATCAGATATGAATAGGATCATCATCATGTAAAAACGTTTTGTGCGTCTGATTTTTTCATGTCAAATATAGAGAATCTTGCAGAGACCCAATTAAAACAACCGTATTCTTGCACTACCATGCATTCACCTTCAAAAACGGTATAAAATATTCCCAAATTACTCAGGAACAAAATATTTCAATTTACTTCCCAAAACCATCAGAAAAGGAACCATGTGAAATCTCGAGCTCTTCAAAGAAAATCGAACAATTCGCTTTCACTACCTCAAAGAGAACGAGAAGCTTTCTTGATATGTATTTGCTGAACTATTTAGGGGTACTATGATTGTATTTTGTTTTTCTGTTTCCGACGTGTCTCATATGCCATTTGTACAAAAAATTCCAAAATCAACTTGGACTTGAAATTATAACTTCTGTGCATGCGAGCCTATTATCGTAGCTCCTAGCATAGATTGAGAGTTAGTTATGTTTTTCCATAGTTTCTTATGTCATTCCAACGTCATCAGGTGACCTTGGCGACCGCGAATAGAATGAAAACATTTTTTTTGTATCTTCTGGTTTCCACGAGAAGGGATATCCTGTAATGTTCAGAGAACATCGTGAGAACCAAGAAAAATAATGTAGGAATTGGTGTTCTTCTTGAATTTCTGGAGGTTATATGCCTCGAGGAATACCTTCCTTGGCAATGTGTTCCAGAGCCTAGCTGTTCGTTGGATGAACGAGTCTTCGGAGAGACTTGATATGAAGTACCCTGTTCAACCCAATGAAGCCATTCCAGTTTCGATTTGTACCTGAACGGTGATCAAACATGATATACACCAATCTTTAGATGATTTAAATTTCTTTGTATTGCAAATACCGCCAAAAATAACTTGTTTTTAGATTTCATTATTCCATCATCGACTGACTCTACAAAGGTCCCAAATTGCTTCTCTTGATTGTCATTATTTTGACAGGAACGCACCATTATCAAACTGTTATTTCAAATCAAATATTGAAGTCGACGAACAAATCACGTTGTATATAGTACACATTATTACAAATTCTTAACTCAAAATCTAGATCGTTAGGACTGTCATCAATCTTTCTCTGTTTGCAGTGACTAATGGGACACTTTTGCCTTGTGACATTTTAATCAAGACGTCTGGATAATGCTCTTCCGTTATCCAGGAATCGCACGTTGCGTGTTTTGGCTGAATAATAATTATTCAATCTCAATCTCCCTTTAGGGAGCACGCAGCATTTCACAAGAACTGAAAGGAAATATAAATTCCTGAGATTCTTCAGATATTCGTCATAATCGGAATTGAAAAGAATATAATCAAAAGGAAATGTTTTCCGCAGGCACCTCATTCCACTTCCATCTTCTTCTTTTCGTTAGGTGAAAATCAGAGTATGTTATAGTGACCTCTTTATAATAATATATAACTTCAATCACAACAATAATACTCCACCTCAATTCGCCGAGTATCGAGATATAAAATGAACAAAATCATCCACTCTGTATATTATTCCACGTCCATTTACTACCAGTATTCTCCTATCAGCAGGTTTCCACCTGTTTGAAAAGCAATAGTTATTCGTAAATACCTAGGCATGGAATTACAATTTTAGCGTACCGAAGGTAAGAGGTCGTTATTGTGGCCAAGAAGAACTATTATCTTGAGGTCGAATTGATATATTTTATCACATTCGGAATATCGAGTTCAATTTCATTGACAATATCACAACGCTAGTATGGAGATGTAAATCTCATCCTAGATCTCTCAGTTATGAGATTTAGCAGTTGAATAGGTGGTGGAAAAATTCCACTCATGTATGTCAGGTAGTGCCATCTGTCAGCAGAGTGATTTACTTGTAGTACCACTCTGTAGCGTATAGACGTAGGGGTCTGTACTTGTGACTATAGGTGGCAGCGCCATACAGTGTATGTCGCGATATCTCTGTATCCTACCTCAGAACTTTGCCACAAGATGGCTACAACATGACTACAACTTCATGTTATACCCTGCGTTTTCGAAATGGGTGATATACCCGAAGCGTAGAGTTGTCCCAGTTGTCAGCAGACCGAGAGCGGCTGATGAGACCTGGTGGGTCGAAACAGTACTGTCTCGCTCCTGCTGACAATTGGGGCAACTCTGTTCATCCTAGATCTCTTAGTTATGAGATTTAGCAACAAAAGTCATGTTGACATTATATTTCCGCAGAGGCGTCCTCCATATACAATATGAAAGCAACTCCATCTGAATAGAAAACAAGGAAAAAAACACTCCAACACCAAAGTTTACATACGGGATTGGCGGTTGCCCGACTGGCGTTATTTCAACTACAAAATATTCACAATGCTCAAAGTGGAATGAAATGTTAAATGAATACAGAAAGCTCAGAGTCAGTGGCCTGACTAAATCGAAATCAATAGGCATTCAGGAAAGACTTACTTGTATCAGTATTCGTTTATACGAGTCGATGCATAGATTTCGGAAGGATGTAATTCAGTGTTCTGCGTTGCATTACCCAGGAATGTTGTTGGTTTTCTCCCGAAATTCACCACTGTCGTTTATTTCATGAATACTATGTGGAAATAGAATACAATATTTTTGTGGAAAGAGATTCAGGGCTTGAAGTTCATTTTTTTCTTCTTTTTGTGCTAATAATCTACCTGTTCATTTTTCAATTGTTATCAAAATGGGCACAGTGGTATAATTTCATGAAGGGAATATTATCCTTTGTATTACATACAGTTTGTTACGTGAATGATTCCTGATGAAGACATCGACTGCTAACTTTTTTGACGTAGTTTCTTAGTGATTTTGATTACAAAATATGATGATCATCATTCTCACAAAATAATGGTACACTCATTTGATAACGATATTTTCATCCATTTTCGAGAAAACCGCAATTGACTTTGGACTGTCAGACAATTGTTGCTGGTGAATTACATTTTTTGTCAATGGATGAATTTTGGTGCTAGATATAGTCGATACTTTTATGATCGAAATGCCCTGTTCCTTTTTCCACAGCAATATTTCATCAGGGCATATTTGGTCCTATGACCATATTTTGGTCCAAACAATCCGCCCTTAGTTCATGTCCCAATACTTAAGACTCGCCCTGTATACCGGGAGTTTCACAGTGTATGGAACATATTAGAAGTATCTGGAGAACGGAACGCCAGATCACTTTCGTGAGTGTGGATAATGAAACATGCTATATCCGTGTGAGATATTTTCATCAACACATGGTTGCTGCTTGTATCAGATAGTAGTATAGGTACTTCGTTCGTTTCAAATGGAACAACCCGTATATTATATCATTTTCAAAATCCTTATAGAATACCTCATAACTTTCTTCTGTGATTTCCTATACCTATCTGTAACTGCTTTTGAGTTAAGAATTTTTCCGCATAAACCTGACCATCAGTTTGGCGAATGTTGCTATGGGTATAACGGCCGAGAAATTCCATTCCACGTCATACTGTGGAGAACGCGAAATACTTATACTCTCTCCGCATGCTATAGCAAGAAGAAGTTTTTCTATATATAAAACTGAACAATTTGGAATTGATTCTTCTTTTACTCGAATGTTTTTCCACTCTTATTTCCCCAAGGTATCGCGTTGGAAATCACCCTTCATAGATTCTAGCAGCGATTAATGGCATCCCAGTCCTTGTAGGACTCTAATTGAATTGGGAGATGCGCCTAGGGATCATTCTGGATTAACCTGCAGTAACCGTGTTAGGGGGATTAAATATGGCGAACGATGACCTCAGGTGACTTGTCATTATATGGAAAATGGGATATCCCAGAACGCGTTCATCAGGATAGAAGTAAGTGCAGCATATCATGAAAACCGCATTTAGGTAAGTGACTCCTCTCAATGTAATAACGTTGAGTGCTTGCATCGATGTCATCTCAGGATGTTCATCTCATGATGAACACTTTTATCTTATCTCTTGGAGCGCCCGGAAGGATATTCCTACAATGTTCGTAGAGGAGGTAGGTGTTGGATTTCTTCTTGAACTCTTGGAGGTTGAAGAATCTTGAGAATACTTCCAGTGGCTTGAAAAAGGTGACTCTTCCACTATTTTTTTTTGGCACATGAAAATTGTTGTAGTCACTTGGCCTAGTGTCGAGTGAGCACCATCAATTTTTCGAGTGGTGCCTGGTTTTGGAGGCTTTTCGATTCTAAAACTGATTTTTTAGTCAATATGACAACGGTGAACATTTCGAGCATCTTTGAGCACTTATTACGATTGTTCCTCAAAATTTTGTCTCATTCAAAAGTTCTCCAGGCTTTTTCATTATCTGTTCGATATAATTCATATATTTTAAGCAAATTTCAAGCGCTTGTCATTTTGAAACGGCTTCGCCGATTTGCATCAACAGAGCAGTGTTGGGTAGTGAACCGAGCAGCCTTCAAAACAAGGTACCAAACGACCACCAGTTGCACTTGAGGAAACTAGGGTTAAAGGTGCTCTTTTGACACGAGACCACGTGTCCGAAATAATTTTTATGCCAAATAGTAGTAGAAGAGTCACCTTCTTACCAGACTTCTACTCGACCTCGCTATAGCTCGTTCCGTCTAAATGTTAAAAGTGGGGAAAGACTTTTTCCTTTCTCACTGTATAAACATGCTGCGTGTAGTTCCTCGTCGACTACTTTCACAAAACCTTAGACGACGAAATAAACAAACTTGATCTGAGGGCAGAGGCAAATGTGAATATCCTTCATGTCATCCGTTTGAGGAATAAAGATCTAGAGAGAATGCAGCATTCAATTCTCGTATAATTTCCATGAAAGAGCTGAACGGCCTAAATTGTGAAAGAATATCAAAAATTCATTCTTCTTAGTGTGATGAAGAATCACCCTATAAGTATATAACAATGGAATGATATGGAAGCACTAGGTATATCATTGAGGTTATCTGAAGTACTCTATATGCAAACCTTTTTTGTACCCCAGTCGTGGAATGCCCTGAATAAAATACTTACCTTGATTTTCAATAAACTGACTGATGCTCAGTTCTCATTGTCTTTCAACATTTGCGTATTCGTTCTGATTAGAACATAATGAAGTATCTATATCTCTAACGACTACACTACACTGTTTTACCACTAACCAAACCGATTTTTTAACGCCTCGACACGTGTTTCGCTAACTATGTTAGCATCTTCAGGAAAAGATTAAAACAGTTTTAATCAAAGGTTCCAGTCTTCGATATATCCAACGACTATACAAAATTCTTTCAACAGACCAATGGGGTGAACTAATTTCCCCTGATGGAACTGGAAATATCGGAAATTCCTTATATAATTAATGTTGATGATATAGATAACAGTTATCAACTCACCCAGAGAATGTTGATATTCTAGTATCGCAGGAAACAAATTAACGTTTCGTGTTTCATTAAAATAACCTGTTTGCTGTGTGTGGTAATGATTTCAAGTTATCTATGGGTTTAGTTTAACTGCTCTTAATTGAATATAATATTTCCTGAAACAATTGTTATCCCAGAAATTACCATACAAATTGGAATTACCAGAGAAATAATATAGGGAGCAGTAACAGGACAATTTGAATTTCACTGGAGGCCGAGATAGATTTTGACATTCAAATAATTATTGTATCGATATTCATTAGAGTGACCATAATTGGAAATCTCCCACCACAAATTTTCACATCATTTAGGGATCTTTATATTCATTGTATTGTCATCATGAGTCCAAATCAATCGATAGATGAAAGGTGCAAACAAATCGAATTCAATATATGATGCATAGAATTTCTTGAACACAAATGGCAATGTTGAAACCTTCTCAGTATTGTGACTATACATCCAACAATTGGTTATGACTGATAAATAGATGAAATAGTTCTACGTCATATAGTTTGAATTGATGAGGAATGTGTATCACCCAATACTTTCTACAACTACGATGAAATAAATTTTTGATACCTTCATCCTAATATCTATAGAGTGCATTCGTGAAGTACTGAATACATTAATTTTTTGCCCAACTATCGATTTCTGAGGAATATTCTGCAACAGGTTTGATTGTCAATCTCAATTTGCCCCATTTGAAATATTCTTGAATCCAGCTTTCCATGAAGGTTTCAGAAATTGAATAATATATAGGGTGTTCATTCGATTTTTTCGTGTTATTGTGGCGAGTTGAGAATAAAAATCGACTTGTTTCAGAAGACTCCTCAGAAATGAGTGGTTTAGATGAAATTCAATTTATTCAGTACTTTACGAAAGCTCTGTATAATGGAAATGCAAAGTAGGTACCAGAGCTGATGGAATTATACTACTAAACTCTAACCTACTCTACTCTTCCCTATTATACCCGAGTTTAAATATTTGCTGCCGATTTATTCGGCCTATAGAAGCACGTACTTACTTGGGAATAATTAAGGGGTTTATGCTTTCAATCACAATGTTTCAAAAGTACAGACACGGATAAATAGATCCAGATCGAAAGAAATTTTTGTTTCACTTTCATATCATTCATCGATTGTTGATTTGGAACCATCATGTAATGGCTATTATAGTGCACTCGCATACGATTTATGACATTCGCCTTCGGCTCGTTCTCGTGTATAATCAGATATTAAACTGATGTAAAAATAAATGCCGCTTCCACAAGGAGCATGAACTCCAGAAACCAAGAAGAAACCCGCTCATGATAATTATTATTATTTATTCATATAATTGGGAGAATAGATCGAATATATTTTCTGCATGCTTCATAATATCTTTATAGATCTCATTAAAAGTGTTATATATTCGAAAAATTATTGCGCTACCACCATGAACGGTTTAATTATGGAATCATAATAAGTTCGTGGATGCGCTTTTGTTTTAGCAGATGCTACATTCTCTCATCGATTTCTCGCAACTGGGATTGTTCGCCCCACAAATCATGTTAATTTATCTGCGCCATTGTTGTTGACTTTTTGGAGCGGCTCTAATCAGTTGGCAAACTCGTGCGGATTCCGGTTGTATGTATAAAATACCTATATAAAGAGGAACTTTCAGGAACCAGATTGGTAAGGCCCACCGACCACCAATACTCTATCTACTCTTACAAATTGGCGATATTCCTGTCCAACTGGAAAATAGCAAGAGTATAACCAATTCCTGAAAAAGACCCTACCTAGCAACTACAGACCGATCGCACTGCTATCTATTATTCCAAAGATCATGGAGGAAGCTATCAACATCGAGTTCATGAAATGCCTGAAACATTCAGGTATTATCAACGATAGGCAATATGGCTTCCGTCATCATAGATCAACTGGTGACCTGTTCTCTTACGTCTCACATATATGGCAGCAATCTATTGAAATATATGGTGAAACCTTAGCCGTGGCACTTGATATCTCCAAGGCATTCGATCGAGTCTGGCACCACGGACTCTTCGCCAAGCTTCCATCTTATGGCTTGCCTCCCCAGCTATCTTCAGCTCCCTCCCCAGCTCTTATCATAAATGCTGATGTTCCGCAAGGATCAATTCTAGCACAAACAATATTTCTACTCCATATCAACGATTTGTTGGGAGCAACTTCATGTCCAGTACACAGCTTCGCGGATGATAGTACCCTCCATACCGCCTTCTCTTCCATGGCTCCAATACCAGCCAGGCACGCAGCCAGCCAACGATCGAGGGGAAAATGTTGACAATATAAATGTGGACTTAGCAACAATTCTCGAATGGGGATACAATAACTTGGTAGATTTCAATGCAAACAAAACACAAGCATGCCTTTTCTCTAGAAAAGCCAATCTCACAGTGCCCAACATATGCTTGTCAGGAGTAATCATACGTTTGAAGACATCCATTTCGATGCTTGGTATTACTGTCAGCAATAACCTTGCTTGGGAAAATCACGTGAGATCAGTTGTAAAAGTAGTTCAAAAGTAACATCTGATGCGATGTTACAATAATATAGTCTTAATATCAAACGATAACTTCTTATATGGCCCAGCCATCGCCCAACTTCACTGAAAATCAGATTCGATGGAATATCAGAGTTATTGAAATGTCATATGAAGTATAGAGTGTATTCTCAACTGAGTATTATTTTGTCACTATATTTATGTTATTTCACCTCAGATAATTTTAATGAACAATTACCCAGGAACACAGCGATGCAATTTCAATGGAATCGAGAACAAAACAACAATCAAATTTTAGTTCCATCCCAGTGATGTTTTCATTGTGGAAAATACAATTCATATTTGCTGCATTCAAAGCTGGTACCTTCACTGCGGCCAGAATGAATTAACAATTTCGTTTAATTATGTAAAATGTGTGGATTTTCGAGCTCTTGCGCTATAACATTTTGAAGCTTCTATTTCATATCCGTTTATGTATATCGCCTTACGTATATACAGCGTGTCTCACTTTAAACGCCCCCCCCCCTTTATATCTTAGTTATTAGTCATGCGATTCCAACCAAATTTGGTGTGGTATGAATAACCGTCAATGTGATCAGTTTTACAGAGATGCACATTATTTTGGACAGTGCCGTGCGTTTTTATTGACCTAAAAAGGGGTCGATTTTCCATAAAATCATATTAGGCATTTTTTTACAGGAAATCTAATCTCATATTATTGTTCCTCATGCTTTCGAACTCCAATATGGAGAAAATCACGTCCGAACTCAAATAACCAACGATAACAATGTTGTTTTTCTGCAACCGACACAAAAGTCGTCCATTTTGATACCAAAATGAGCACTCAAATTGACGTTTCTATTACTGACACAAAAATAGGTATGTTGCTGGGCAACATATTTAGCTCCTAGGAGGTGAAGTTGAATTTTAGTTCCTAGGAGCTAAAAAGGATGTACTGGACGTCATCAAGAATGAACAACATTGTGACGGTTGGTTATTTGGGTTGAGACGCATACCTGATTTGTTTCCGATTTCAGCAGATTTGGCATTTCCTACTCATGCTGGAGATATAAATACACCTTATAGTTCAGTATTGGAATTATAAACATCTCAGTTAAGTATTTTTGTTTTGATCAGGGAAGCCTTCAAGATTCAAATACTTGCTTGATCTGTATTTCATTCGTTATTCTCAGCATGGATGCCATTAGAGCACCTGGTCCATACACAAATATGTCACTCTGTGGTTGTATTTATATTGAAACTATAATTCGAAAAACCTTGAAAACCTAACCTGCTGTTAAGGCAGGTAGAATATTCTCACCACACGGATTATTTGTCAATATTTGTTGCATTTCATACATATGGCACGGCATTGGTGGTTATTTCACATATTTATTTGAGTTAATTGTTTCGGTCGCAGAAAAAATAGCATGTTCCATTCGGATCAAAAGTGACTTTGTTCGACTCGCAAAATTCGCTTGTCAAACAAAGTGTCACTTTTGATCCTAATAAAACAATCTACTATTTTCCCCGTGGAAGTGATTTGAGTTAATTGACAGCTATTTTTTTTTTAAATGATAAAGTAAACACATTTACTTCATATTCAGTACGAGTTATATAGGGGGAGGTATGAATATGTGCAAGAAGTGAGCCAGTTATTAGGATTCCATGATCAATCATCATTTGAAATTTAAAGCATTCAACCACAAATCATACAGTTCCCGGTTTGTGTTAATGAAGGCCGTTCCAATTTAATATTCAGCACGATTATGCTGAATAAACAACATATTATCGTTCGCATCAGTATTAGTTTACGCCCAACCAGAAAATCTCTGAATATCCTGTTTAGAAGCGTTGAATTGCATAAACGCTATATTGCACTATTTACCGACCGAAAATTCAGTGTTGCACTATCAGTTAGTTCCATGTATCGACATCTGAGACAATCACTTTGAAATTATTACCCAGATTATAAATATATTTCGTCGTCGTTTTTCTCGATGTCGTAAAAACCTTCGAGACTGTTGATCATGAACATTTCCTGAGGGATTTTCAATATCTGGGATCCAGAGGAAATGTTCAAAAACTGTTCAAAAGCTACATAACCAATCAAACACAGAATGTAGAAATTGAAAGAGGCCTTTGTGAAGAGAGGACAGTGCAATATGGGGTACCTCAAGGAACAGTTTTAGGCCCAATATTCTTCATTATATACATCAATAATATACTATTATCTTACCTTCTGCTTGTTACTCCTCTCATCTTCCAGATTTCAACCAACTAGAAATACAGGGGTTCTAGAGGTGTTGTATTTCTGAATTCCAAAGAATTTGTCGAATACCTAGGTGTCTATACCTATAGGCACATGAGGTGGGATGTTTATATAAAGGAAACTGTAAACACTCTGGAAAGAATAATTCATGAATTTCTATTTTTCAAAAATAT
Source organism: Phaedon cochleariae (assembly GCA_918026855.4). Classification (NCBI taxonomy): domain Eukaryota; kingdom Metazoa; phylum Arthropoda; class Insecta; order Coleoptera; family Chrysomelidae; genus Phaedon; species Phaedon cochleariae. The sequence continues at coordinate 71,382,839 of OU896707.1, read as the reverse complement.
ATTGAATACCCATCAAATGAAGATTCTTCATTATGTTTATCATCGAAACGATATTATCATATGGGTTGAACAATTGAAACTTTCACAATGTAAACAACTCTCACGTTTATGAATACTTGTCAAAATAGGACCGCAGCGTAATCGATTCAATTTCATTATATTTTGAATACGAAATAGGGCACCATCATCCTATACTAGATGGAATAATTTCGGTATACCAAAAATACTTAAAAATGGATTATATTGTATCACGCGAAATAATTGTGTCGGATAGAAAAAAATTCAGGAGCTCAAATTTTAGCAAAATGAATGGCGATTTCAGAAATAACTTCAATTCAAAAAAAATCTCTGGTATACATCCCACAACGTCATTGATGGTAAAAGTATTGAGAATCTCCTCCATCCAAGAATGGCCATAATGGTGAGTAGGTGTTTGTCAAATTTTATGGAATTTACGATTTTTTTTTTTTTCAATTGGAAAACCTCATTGCTCGATAGTACAGAGGTTCAGGTTGTTGCCACCAGTGGTGTTCGTATGGAACTCCACATGCTTATTCTGGTAGACATCAATGGTACGGCACTGGTCAATCTCGAAATTGTAATCATTCCTGAAGTTCCCAGTAATTTCTAAGCAAATTTGATCTTCACAATTCATTCTGATGCACGGTTCTCGCTTAAAAAAATAAAAACTTCTTCACTGCATGATGATAACAATATCTTCAATAGGACAATATCACAATGCAGAGGAATATATTTGATTTTTAAGGTCAAATTTCTGGAATAACATTCATAGTTTATATGATATCTTGAAGTGCTCTAGTCCGAATCAAGGTTTGCACATATAATATAAAATATATTTCTCTGCATTGTGATATTGTCATATTAACGATATTGTTATGATTATATACAGTGCATCAAAAGGTTTATAATTTTCAGGAAAAAACCGTGCATCAAATAAAAAATATGGTTCATCCATGATTGAGAGTTTCAGGAATGATTTCAATTTCGAGATAGATTAGTGATGTACCATCAATGTCTGCCAACGTAGGTATGTGAAATTTCATACGAACGCCACTGGTGGCAACACAAAAAAATGTGGTACTCTAACTCATGCATGCCTCTTGATAAATAGTACATGTATGCTAAATTTCATCAGGATATCTAAAGTGGTATTACAGATATTAATAAGTAAACTATTCATGTTTGAGAACTTCACCATCCTGTATCTCAAAAATTAAGACGTTTAGGTCATACGTTCCTTTGGAATTGTCCTCTTGAAATGGGCCCAAGGAACGAGCTAAAAGCAACCGCATATCCTATATTTTGGCAATCATTCAATTCGACCGGCGAGATCAAAGAAACGTAATCTTCACAAGGATGAGGCACCGAACATAAACAGATATACAGTGAGAACACTCTTGCGATGATTCAAGCGATTTGCGGTCATAGTACTACAGCTCGTAACTGCATTCCACACAATCTGGAGTCCTCATTATATAGGTACTGATTTTCAGTGTCTCATTCTTTTATCTCGAAATATCACTGTATATCGTGCAAGCTAATGCATTTGTGTAAGAAAAACGCCTAGAAATTCAACACGACATAAAGCTTTATTTCGCAAGAATGGGAGCAAATCTGCATATCTTCCTTCTAGGGCCATTTGTCACCGGGAATTGTGTCGGTGTCGGAACTTGAAATGTGGCTGCAGAAGAAGAAGAAAGAGCTGGCAATATCCGCATCCAAGAGACTCCATTTAAATGGAAATGATGGCCGCCATCAGCCACCATTTACATCCTGTTGTATCACTCTTGGAAATGTTTCCTACTAATCTTGACGTTGCCACTTTCGTTCAGCCACTTGATGGCTATGCGTACGACGAAATCGAGAATTCAGTCGATCTGAAGTGATGGATATTATGCAACAACAGACTTAATGCAGATTGATCAACTTTTAAGGTCATCTCTCAGACTCATCCTTAGAACTGGATTCAGTGTGTGAACAGTCTCGTTTAAGGGAATTATGAGGGCCTTAATTACCGATGGCAAAGTTTGCGTCCCGAGGGCCTCTGGCCCGAGGGATAGCAATTGCCAGAGGTTATTAAGGCTCTATAATTCCCGTGATACATAGATGATTTTATTTCTGACTGATTTCATTCATTAGATACCTTCCCGATTGGAAGTTAGACATGTTTTTCCGTATAGTTTCAATGTCATCAGAACGTCAGATGATGATCTTGACTACCGCGAATAGGAGATTCCTTATTGCTACGTTATTGCGTGGTTGTTGCTATGCATTTCTTATTTAATTTTAGCTAGAGAGAATTATAGCATCTATAACATTCCAAGGGAGTTATGACCCTCATTATAGATATCGTAACTATGACGATATAAGCTTATAATGTCACTGTCAGAAATAAAATATGTTTCAACTTCCAGTTATTCTTGGGCTTATAGAACTTCATGAAAGTTGCATAAACCTTCCATTTTACTTTCATCTCATTGGAGCGCACGAAAGGAAATTGTTGATTCAATAACAAGAGATTGTAGTAGGTACCCAATATAGTAAGAAAATAGCAAATGTGTTCGTCTCAGGTCATCAGTAACCTGAATTGAAGTTATTCTTTCAGAATGATGTATTATGTGCATATATCTTTGTACGAAGGAGGATGCAAATTCTCTACTTCAGAAGATTTTGTTTTCAAATTCTTATCGTGTATTTCAATAGATATAATTCAATGTTCGTCGTGGCATATAGGCAGGAAAGTAGTTGTTTTTTGTTGAATGAACCGAGAAAAAAATGATATCTTCATCAAATAGAGAGGGCGAATTCTCAATGTATTTATTTGTATATATATATATATATACAAAACATCCATTTTTTTCATGATTGATTCCTTGTGATATCAAAGGAAGGGATAAGTATAAAATTGTGTCCTAACTTCCTTCGTTCTCGTTTTCATTACTCAGTTGCATTTTCATCAATTTCGATAAAACGTTGTGATTCTGTTAGTAGTAATATGAAGCTTCTTCTGGTACGATTAGATATGAAATAATATTTCCAGTGGCGTCATAGTGGGTTAACTAATCAATATTCATGGCGAATGTCATTGTACGCCACCGGTTTTTTTGTGTCTCATATTTTAATCAGATTGAACTATTGAAATAACAACTTTTTCATCATCTGCGTAATTTTCGTATCTAGCTTAATTTTTGAGGAAATTTCAAAAATTCGATTTGACTCAAAATTTTAATGTATAGTCGTGTTTTCAAGACTTTCATTGGGATTACTCGAGATGATTTTGAAATTTTGGGACTTTCTCAGTCTCCAACCATACTAAATTTTGGCACCACGAAAGGTCATACAGGGGGACTGTAAATAAAAACAATTAGTTCTTCCAACTTCAACATCCTGTATCTTGAAAACGGAGCAATAGGACACATGATTATATGAACTTTATTCGCCAGTATATCACAGACTTTCACCCCTTGAATTCTTTGCTGTATACCTATGCTGGAACCTTGTTTTTAATTCCTGAGCATACCCATTATGATTTCCAATAAATATGGCACTTTCCAGAATGTTCGAAATCCAAAATTCCTAGTAAAACAAGCCGTCTACAAAGATACTAGATGTCTCAATTTCTCGCCATGCATAATATCCCAACCTTTCTTCATCATCTCTAACCTGTTCCTGCGGTTGAAAACAACGGTTGCTATTGCAATTCAGGTGTAAGGCAAATGTATATAATGGGAGGAAAGTTCACGGGTGTCTCATCAGCGGATGTGCTTTATCTGAATATATGGCGTCTTTTCATTTCTTGTGTCTGAACAATATAGTCGTGGATGTATTTTACTCTCATTATTATTTTTACTTCAAATACTCAACAAAAACTGTATCTTGTCTGGTGAATATTGCATTCACGAAAACATTTTCTCGTCCCATTATTGATGGTGAACATTCATTGATTTTAGTCTCATTTGAATCTCGAGGATGAAATATCAAAAATCATTTTATAATATATATCAAGTTATTTTAGACTGAAAGTGAATGATTGTCTGGAATACGATGGTCTCGTCTGAGGATATAAGTCTCAACTCTCAGCTTGATATAGTCATAAATATTCACAATCTGAAAACATTGGATAATCGATCATATACATCGAGCAGAGATTTGATAATACTAAGAAATTTATGCATAGATATGTCATATCTGAGGGAATACCATTATTAATCATATTGATGGAACAGACGATCTAGAATATTTTGCTTCATTTGTAGATTGTAGATATGAAAGTTCATAAGCATTTTCATGTAGGAGCCAATCTTTTCTCAACGGGGAGTGAATGATATATTTGATTGGATTGGAATAATGTCGTATTCATAATAATTCATAATAGAGTGATCAATATAGTCACTAATAAACCTGTTTTAAAATCGATGGTCCACTATTATTAGCCTCATAGAAAATAGTTATGGAAAATGAAATACATCTTCAAATCGTTACCGATGTTATTTGATGTAGTGGTGAATAATAATTTCAACTATTAATATTCGGAGGTGGTATGCAATAGGTTTGTCTAAGTATTGATCACTCAAATAAGTGATATCACCAATATGTGTTGTGTTTCAAAATTATAGAACTTTAACCTATTTTGGATCATCAACTGAAAAATGAGCTTCATTTCTACATAAACAGGACTTAAAAGTAGTATATAGAACTGATAGCACGTTGGGAAGGTTCATCAATAATAATAAAGACAAAACTTCTGAATTCGAAAAATCAGGGGTACACGAACTGAACTGTGGATCTTGTCCTAAGGTATATATATCGATCAGACAGTCGTACGTTTAATCAGCGCATTCATGAACATAAGACGAATTTTTTTAAAAAGGAAACAAATTCAACATACGCCAACCATATATTAGAAGAAAACCATGGTAGTGATGATAATTTTGAAATTCTACACGTAGAAAATAATGGAATGTAACTCAATCATTTTCAATCATTAGAAATCAACTAACTCAAAAATTACTTAACGATCAATAGTTCACCACTGTTGAATTTGTTTTCTTAGTAAGTAATAATATGTATTTGATATCAACCCTTTCAAGTTAATTTGGTTCACCGTATTATAATGTAGATATTGTGCTCAATCTCCGAAAATGGAGGTTTGAGAATTTCGTGGAAATCTTATCGCTTGTGAAGTTTTTACATTATTGCCATGGATTTCCATCAAGTAACGGCCGAGTCAATTCAAAAGAATGAATTGCAATCAAAGGAATATGTCGAATATTATTATTTATTACCCACCGTAAATTTTTTTTTTTTTTTATCGATTGGAGCGCACGAAAGGGAATCCCTATAATGTTCAAAGAACATCGTGCGTTCCTAGGGAGGATAGGGACAGGAGGTAGGTATTGGAATTTTTTTTGAATTTTTGGAGATTATATGTTGTTGGGAATACTTCCACAGGCAATGAATTCCAGAGCCTAGCCGTTCTATGGATGAAGGAGTCTTGATAAAGTGCTGTTCGACATCTTTCGAGGTTGACAACGAAAGGATGTGCTGACTGGGCTTGTCTAGTGCGTCTGATTGGTATTGCTAGTGAAGGGATGATTGCAGAGATTTCCGAAGAACATTTCCCGTGGAAGTATCGATAGAAAAGTGAAAGGTCGCCGACCTTTCTACGGTGTTCCAATGATGTCAAAGAGGGAGTGAGTGTGGTGTCACCCACTAGGCGAATGGCTCTTCTCTGGATGGAATCTAAGAGCATCAGCGTATGTTTTGGTGCTGAACCCCATATGTGGGAACAGTATTCTAGAACAGGCCGTATCTGCGCTTTGTAGATCATGAGAAGCTGTTGAGGTGTAAAGTAGCTTTTCGCACGGAACAAGAATCCGAGTTTTTGTGAAGCAGCTTTTGCGACATGATTATCCCATGAAAGAGTGTTGCTGATGGAAATACCGAGCATAGATATGGTGGGCTTGGTGGGGATGGTGGAGCCAGACATTACAATATCGGGCATACTGAGTTCTGCCTTTCTAGAGAAAATGCAGGCTTGAGTTTTGGTGGCGTTGAATTCAACTAGGTTGTTCGTTCCCCAGGCTGTGATTTCAGCAAGATCTTCATTGACAGCATTGACCTGCCTGCGCCGTGAGTTCTTAGTTTCCTGGGAAGAAATGGGAATTCTGGAAGAGAACGCAGTATGGAGGGTACTATCATCTGCAAAGCTGTGGATGGGGCAAGTTGTTACTCCCAACAGATCATTGATATGAAGCAGGAATAATGATGGTGCCAAAATTGATCCTTGTGGAACGCCGGAATTGATGCCAATGGTATCAGACGATACACCGTCCACCACCACGTGAAGCGATCTGCCTGAAAGAAAACTCGATAAGAGATGGCATAGCTGAGGTGGTAAGCCGTATGATGGTAGTTTGTGGAGGAGTCCTTCGTGCCAAACACGGTCGAATGCTTTCGATATGTCCAACGCGACAGCTAGAGATTCCCCGTGTTTTTCTATTGAAGATTGCCATAAATGGGTGACGTAGGCAAGTAGATCTCCAGTAGATCTTCGGTGGCGAAAGCCGTATTGTCTATCATTGATGATTCCTGAGCTCTCCAAATATTTGATAAGCTCAATATTGATGGCTTTCTCCATCACTTTGGAGATTACTGATAACAGGGCAATGGGCCTGTAGTTGTTGGGCAGGTTCTTGTTCCCTTTTTTGGGGATTGGTTGGACTCTAGCTGTCTTCCAGCATGATGGAAAAATACCCGACCTGTACGAGATGGTAAACAACTTGCAGAGAATCGGTGTTAATTCTGGTGCACATTTTTTGAGGATAATGGGTGGAATTCCATCAGGACCGTTAGCCTTATTCGTTTTGAGACCAAGCAAAATTCGTCTGATAGTGCGTTGACGGAAGACGATTTCGGTCATTCGACTCTCAACGGGTGGAATGTCTGGCGGCAGTTTTCCTTGGGAATCTAAAGTAGAGTTTGCTGCGAACATCTCTGCAAAAATATTCGCTTTCTCCTGCGATGTTGTTGCTAATGTGCCGTCGGATTTGGACAGTGGTGGAAATGAACTATTAGTGAAATTTCTTCCGACCGCTTTAGCAAGGGACCAAAACGAACGGGAGCCATTGGGACAATCTATGAGTTTCGATCTTATCTTGGCATTGTATGTTTCTTTCGAAGCATAAATTGGGTTTTCTTTATTGGTATTGAGCTAGTATCGATGATTATCTATTAGAATCACTACAAACAACAACAAATATCACATTGAATAATTCGATCATCGTTAGTTAACACTTCTTCGTTAGTAGTAAAAGAGGGCATCATCGTCTGCTTCTTCAATCAGTTTAGGTCTAACTTGTTCTCTGAGTTCCTTCAATGACTTCAGCTATCATCTCACACCATATTTTAAAAACTGAGTTTTGAACTGAATCAGTTTCCAGGTTATTATGAACATAGCATACGTTCAAACATCAGTAGATACGTGACATATATGTTCCGGATTGATTGATACATTTTGAAAAATAGTGAGGAAGTCTAAATATATATTTTGTTGATCATGAACTTTGCAGGGTTGATATTCTGAATATTCAGTACTTATTCCTTATTCCAATATTATTGAAGAGTTATCGAGCATATTGAGATTCAATGGCAACAATATACAATATACTACCACGGATTTTGATGATAGTTTCTCTCATTGATAAATAATTCATCAATTACCCTAAAAGACTATCGTATTTACTGGGACCATTTTTATCGGTCCAGATCAAGGCTACCGATGTTCTTCGAGGGGGAAAATTAAGTTGGTATCTTCCCTCTTCACGGGCAAAAGCATTCAACTTTATCCCCCTGAACTTATTTACTGCTAGATGAGTCAACCGAGTATTTCTTTATCTGACTTCATTAGAAGATGGATATAATGATTGCAATGGCAATGATCGTGAAGTTAATGTTTATGAGATAATGAATGCTGGATTCTATGAAGGGAGGAACTAGATACACATCGTCTCTTCCTCGCCATAATTAATTGGTCAGAATATATACAGATACTATACTTCGAATACAGGAGCAATTTGATGTGAAATCAATTGAAAAATATCAAGTTGTTGTGGTAATACGAAATTTTGAATGTTGCTTGAATGTATGAACAATTTGTGCATAACGCTCAAACTCATTCAGATGTTTTCATAATTAATGAAAAGCATAGATTGAATCTAAATCAAGCCTGTACAGCATGTCATTACAAGATGAAAAGCTTCAAATTATTATATACCCTGATTTCATTCATTTATAGGTAAATCCTGTCTTTGGAAGGTGGTTATCCATTGGGATGAAATTCCAAAACCAAGTACTGTTGTGTACATGTATATAACCATCGTTTTCTTTGTATACAGTGTTTTTCAATAGTCTGAGAAGGATCTTATATATCATAACCGGCTAGGACAATGTTTCCAAATCAACAGTTCCTCAGATATTGAGGGTAACTCAATTTTTTCAAATAGAAATTGCTATATTCATTCTCATCTCAATCGAATCAGCGCCCCTTCATCACTTATGTCTTCGAATATCAAGTTCTGCATTCAAATATGACATGGCATGTTCTATCTATATCAACTGAACAGGAAGCAATGCTATTGTCTCCGTTCAGAAGAATGCAAGCGGATTCCTTGATTTTTAACTTTTGGTTGTCATCTTCCTTTTTTATGAAAGGTGTCAAACTTTGTGAGAAGAATTTCCGCAGAAAAAATTTTTGCATTTTTATGTTGAGAACGGAAGCAGATTCGTTCCCGAAACATCCAAAGATAAGTGAAAATTCGATATTTTTTCAATTTATCTATATTGCTTCTCATCAGACATTTTTCCAAACGAAGTTTCACTGACAAGCTAATGGATTTTTTCTTCAGGCTCCCTGATAGAAACATCTGTTGAACGCAGTGACATCTTTGGGCAAATCATCTGATTTGTCCTAAAACACAATGACATATATTGAAAATATACTCATATTTTTTTTCTATAGAAACGAGGAGAGGAAATACCAAATAATCGAGCAAATTTTTGCTTCAAAAGTTATGTCAACCCAGTTTTGGCACTTTTATTCTGTGCATCTTAGGGAACATGTTCACATTTTTTTAGGAAATGTCTCATCTCGATCCCAACATTATGTCCTTGGAGTATTAACCTCGAATTTCGAATCACTTTGTATAATCGAAATTCACTCCCCAGTGAAATGTCCTATAATCATAGAGAATTCCACTACGTATTGTTTTTTGTGCAGTTTCGTTCCCAACCTAAAACACTTCTGATACAAAATTCATAAGCAACATTTCCAGGGGAAAACGGATATTCCCTAAGCGAATATTGAGTAGGCTTCCGGAGATTTATTATCAGTATTTGCCGACTTATTGGTTCATGCATTAAATCATGGAAAATCAGAATATTAAAAAACTTCCGGAAATAAACATGTCCAGGTAGAAATATAAGCAATATCTCGTGAGATATTCGTGCTGTTGGAGAGAATCAGACAGAATGATTTATCATCCTCATAATATAGTTGAATTTTATTTGAAATCTGCTGATTATCGTTGATACATACTGATTGTTCACGAATTATGGTTGATAAATATGGGGTTAATATGAGATGTTCTGACTAAGTGACATGAGAAATATTTAGTTATTATACAATTGAAAAAAGTAGTAGATTTTAGCTCCAGGTTGTGAGCTGAACTCTAATATTTTTCCCGTGTATAATACACTATTTTTTTCTAAGACAGAAGAAGAAACGAATCGATATTGAGAAGATATCACATTATTTTGAAATCTGAAAATTATCGACGTGGAATTTCATGTTTTTAACAGTAGGGACACCTGCGTTGTAGGCATCTTCATCATTCTTTTAAAGTAATCGAATATCTGATGTCACTTCTATCAGTCTAATTCTGTGATTTGATTTCCAAAAATTGCGAATCTAGTGGTTGTTTAGTAATATACGTAACCGCCAAGTCGAAGATAAAAGGACTCGCAGTTCTTTTTCGGAGACGGTATTATTGACTCATTTTTCGGAACTATAACACAACAAAAGCCATCAGCAGTATGTATATATGTGATATATATCCAGGAAAAAGTACTCACTTTTTTCCCACGGGAAACGAGTAATTTATGAGAAGTGACATTTTATAACCTGCCACCAGAGATAAAATGCCAAACTTTTTTCCCGTCACAGAAAAATAGTTATTTATTATACAAGGGAAAAAAGTAGTAGATTTTAGCTCCAGGTTGTGTTGTGTGACAAAAAACCGTGAGCTAAAATCTAATATTTTTCCCGTGTATAATACACTATTTTTTTCTGTGACAGAAGGAAGGACGAATCAATATTGAGAAGACATTACATTATTTCGAAATGTGAAAATTATCGACGTGAAATTTCAAGTCTTTAACAGTAGGGACACCTGCGTTTTATACACATCTTTATCATTCTTTTAAAGTAATCAAATATCTGATGTCACTTTTGTCAGTTCAATTCTGTGATTTGATTTTAAGAAATTGCGAATTCTGTAGTTGTTTAGTAATATACGAAACCGCGAAGTCGAATGGAAGATAAAAGGACTTGCAGTTCTTTCTCGGAGACGGTATCATTGACTAATTTTTCGGAACTATAGCACAACAAAAGCCATTAACAGAGTATATATATGTGATATATATCCGGGAAAGAAGTACTCACTTTTTTCCCACGGGAAAAAAGTAATTTATGAAAAGTGACATTTTATAACCTGCCAACAGAGATGAAATGCCAAACTTTTTTCCCGTCACAGAAAAAAATTCATTTTCAACGTTACTTATCATACCATTGCTATTATGGAATCTTCTTCGGATTCTTCCCCAATATTGCAAAAGTCTTCGATAATTTCAGTGCTTCTGGCCTCGCCTGAGGTATGGTTATATATTTAGCCCTGATTAATGATAGCCAAAATTCCCAGGAAGAATTTCAAAAGAAGTATTATTACTTTTTTCTTCTTCCTTCCTGTTATTTCGTCTCCTATGTCACTCATCCTTCATTGCTTCAATTTCAGAAACACCCTGTGTATCTCTGCTCGAGTTAACCTACGACAGATGTCCTGTTCTTAGCTAATAGGCACATTTCATTTTTTTTTTTCGAGAACCATATAACCTACCATAGATCTGTGTATCTAGATCTATGAACCTACAAAAGTTATAAAAATACCTCCTCCTTCTATCCCACCTAGATTCGCACGATGTTCTCTGAACATTATAGAGATTTCCTCTCCTGATGCGCTTCAATGAGATGGAAAAAACATATCCGGAGACAAGGATCTGGAGACTATACATACAAGGGTAATTCTTGTAACAAAAACTTCAACTTCAAATTTCATTCAATTAATCGTTGAGAAAATGCATCATGTTGAATAAATATTCATAACATGATTATCAAAGTTCCGAATTGAAAAATTCAGGTGATTTCTGAGCATCAACCAGCAGAATACAATGATGACTACCAGAAATATACACATGGCTACTGAGTAGAACAAAAAAGAATTATATGAGTCCTACTAGAAAAACGAATGGTTTCACTTATGATCAAGTCAGGTATGAGGTGTTCTTCCATACAAGCATGCGTGATTCACCCTGTACCCGCACGCAATTTTGTTTGGGATGTGTAATTTTCCTGAAACAGTGCGAAAACATTTTTCCCACACTAGTGCGGGAATAAATTTCTTACACTAGTGCGATATTACCCTCTAATATGAGTGGTTGGTGATGGAATATGGAAGTTTAAGCATATTGTTTGCCGCAGAATTAGGAATTTTTGTTCTGAATCCCCATCAAATTGCACTATTATTGTGGAAATCAAGAATTGATTGTTATAAAAATACTCCTATTGACTTGAATTGATCTGATCTGGGAAACAAATATTGTTGTCATGCCAATCGAATGACAAATTATTGGTTTGTATAGTTGTCGGATTAACAGACACAGCGTAACTGTCATTTCTATTTCAATGAAGTTGTCACAATGCATACATGACGTGATCAAGAACTTCCACCTACAGATGCTAACAGATATGCGTTATTGCCAATGAACGATATGAGAAGCAATACACGTGTTTTATTGAATGGTGCCCTAATAAAAAAAGCCAAATAAAGAAGAAGTATTTTTGGCTCATTTACTAGAAATGTCTGAAACCTAGAGGCCGAACAGCTCATGAGCGTGCTGGCTTCCGCAATGAACCTACATAACTTTTTTTATGTTCTCATTCCCACGAAAAGGGATATCCTGTAATGTTCAGAGAACATCGTGAGAACCAAGGTAAATGAGATAGAAATTGGTGTTCTTCTTGGATTTCTGGAGGTTATATGCCTCGAAAAACACCTTCCTTGGCAATGTGTTCCAGAGCCTCGCTGTTCGTTGGATGAACGAGTCTGGAAAAAGATGTTCTGCAGGTCTCCAAAGTGACCACGAAGGGGTGCGAAGCCTCAACTCGACGGGTTAATCTCGCGGGGACTGGCAAGGGAGGTACAATTGTTGATATTTCAGAAGAGCATCGTTTATGTAAGTATCTATAAAATAGTTTTTACGGTGTTCCAGAGAAGTGAGTGATTTTGTGAGCGAGGCATCACTCACGAGACGAATTGCCCTTTTTTGTACAGAATCCAACAGTTCTAGGGTATGTTTGGGTGCTGCACAACAAATATGGGAACATTATTCCAGGACAGGTCGAATCTATGCCTTATAGATCATAAGCAGCTGACTGGAAGTGGAATAGCTCCTGGCCCGAAACAATAGCTATTGAATTCTATCAATTATCAGTAGATGGGGAATATATCACTCTTGATATGTAGTTGTTTCTATTTGCATCAACAAATCAATCAATTTCCTACGCTTGTAGAAAATAGTAAATTGTTTAACGAGCACGGAATGATAGTGATTTCCTACGAGAATGAAGTGTGCAGCATGAGCCACAGGCGATTGCTGCAATTATATGAATATAATTTTTCTACGGCTATAATAGATAGCAGCGGCATTTTCGATTTCTTCGTCTTGTAGTCATCTGATTTCCTGTCAAGTAATACTCATCTATTAGAAAGAGCTGTCATTGCTTACAATTTGACATTCCATGAGCGATGAGGTTTTTTTGACATAATAACACAATGGAGTCATTGTGATATCAGATACGGTAATAAAGTTGCTGACATTGATGTATCGAACACAGTAAAGCAGGAGCAATCTTTTGTTATAGTCGTAGAAAAATTACTACATCACACGTATACCCAACCCTGTATGCAATGGATTCATATAAAATACAGCACCCTATTTCTATATCGCAACTGAAATGTACCACCATCTTGATGACTTTGTAATTTTCCAAGTAACCGGCTAGACTCCCTCGTGACTACTTGAGCCATGTCGCCATGTAATCTGTTTTCCGCTCGAACGACTCTACTATGGAAATTAGGTGAGTAAATCTTGCGGGGCCATCCTCCATTTTTCACTGGGAATCGGACCCTTGCTCTTGTGGTAGGCATTTCTATACGAGAATCTCGATCAAATACTGTCCCCATGCTATACTTAGTGTGAATTTATGCAGCATCAATTTACAATTATTAAGTAACAATTATCAATTAACAATTATCAAGAAAATAGTAGCTAGAATGCTACAATTTATGCAAACCAAATTAACAATTGAAAATGTAAGAGCCATTCAAGATAACCATAGAACTTTTTTTTTTAACACGTTGGCTACCATATGAGTCTCATGTGATGCACACTCTCATTTGCTCTACAAACCACCGTGAAAAATCGCATACTTTCTCTCTGTACCAAGTGAAGAATCAAATTCAAAACGTTGCCTTTCGCTACAAGATGTCGCTATATTGTATTTTGAAGCAGATGCCTTCATCTCGATAGAGTTTGCTGAAAGATCACTGGTGATTCACATGGTACATAAATGAACCATTTTATCATATGATTGTAGGGAACTCCTTATATTTTGTTGTTTTTTCTTCGATTATAAGCGCCTTTATTCAAACCTTCATGAAAAAATAATGGACAACTAAGACGAAAAACGTATTTCGAGGAGTACGCAAAAATTCAAAGATGGCGGGGAATGCCCCTAGAAACCTTCATATACTATTTGGACTGTTTAAAAAAAAATACATTAATATTTTCTTTGTACAATGATAATTTATGATTATTTTTCACTTATGAGTGTAACAATTTCAATACAAAATTGACAAGAGAGTGAATCTTTTCATCAGAATAATCCAGTCACTTTCTAAAGGCATTTTCCAGATCTATGTGTATCACTGGTGATACCCACTTCAACCCGATATTATTCGGTTCATACCTGTACCATACCCACAATCTAATTCCTTCGTTTATACACTAGGCTTCTCCACAAGCATTCAAATAATATGTGTTCATTATCACTGGTGATACATAAAGTACAGAAGTGAACTATGAAAAAGCATCACCGGTGATACATGTGGTACCCTGGGTCAGAATTTTGAAATCAGGCTTGGTAGTCAACGTGTTTTTCAAACACATTTTGGGGATATTGCTACGACAAGTGGGTCTGAGACCCAAAATTAATAGAAATAATAGTGTTTCGATTCCACATCAAATGATCAAAAAATATATGGGGTGTTCCAATTGAAAAACTCGTGAAAAATCACTTCGAAAAGTTCCGAATTGAATAATCATTTTCAGCCACCCTGGATCATTCGAGGGCCTGAAACATTTCCAGAAATGTCACTCATCCTTCCAATAAATGATATTGGGATTATTTTTTCCCAAGTTTTATAATTGTGACAACAGTGATATTTTCGGTAGGCATCTGCAGATGACATTATTTCGACAAGAAAATTCATAGCTTTGATATGAACGAGATATAGTCAACAATAACATAGGAGTAGATGAAGGTCACAGGGATGCTTCAAAAACATATGCAAATATACAGGGCATTCCATATAAAAAAATGATCCCGACCATCTAGATTATTTTTGGTGCGCCCTGTATATGCGGCAATGATTTCCAGTAATGGACCTTGTTGTCTCATTCACATTCGTTTTTAAATCAGGTTTCTAGCTATCATACATGTCGAGCAATCGAGCTTCGACGCACTAATGCCTCACACTGTATATCGATAAATTTACCTACTGTGACCCCAGTGGAAATATTATTTCGAATCTTATTGCACCAGGAGAAGCATCATATTACGATTACCAAAAGCGAAACGTTTCATCGGAATTGGTTGGAAGACAACTGAGTAATGAATAAAAAAAAACGATTCTTTATAGAAATATTAATACCCTGTATCTCGACCACGAAGCAGGTTAGGACACATGTTTATATGAACTTTATTTCCTTGAATATTACAAGCAATCACCAGTTGTATTTTTTCGATGTTATTTAGATACACCTTGTATACGCTTGGAAAAGGTTATTTCGAATCAGTTGGAGAATAGTCTTCTATCATAAAAGAGATAACTTCATAATCATTCGCAATTATTTTTGATAGCATTAATATCACAATAGAGAGATTTTTTCATTTGTGCACCAATAATAACTGCGAACTCGAAAAGGCAAATCCTCTTCGAGTTTTTTGACACTACAATGAACCCATAGAGCGTAAGTCATGAACATTTTTGTATGCCTGCATATCTGAAATTGAGTTTCCACAAATGGAATACATTTTTTCTTGCGAAACGGATTTGCTTTTCAATTCTCTACAACCCATTCCGCTCTTCTTTATTTCCTGCTGCCAGTTAATACGTCGACCCAGTTTTTATTCCACTTTTTTCGTCGACACACGTTTTTGATGAGAATCTCTACACTTTTCGAATAGAAATGTGTCAGTGGCGGATATCATACCAAACTCAAAATGGTGAAAGAATACTATGATGTATGTTTTTTTTTATGTTCTGGTTCCCACGAAAAGGGATATCCTGTAATGTTCATAGAACATCGTAAGAACCAAGGTATATGAGGTAGGAATTGGTGTTCTCCTTGAATTTCTGGAGGTTATATGCCTCGGGGAACACCTCCCTTGGCAATGTGTTCCCGAGCCTCGCTGTTCGTTGGATGAACGAGTCTTTGGAAAGAGATGTTCTGCAGGTCTCCAAAGTGACCACGAAGGGGTGCGTAGCCTCAACTCGACGGGTTAATCTCACGGGGACTGCCAAGGGAGGAACAATTGTTGATATTTCAGGAGAGCATTGTCCATGAGAATATCTATAAAATAGAGCCAGATCGCCAACTTTTCTTCGGTGTTTCATAGAAGTGAGTGAGTTTGTGAGCGAGGCATCACCCACCAGACGAATTGCCCTTGTTTGGACCGAATCCAACAGTTTCAGGGTATGTTTGGGTGCTGCACTCCAAATATGGGTACAGTATTCCAGGACAGGTCGGATCTGTGCCTTATAGATCATGAGCAGCTGACTGGATGTGAAATAGCTCCTGAGCCGAAACAGAAAACCAAGTTCTTGGGATGCACTTTTAGCAATTGATCTCACGTGATTTTTCCAAGAGTGGTTATTGCTGATAGTAATACCAAGCATCGAAATGAATGTCTGCATAGGTATGGTTACTCCTGACAAGCTCATGTTGGGCACAGTGAGATCGGCTTTTCTAGAGAAAAGGCATGCTCGTGTTTTGTTTGCATTGAAATCTAGCAAGTTATGACCAAATATACATTTTTTTACAAAAGATCCCCTCTCAGTACAAATCACTTCGATTTGTTTGCAAATTCAAAGCTCCCTCATTAAGTGGCAGACTTTTTCAGTTCTTACGTATTTTTGTCTCAAATACACGAATTTGATTATGAAAATGTGATTCATATTCAATCTGAGGAAATATGATCACATTTCCCAATATATCCTGCAGTTGAAATGGATTAGAGTTTCTAATATATTTGAATACAATTTCCTCATTTTTCTGCAGAAACTATTAGATACTCAAAGTTCGCCATACCTTTCTCATAAACTGGTCTTTAGAAATAATTTACATAATCTTAACACCAGACATTCACAGGTACTCAACATGCCAAACCATTCGACTGCTCTGCTTGAACGCAGTTTCACCTATAATGCTGTAAAATTTTTCAATTCTTTCAAGAGTAGCTATTTAGCTAATCTCCGCCTTTTCAGGGCAAATGCATGTACATTTGTCGAATGAAGTCAATTTATTATTATTATTATTATTAACTCCAAAATTACCGCAGACTCATACACTATTTTGCATAATCTCAATATCAGGAAAGCTAACCTGTATATTCAAACGTATATCAAACGTGAATTCAGGTCATTTATTCACCCTATCCGTTATTAGGAATTCATGAGTCCCAGGTGAAGTGCTAGGACATGTATCATCAATTATACTATCGTCAATTGACTTGGAAAATCATTCACCAAATAAAGTGGTGTATTGCTTGAAATAAATATGTGACCGCACCTCACCAATATTTTGAGGAGATAGATCTGGGATATATTTCTTCCATGTGGATAAACACCAAATACGAAGTTGAAATTGATATTTTTTCCAGAAGTTATGTTATGTAGTTGATAGAACCAAAATCGACCAAAAGCTTCGCCAGTGTTTTCAACTCGTTCAATTCAATAACAAACTTTCAGTTCCTTCGAGACATAACGAATGAAAAAAGAGTGAGACGATTGAAAACATCCAGCTTCTAAATATACAGTCCTACAAAAGACGCACTAAATTATTCCAAGATTGTCCCAATTGAAAAGCGCTCTTGGTGATTTATAGAATTAGGAAGAGAATGAATACACTCTCTTTCTTTAAATAATTTATAAGTAGAATTCCGTCCAAGTTGGTGACTTAATCAGATCAGACGGAGCATACTCGAATGGAATTGGTTGAATTAGATAACGATAACATCATTCCATCCATTTTTGTATTTATATTTCAACTAATTTGAATTTGACTTCAGCGTTTTATCAGATAATCAGGACGATTGACTATCATCAACCTATTCGTCAACATAAATGATTGAGAAAAGCCATTTCGCGAACTGAATTGGGAATGTCTGTCCTATATTACCTCTGGAGAAGTCTTCATGAAGTCAGGTAAAACATTTTCATCAAAAGACATCCGCTGCGTGCTGCCGGACCCTTTGATTTTTCAAAGAGACCATTGAGAGAAAAAACGCAACTTACCTTGAAGGATGAATGTTTCACCTCCAAGATTGACCTTCAACTTCAACATCACAACTTTCTTCCAGAATTTGTTTTTCAATGAAACAGCAAATCTTCGGAATTCCTTGCCCAATGAAGAAACTTAACGAACTCTGGAAGTCATGTATATCTTTGAGCATATCCTGGTATCGAATGAGCATATATATCACGTCAATATCGAAATTGCTATGATATTTATATAAAATCAAGCAGCTTGCGATGAAATTCCGAATAGGAATTGTTGTGGACTATCCTTTTTCTGAATGAAGTAATTCTCTTGTTGGCATCAGCAGTTCCAGCTCGACTTAATAAAGACGTTTAATACCATTGTGTGGAATTTTATGATTCGACAAATTGAATGTCTGCAATGAGCTCCTCTTAAGTACCAATAAGGAATTTCACGTCGGAACTTTATACATATTTCATCCTGTAACAGTAATTACTCAGGCAAAAACCGATTACCAGATGCACTTCTCAGAAGTAATAAACATACACATCTACTAAGTAGCTTGGCCGAATAACTTTGTATTTGCTAGTTTTCGTCGAGTTCAAACGTACTAGAATGGTGTAGCCAGAGCGAAGTTGGGAACGTTTTATCAAGATAAAACCAATTTCACTAATCGAAATATATGGACTAATAAACATGGGAGCAGTTCTTTTACGTATTAAGCCAGTTAATTTGAACTGTTTAGAATTTAATTAAGCCACATTCGTTACAACTGTATTCGGAAAATTCAGCGTGGTGCAGACTATTAATTCTTATTTTGTGCTATAGATAAATGAGCTACTTCAGATTCTACGAGTGTACGAATGAGGAAAAGGCAATCAAGCTCAAGAATCACTAAATAACCAAATGGGTAGTTTTTTCTTTGCCAGTGGCGTGTTAATTCTGTAATTGGGAAAGCTGGAATCAAGAATCTCGAAAACTGCGGAAAATTTTCCGAGGTTACTAACGAGAGAACTCTCTATCAGCTGTAATACAAAATTGACAAATATATCTGGATTGAATAGCTGCCAACATAAATCACTTTCAACTATGATAAAGTTCATTATTTCATCATACTCTTGAAAAGGGCCCACATGAGAGTGAAAGAACACTCATATATAGTGTTTGAATAACTAGAGCATTCCTATGTTATTAAAGCAAAGAGAAGATTATCGGTATATTTATTGCCAGAAAAATTTAGTGACCTGATGAAGCTATCAGTTCTGCCTGCCACGTAAAAGCTTTCAAATTGCTATATTCTTTTTGCTACCTTGGATTATAAGTTCACTGCAAATCTTCTCTTTCCTCTCATGAATTTTTGGCAACAAATTTTGTTGATTCAGGAACACCAAATTCAATTATACTAATCAACACGTTCTCGAACATTGACGCCATATCAAGTCATCGACTTTTGTTTCATCAGAGCACCAAGATGAGGTCAAGTGTGCTCAGACTGTCACATCGATTGAATAAACAACAAGTAGCTTTAGAATCACAAATTCTCAAATAATCAGAAATACAGAAAAAATAACTGCGGAAAAGAACGTCATGTTGCGCGATAAGAACATATCATTTACAAAATGATAGTGACGTCATATACCGCATGTATAAATGGAATGAAAAACAGTTCATTTTGGAAAAGAAAGACATATCGAGGAACGGAATGCCCTGGTAAAAATAGCCAAAAAGTCGAAAAACTGCTCATCATGGTCTTCACTTCAAACCACCTAATCAGTTGATTTTGTTGTTTACTGTCCATTTCATGTATGCCTAATGTTAAATATGTTTTTCATTTATATTTTTATAATCATTAAAAGAAGGTTCTATCGACATGTCGTGGATTATATAGGGTGTTTCATTGAAATAAATCAAAGTTGATGGTTGTAACAAGTTAAGGTATACATCAGATTTCATCATTGTAGTAAATTTTAGGTATATGTCAAGTTGATACTCAACAGCAAAACATCAAATAACAAACTGATTGAAAAGACACACATATTGTGTGCAATAATAGTGAAATATGAGGTGCATGTAAATGATTCGAAAATTTTAAATATACAAAACTCGAAAATTTGGAAAGGGAAACCAGGTGAGTACATCGGGAATGTATCAATACAACGCACTGAAGGGGGTTCATTCATAATTATTTATAGTTTATTGATGAGTTTGTGGAGTTGGAGTGAGTATATCATGTTTTCATGGTTGGTCTGACATTCATTGAATTTTGCTCAGTGACAAATAGTCTGAATTCAGGAGTTCTGAGTTTACTTGATACTCTCGTAGCATGGTTTTTGGACATTTTTTTGTGAACGAAGCTTTATTAGAAAGAGTTTCCAGTAGAGTTTGGTATATGAAAACACAAGGTATTGGTAAAATTCTGTATTTTTCACAGTGCGCCTGGTAGGTTGCACCTTCAATGATCCTTAGTGCCTTTTTCTGAAGCATAAAAACTCTAATGGCGGGTGTTGCGTTACCCTAGACATACATACTCTTCTGATACACAGTGATAGCAGCAATAATCCGAAGACATCGATTATGAAAGTTTGTATCAATAGGTAAATGAAGATCTGACATGCAATCTGAGAGGGACGAAATACAAACACACAAAAGACACATGCACAATTTAAGTTAGTTGTGAATTCATTAAGGAATCATTTGTGACGATCTGTTTTCTTGAAACTCGAGCTCCCGCTTCGATGAATGCAGTTCGGGACTTAGATCATCAATTATTCGCGGAATAACGAAGAACCGCTTCTGAAAAGGATATCGAGTTTCATTCTTCCCGCTGTATAGTTTTCGGGACTTAATGAGTCTATTTTGGAGTCGCGATCATATTATCAATGGATGCCACAACAACTGCAACTTCATTATTCAACTCATCCTAGCGGCATTAACTGGTAAGTGCTCTGAGTTATTAAACGGCAGTAATTGAAGTTGATTGTACTTTACGCGAAACTTCGGAAACAATGGAAGGTCGTGTGTGATGAGGACGGGGGATTGAGTGGTTCAGAGAGATTTGTTTGATTGTGTGAATTTGCGCGTTCCCATCAGACGATTCCAGTTGAACTGCTCAGCATCAATAATGCACGTCAGCGTGAAACAATACAGATATGTGGATAATTACTTTTGATGTGCTGCTGAGATCTCTGCTTCAGAATTCCAGAGAGGAATCATCTTAGATGCTGTTTCCCAACGTAGTATGATTAATCGACTCCGTAAGAAACAACGATACATCAGTTTAATGGAAATTTATGAAATGCATTCATCGTTTCAAACATAGCCGTCTTTCCAGAATAGTCCAGAAACTCTCTCTCACACTATTCATATCAGAGAAGTTACTTTACTGATATCGGAGTAATGACATAATCAACTTTTTTTCGAATGGCAATGACACTTCAATCAAGAATTATCCCCATTATCTATCCAACAGAATGATTAACCCTCTGAGTCGATCCATCTTGCAGTGGTGTGAAGATGATGGGGCAGAGATATTTGAGTTGAAGCATTTTTTTCAGCGATTTTTGACACAATTTGCTCCATTTCCCATCGACTTCCCGATTGTCTGAGCCGAGCAATGTGGTAAACTTTTTACTTCGAGAAAAAAACCCAAATTACATATTCGATCATGAAAATATTGATATTTTGACAAACGTGATACGCATTCAATTGCAGTCCCATAATTTTTTCATCAACAAAATTTTTCAATATGTGAATTACATTTTTGATTTTTCATCATGTGAAACATTTTCCCCAGAACAGGTGAAGATTGTTTGACTTTCATTACCTGAATAGTTGTCTGACGTAGCTTCCTGTCTTTTTTATTCAAGTACTTCCTGTAACAAATAATTCAAATGGAAAGGGTCACTTGGTGAACCCTGTATGTCGTCTCATCATGCAGGCATGCTCCTTGGGATAAAACAACTGTTTCACTATTATCACTGTATCTGATTGTATACCTGTAGTGGTCGACGGAGTTTCATCTGACTCTCTTTTCATGAATGCTGGTGTTCCGCAAGGATCAATTCAAGCACCAACACTATTTCTACCCCATATCAACGATTTGTTGAAAGCAGGCCAGTACACAGCTTGGCGTTAATATTCCAAAACATGTATCACAAGCGCCTAGTGTTGCAATATGGCAACAGAAGATTCTTGTTGAATCTGAATTCCATTTATGCTTCGTCAAACTTCTCCCGGAAGCATTTCACACTAGATAATGGCCATAAACTTTCAGAAAAAAAGAAAAAAGTAATTCCGGTGCTAATGGGTTAAAGAAGCAGAAATAGTTATTTACACTACAAGGGAGGCAAGTGATACTTACCAGTCGAGGACATTGTTTGCGCCCGAGCGATAGCGAGGGCTTGCAAAATAGTCCGAGACTGGTCAAGAACACTGCCTCCCGAGTTTTGTATTATATTTTTTCTACCCCAGTTCCCTTAGATTAAAAAAAATGTTTTTCAATTACTTATATAATTTGACTAATCTAACTGAAAAACCCTGTATGTATGACAGGTTTCCTATAGTGTTACACGTTGATCGCTATGGAATTCATATTGTTTATAATCAAACAAATGTTCTGTCAGTGTCATTTTATTAAAAAAATCGAAATAATGGATATCGATGCAGTTGCGAATGCAGCTTGTGCTGCTCTATTACCTCAGAAATCGAAGGAACGGTACAATCGGTGTTACAAGGACTTCAAGGCTTGGTGCAGTAATATTGCAAGTGGTGAAAGCATTACCGAGAACTCTTTGCTGGCGTACTTTGTAGAGAAGTCACAGACCCTAAAGTCCCCTGCAAGTTTATGGAGTGAGTATTCGATGCTAAAATCGACGTTATCCATTCAAGACAATGTAGACATTTCCAAATTCCTTAAACTAAAGGCGTTTTTGAAGAGAAAAAATGATGGCTATAAGCCAAAAAAGTCTCAAGTTTTCACGCGAGAAGAAATAGAAAAATTTTTGACAGAAGCCGACGATAGAAGTTTTTTATTAATGAAGGTAGTGATGGTCGTCGGGATTGCTGGAGCATGCCGCTCACAAGAATTATGCGATCTGAGTGTAGAGAATGTCCAGGAAATGGAAAATTTAATTATAATCAATATACCTGATTCAAAAAATTGTACATCTAGAAGATTCATCATCACTGCAGACAAAGACAGTAAAATCTGCCATTTAAACATTTTTAAAAGATATCTCAAAATAAGATCGTTGGTTGAAAGATCCCAACAACGCTTTTTTTTGAGATACCAAGAAGGCAAATGCTTGAATCAGCCTGTGGGAAAGAACACTTTTTCAGCTATTCCCACAAAAATAGCAAAATTTCTCAGACTGCCTAACGCTGAAGCTTATACCGGCCATTCGTTTAGAAGAACGTCTGTCACATTATCAGCTAACACTGGTTCAAGTGTTTTAGCTCTTAAAAGACATGGGGGCTGGAAGTCGGAGACGGTTGCTTGAAGGTTATGTTGCTGATAGTCTTTGCAATAAGAACGAGGTGGCAAACAAAATTCTTTATAACAAGAATAACAGCGATTCAAATTCATCTGCTATTCATCTGCCTACCACATTGACCAGCGCTGTAACAAGAATTTCTGATAACATAAGCACAACAGTAGAAGTGTCCAAACAGCTGCAAGAGGTTTCCCCACATTTTCCAAACTGTAATTTTTCAAATTGTACTATAAATGTTAATTTAAAATGAAGAGTTCAATTTTTAGGTTAAATTATGAAGTTTATTTAACTTGCTTCCCTAGGGAGGTAAATATTTACTTACCTCCCTAGGGAGGTAGAACGTGTTTTCCTCCCACAAATCAGTATCAAAATGAAGTACTTACCGAGTAAGGAGTAGAAAAAAGTACATTGTCCTTTGTAGGCGTGCTTCTTGGGATACAATATATTATAGAATTAAACAGTGTCGCCGATGGAAATTGCCAACAAAAATGTTTAATATAACAAATATGTGACTGTATACCTAACGATATAAGATTTTTTAGGATCTTCGTTTTATAGCCACTTCCCCAGAGTTCTTTGTCAGGATATGCCAATAAGCTATAAGCCCTTATTAATATTATGTTCCAGACACACTGTCATCATATTTTTTGTTGAGATGGGAAAAGTAACGACTCATAATATCTTTACGGGCAATTATTCGTTATGTCTTCGTTGGAGTGAAATTTTCGTAATTATCGGAGGATACGTTCATGCCAGAATACAGCGAGATTTGGGATAATCTCTTTCCACGAGGATATTATAGAGTACAAAATGAGTTTCCGCCTCCTCGATTATGATAGGAGTCTAATGGTTGCTTTGTGTATCCTACATTTTGATGCGAAAGTCCATTATGGATGAATACAAATAGGCACATTATATTTTGTTTCTCGCAATCTGAACCAGATTCAAGAATATAACGAATGAACTAACGAAATTCCCATCACCAAACAATTGAACTCATGACATTTCATTTCAATCATCATCGATTATTCATTATGAATACTACAGTGAATATAGGGTAGAGTTGATTTCAACAACACGCCCACGTTTTATACAGGGTGTCCCAAAATCAGCATGCCAAGCTTCACAAGCGGCGGCTTCTACGACCACACCTTATACCTCTCGGATGAAGCCTTGGGATAAAATAATATTGGTATCTAAGTGATACTAATATTCTTCACTACCGTGGTGTATAAATAACTATTCTGATGAGGCATTTCCTTTTTCACACCACATTTTCATCATTGATGGAGGTGACGTCCCTCTTTGATGACTCGCATTGTTGGGGTCATCCGTGATGAAATAAAACGCTGTTATTTGACATTACAATCATAATTGTTTTTTCCTTCTTTTTTTTCGTGATTCATTGGCGAAAAATAATGTAAAATGAAAAATGATGTATTAAAAGTGTTATTGGAGTCCTTATCTCCAGAGCCTGAAGTTCTAGCAGTTCTTCTGATAGTTCCGAGAATGAAATATTGTTTATTAATAATCAAATAAGCTCTTAGACTTCTTCGCCTAACTGATGAGACCCGGAAAGTCGGAAGCTCACACATTGCACCCTAAAATATCGTTGGGTTAAGGTGAAACCCGAATGTTAACTGCTTCGGATTCATGTGACAAGAGCAAAGCGACTTTTGGAACTCCACGAATTTTGTGGCGCGTTTGACCCTTTTGTTCAGATGCAAAAGTCTGAGAATCCAAAGAAGCAAAAGTATTCTTTGGTTCGAAAACCTGTTGAGTTTGTAACTTGTTTCGACTTTGGTTCGTCTTTTTCAGTCTGAGACAAGTTGGAATTTTTCTGTTGCAGAAGTGAATCTACAGAATAGTTTTGAGCAAAGAAAAAAGTCAAAAGTGCCTAGCACGAAAAACAAAAGTCGCTCGAAATTGTACGCAAAAACGCAAAAAACAATGTTTGTTAGTTTTGCCAGAGATATATACAAAGGCTGTGCCAGTGTCGGTTTCTGCGGAGTTCTACAATTTAGACAGACTCTTGGATTGTGTGTTATGCACTTTTGACTTCTGTCTCTGCTCAAAACTATTCTCTAATATTGTTTATGTTGGGCAGTAGACGAGATAGGTTGGTATTTCTCAACAACCTTGATACAAAACATCGCATTGAATTATGAAGATATGGATAGAGTCAATAATAAGAGTTCTCTGTTATTGGTACTCAAGTTCCCTCAATGTTCGCACTAATTGCTCGAGATTTATGATAGGAAAGAAAAGGGTTCCTTTTCCTTAAAATTCCTTCAATTTCTGTTGGTGTCAATAATGAAGCTATCCTTTTATTTTCATATTCTACACTGACTTCCATATATTTTCTATGGCAAATGGCAAACAGCTTTCAAATCCAATATTGTGTTATCAGTTTTTTGAGGTTATGCTGTCGCTGTCATTTCGGAAGCCACCAATATTCGTCCACCATCTCTGTACATCGGAGGAATGGTTGACCCAACAATCGGTTGCGAGCAAGATCTGTTAGCTAACCGATCCTGGAGGCCAAAAAAGACACACAACTTCACTTCTCATACATTTTTGCAAAAGATTGGAATAGTTCTTCACATCGTGTATCTCTGCTATTCATGAATTCAAGGATGCCATCTCATTGTGCTGTTGTAAAATGCACAAAAAATGTAGAGAGAGACGACGTAATCCGATTTTTCAGGTTGGTACATTATGATTTGAAATTACTATAGTCACTCACATATACTGTTCATTTTGAAATGTGGTCATTTCTCATTGGAATTCTTTCTGCAATATGAGCTAATATAAATACTCGTGGAGTTTCTAAAATAATGCAAGAAGAATAGAAGATTGGATTCATGCAATCAAACGGGAGGACTGGTCTGACATGCTGACGGAATATGAATAGAGAGATGTATAGAAATTTAACTGGTGGGCTCACTCTTCAATTGTTTCGTCAGACTTACTCTCGATATGGAACAATTGCAAGCGAGTTTTGGACGTGAGGTTCAGGTATTTGCGATAGAGGCGCCATAATCGGAAAATCGTTCAAAACCTTCGTTAGTGAGGGATGAATCTATTTCCATCATTGTTCTGTGGTCGAATGAATTATGTGCTCAACATTTTCATTCAAATTTGAATTTGAAATAGAAGCATGGAATCTTTTTTGTAGCCGATTCTAATAAGCTTCAATTCTTTCATGACATGAACTTATCTCAAGCATGAAATCTGATGAATTTCCTCTTTGAAGAACCAGAACAAAGAATGTATCAACTATTGAAATAGACCAATATCGAAAATCATAATAGGCAGATATGGTAACTGGTACCCACCTTAGAATTTATTCACACCAGTTCACGCTTATATTTCAAATCACTGAAATAATACTGTTGTAGAACAGAGATTTTTTTTCTTCTATGGTAGATTAGGTATTATACTCAGAATTTAGAAACTACGGAACACATCCCTAACGAACACTTGTACCCAATCTCAGAAATAACCATTTTTCCAGCTCAAGAATATTTTTGACATATTGACGTTTCGATCCTTTGATCAGGAATCAGTTCACTGCTCTGATACAAATCATATACGTATCCAAATATTTATCGGTCGGTAATATGTTTCCTGTAAATATGGATTGTAACCAGGATGAGCTTAGCGAGATTCACCCACGTCAAGTATGTTTATCAAATGTTTATCAGAGTAGGCGCCATCGAGAAACTTGCAAACGACCTTCAATAGGGAGCAAGCACACCAGTTAAATTTCTATACATCTCTATGAATAGTATGTGTTCTAGATATTTCAACTCTCATTAGCAGTAGCTACTATTGCAGAGGTGGCAAAGGAAATTCTGATGAAAAATGACAGAATTTCATAATGAAAAGTATGTGAGATCACTATTTACCTGCAAAATAACATTTCCTTGTCTCTCGCTGCATTTTTTGTGCATTGTACAACAACAAAATGTGATGGCATGCTTGAATCAATGAATAACTCGAAAAACACGATTCGTATGCCATAATATTGTGAAAAATCTCAATCCTTTGATTCCTTTGTGAACAAATGAAAAAAGTGAGGTTGTATTTCAATGATTTACAGAAGAGTGAGGTTGTGTTTCGATGATTTACCTCCAGGGTCGGTTATCGTGCACGCGACCTATAATGAATGAACGCGTGGTTACGTCAAACTGAAGTCCATCAAGGAATATATGAACACAGTTAGTGGAATGATGAAGCCATCGGAAAATGAAAGCACGTCTCTATTCGTCAAACAGTTATATAACATAGATTTCGGGAGGATGTAATTCAATGATCTGCGTGGCATTAGCCAGCAAAGTAGTTGTTTTCTCCCGTTATCTACCATTGTTGTTTAGTTTATGAACATTGATGAAAATGACTTCGAGTTGTTTTGTATTTATTTAACCTTTCATTCCACTTTGAGCATTGTGACTATTTGGTAGTTGGAATAATCAAATCGTCATCAACGATTGCCGATCCTGTTCGTGGAACTTAGACAACACTGTTCCATTCCCTATGGAGGGCATCTGTCACCGTCGCCAGACCTCTAGAACTTGTGGCTCTATCGCTCAAAATATGACACGTGCAGCTTATCTGCTCTAGTCGCTATATTCTTCACGTCGCTCTGAGTCCCAAGATAAGCCATCATTCATCGTAGCCGTACAGTAGAATTAAAGTCCTCTGACTCCTTTTCATTTATGAACCAGAGTATTTTATTGAATTTACAGGGCATTGAAGTGCATCACAAGGGCGAGATACTAGCAGGACAAAATATCTCAATTTGCTAACGATAAAAATGCTTCCAATTTGGAGTATTCGTTCTCCTTGTTACTACCTTGGATAATTATTTAACATAGTTGCCGAAAATTCACACCGTGTCGTCAATAGATAAGGGTTCTAGGAACGCAAACGAAAATCTTCTGATGACTTTTTGGCTAGAATTCTAGTGGATTTTGAAGCATCAAATAAAACTATACGGATCCGATAAATACATATACAACGTGTTTAGATGGGATTTCGAAGACATCCATATCTTGAACACACTGTTTACTAGTGTATACGCAATACAATCGATCACCGATATAACTGTGTTAATCCAAGCTTTCACCACTATAGTGAATAGTGAGGTATGATGCAAGATTACCGTTTTTTCTGAAGAGTAATGACAAAGTTTCAACAATGATCACTGCAAACATAAACTGAATGAAATATAACACTAGTTGCTAAACCACGACACAGCGAGAAGGAGATAAACTCTTGATGAACCCATCGAAAATCTGATTGAATGGGGCGAGCATAACCCTAAAGAATCTAATATAGTCGAGACGGCAATGCTAATTCAGACCCTTACGTGATCATTATCTTATCTCTGTTCCAGGCTTAGTCAGCCCTCCCCATCATTGCTCACCTTAACACGATGAGTCATTCTGGATTCATGAGAGGCAGTCGAAATCCTTGATTCAATTGTCGATTTCATATAGAGTACTAGGGTACAAAAGACGGAAAGTTCATGAGCATGAGTTGGGAAGCATTTATTCAAAAGTGGAAGATGTGTCAATTTGTTTCTTGGCAGCATAGAACATGCAACTATTTCTTTATGAGGTGGAGTTGAATGAAGTTGAGTGACGTTAGTAGTTCAGCTATCAAATCCAGCTTAGTTCAATCCAACTATAGTTAGCTGCAGTCAAAGTTGGTGTTTTCAATCTGTCTTATGAACTATAAGTATTTATTCAACCCATAGTTGGCCTTTGCTATTCCAAATATTAGCTTCGCGGCAATAAATGCTCCTCTGTCATAGAAATTCTCATTGCAAATGGTGGTGAAAAACACCAGAAAGATGAGTTCATTTTATCGCAAGGTTACATCATTGATCTTAACATCAACACGAACGAAGGTTGAAGTCCAGAGTGTCTCAAAGTATAATTTTGTAAAAGAAGTTATTGGGT
This sequence comes from Phaedon cochleariae, assembly GCA_918026855.4. Taxonomy (NCBI): domain Eukaryota; kingdom Metazoa; phylum Arthropoda; class Insecta; order Coleoptera; family Chrysomelidae; genus Phaedon; species Phaedon cochleariae. Next base: position 71,353,201 of record OU896707.1, on the reverse strand, counting down.
CAACCCGAAATCATCACCACTGTTTCATTCATAGTATATCTACGTGTTCCAGATACATCTATGATCAGCAGATATTTAATTTCACATAAGATAACGGGGTGTGAAAATAATATGATATGCATAAGAATGAGCTGATATTACGTGGTCATGAGAACAGAAATCGATGACAATGATGCGTGTATGGATTGAAGGGAGTTCTAGTACCCCAGAAAGGAGGAGGTTCCTCCGTATGGTACCTATAGGTACACGGTAAATCCGTCAAAATTCGCATTTTTCCATTCTCAGAGTGAAACCCGCCTGCGAAAGACATTGGAAAACTTTGCCCAATACTTCTATGTGTTCTTCGAAAGATCAGTATATCATCTAAGTAAATATATACCGAGTGTCTATGTAATATCGGTCCTTATACAAGATCTATACAGCTACTGCCGTTTTTAAACCAAAAGGCAAGACCTCAAATTGATAACACCTAGTACCATAACGAAACCCTGTGAATTTGCGATGTTCAGTTCTTATTGGATTTTGCCAATACCCACTTGTCAAATCTAGTGATGATGTAAACTTGAATCCCTTTAAATCTTTCATGATTTCATCGATTGGTCTAGGCAATTCATTATCCATAACCATGACACGATTTAGTCTCCTAGCATCCAAACACAATCGCACACTACCATTTTTTTTGACCGTGGTCATCAAATGAGTTTCACTGATATTCAAAAATGGATTACAAGCCGCTTGGAACTGGTTTGACTGGAAATTGGTTGGACAGCTCACTGATGTAAGATAACATTTCCCACTCCTACCTTTTTCAATATTGTGTTTACCATCCTACTCATGCTGAATCCTGATGGTCCTGTCTGTCGACGCTGTTAATGAAATAGCGCTGCTTGCTCCTCGTAACACTCCATCAGTCTTCCCAATTTTCCTGTCTATGTTTCGTGCCCAGTGATTATCCTTGCAAAATGGATCATTCGTAGTATCAACATCTTGTAATGATTTCCTGATAGCTCTACCCTGAAGCTGCGTGTTGTAATGATGAGTTACTCCTTCCTTTGCTTGTTCCATCACTTTGGTGGCCCCACGTTGGTTCGTCAAATTGTAACGTAGTGGAATAGGTTAAATAGAAATGGATCTCAGGGGCGTCAATGGGAAGTCTATTCCAACTAGTTTTTTTTCTTCTTATATTTCTTATGAGAACATTCACAATTCTGAAACATTAGTTTGCTGAATAATATAATATAAATTCGAAGACCCACATCACTCTCCTGAAAGCAGGTAGAGAGTTTATCTCAATGAACAAACCCTGCTTCACCAGAAAGCCTTCCGCAAAGGAAATCCAAGTATAAAATATTGTGAATAAGAATATTTTGATCTAACAACAAATGAATTGTTTTCCCAACACCTAGGAAACCGTCCACACGGCCTTAAGCTCATAGTGTATATAATACATAATAAGCATTCTGCTAAGTACACGTGGCCATCTAGTAGAGGGACAGGTGCGGAACCATGGTGTAATGAAAGCGATGAAGATATGTGAAAGTATCATTTTTTCCCGGGTACAGGAACCCTTTTGAAGAATCTGTTTCTCTTCAAGACTATATAGGTTCTTTCTATGATTCATACTTATGAAATATGATTTTAACACTGATCCTTCTTGTAAAATCTGTTGATTCTGGACCTGCACGAAACTTGTACACGAATATAATAAAATTGTGGAAATGATTCTTGATTCAGTTGCTTTATAGAAACTAAAGGAGTCAGAAGTATTTCCCCAAACTCATATATCTGATATGGAGAATCAATGGAATCAATTAGAATTAAGGGCAGTTATGAGTCGAGTAACGAAACGAATCACTGAAATTATGGAAAACGCAGTCAACAATACTTGAAATGCTAGTAAACAATATATCAAGCGACACACGATACAAAATTCTGAATAACATTGTGGTACTAATCGAATTTTCATAGTGAAACGTCACGAAGGGATATATTATATGTGCCATTTTATTGATCTCTTGACACTAACAATGATAGATTGTTGAAAACATATGTTGTTATGTTCTGAAATCGATAAATGAAAATACAGCAATTAGAAGTATGAAAATAACATACAATGTAATTCATGCATCTCTCATGTAAAATTCACACACGTCCACATGTGATTCTAGAAAAAAATATTTTTCCGATTATTTTCGTTGTGAGGTATAATCATTTGGAGAATAATAATTTGATCAATCAAACACTCCATCTTATGAGATGTCAATAGTAAATTATTAACCCAGTAATAGAAAAAATATGTTTAAATTTCAATCTGAGTCAGGAGTTGGGAATGTCTTTCCGTAGTTTTCATGTCATCACTCCAATCCTTTCCTGTTTTACAATTCCTTGATTTTCGCCTACTTCTATAAACATAACAAATCGTGGGTGGATCTCGCTCGGTGTAGTCTGGTGCCGTTCTATAAAATTACAGGCATCAATGTGGCAATAATGACCGAATTGTGACCAATGAAGATAGGGAATACATTTCGCGATTAAGCCGCATCAAGGTTGACAGAACTGATGTTGATCATGAGTTCTAGGAATCACGCCATCTAACATTCAATATGTGAACCCCACGTCATCGTCTGAAATTCAATTGTTCCTATCAAGAACCAGTCTGACGAAACAAATGAAGAGTGAGTGCACCAGAGGTTTATTTCATCAATATCTTGACTACCGCGAATAGCTATGAGATTTTCCTTGTTCCTTGGTTTTTCTTTTGCCAGCGAAAGGAACCTTAGTCTTGAGAAATGATGCAATCATGTTTTGATGTATATCTTCTGTATTTTTTTTGCTCCACAATATAAATTTTCTGATCCATCATCAGCTGATAGACCTGCCTCTGCATTACCATCTGAGAGTCTGGCTAAAGAAGACGATCTTGTTTGCCTTGTTCTTTGAATCCCTATCCTAGTGTTACAAGTTCAATATTTATTGGCTTTCAATCTTCAATTTCATTGTTACAAACACAGTTGATAAATGTTACGGAAGAACTCACCTTCAAATTATGGTTTCTATGCAAGGTATAATATTCAATTGTACCGAAATTATGCATTTCAATAATGATCTGATCAACGGCCTGATTATTGCAGTTCCCTACTGTACTAATGATGAATATATCCAACCGCATTCATTGGTCTACCACATAATTATTGAATATTTGAATAAAACAGCTGAGGTTCGAAATAAACATTAAATGAACACCAACAATTTAATGTTTAATGCAAATGAAGTATGGTAACGATAATATCAGTCGAATGCAACCTCAATTATTAGTATTGCTGACATTATATACCAGATAATAAAATTTTACGATACGTTTTGATGCTTCTATCAGAACTATACTTCCCGATGTGGGTTCGTAACGTATATATTTCACGATTATTTTCATTTGGCTTGCATGATTTTTCAGGCGCTTGTAACATAATATCTGTTGAGGAATAACTTGCCACTTTGATTCAGTAAAGAAATAGGTCGAGATATGGTATATATTGTTTAAGGCTCACGGAATGAAGTTCAATCATACGAGTGAAGAAATAAGTATCATTCCGTGCAAGTTGTACACTATTCTTTCTTTACGGCTGTAACAGATAATAGCGAAATTTTTTATTTCTCCGGCTTGAAGCCATCTGATTTTTTCTCAAGTACTGCTCAATTGAACAAAGCTGTCATTGCTTGAAATTCGACATATCATGGGAGATGACATTCATTGTGTAATAATAACAGAGTGTAGTCATTGTGTTATCAGGTAAGAAAATGAAATTGGAGGCATACAATACCTCATTGATCTATCGAAAACATTGAAACAAGAACAATTTGGTTATGCAGCCCTTGAAACTATCGTTCATTACATATCATATCCTACATATTCTCATGACCCAGTAGAACAAACTTCACGATGATCATTTGAAACATTAAATGTCTTCCTTAAATCCTCTGGTGGAGAGCAGAAGGTGTATTTTGATAGTTCAGTGACATTATTTTTATCATGCATCAATAAGTTCATGGCAGATATCAGAACTTATTTCAGTTTGTGCACTTGAAAGCACAAATGTTGTCAAATAATGATATACCATGTAAAACGATGATTTTGTGTTATAGCGATATTGAGTGATTATGGAAAAAATCGGCTTAGACAATCATCACTATTCAATTTTCAAATTCCAATGTGTCTGAATAATGTATTGTGCATGACTGTCATTTGCTAAAACACGATTTCATACCATATTGAACATACTTTTCATTAAAATTGGAGTTAATTTGGATTTGAAACCGGTAACGTGAAAAAATGCAGAGTGTTCCTTTGAAATTAGGGAGTTTTGGCATCTTTTATTTCGTCAAGTCCTTCTGTCTATCATCATTCACAGAGTGTTCAATATTTTGAACTGATTTTGTTGAAACGAATGACACACATCTTATTGGACTTCACTCATGTGACTTTATTTATTCATTCCAACCTCTGAATTTTTTTTCATGTTCTGGTTCCCACGAAAAGGGATTTCCTATAATGTTCAGAGAACATCGTGAGAACCAACGCAAATACGAAAGGAATTGGTGTTCTTTTCAAATTCCTGGAGGTTATATGCCTCGGGGAACACCTCCTTTGGCAATGTGTTCCAGAGCCTTGCTGTTCGTTGATTAACGAGTCTTTGGAAATAGATGTTCTGCAGTTCTCCAAAGTAACCACGAAGGGGTGTGAAGCCTCAACTCGACGAGTTAATCTCGCGGGCACTGCCAAGGAAATAACAATTGTTGATATTTCAGAAGAGCATCGTCCATGGAAATATCTATAAAATAAAGCCAGATCGCCAACTCTCCTACAGTGTTTCAAAGAAGAAAGAAGTGAATGAGTTTGTGAGCGAGGCATCACTCACGAGACGAATTGCCCATTTTTAGACAGAATTCAACAGTTTTAGGGTATATGTTTGGCTGCTGCACTCCAAATATGGAAACAGTATTCCAGAACAGGTCGGATATGTGCCTTATAGATCATATGCAGCTGAGTGGAAGTGAAATAGCTCCTGGCCCGAAACAGAAGACCAAGTTTTTGAGATGCACTTTTAGCAATTGATCTTACGTGATTTTCCCAAGAAAGGTTATTGCTGATAATACCAAGCATCGAAATGGATGTCTTCAAAGGTATAGTACTCCTGACAAGCTTATGTTGGGCACAGTGAGATCGGCATTTCTAGAGAAAAGGCATGTTTGTGTTTTGTTTGCATTGAAATCTACCAAGTTATTGGATCCTCATTCGAGAATTATTGTTGCCAATGAAAATAATAATAACTTCTTTATAGGCCTCTAACTAATTCGATAGAAAAATCAACAGGAGGAGTGAGAAATATTAAATATGAATAACCTTGTCAATGGCGCTTGAGTAACTACCTACGATATCTTTTTTACGCACCCTTCGATCGTTCCTTCATTAATCGAAAAACCACATTGCAAAACAAATTAGAACAGCAATCCATTAAGTGTTCGGGGCTCAATCCGAAATTATGGTATTGAAACGCCACTCAGGCCCTGCTCGTTATTCATCAATCCAAGTTTTTGTCGCCAGTTTAGCGAAGTCATTAATTATAATTGGAATAAACATTAACCTAAGTAATTGGGAATAGGCCAAGTCTGCTCGTGGAGTTCTAAATCAAGCACGGTTGGGAGGGTTGCGAACTTCCAAGGGGTGATAACACTTTTCACACCATTAAGCCAACATTATCGTTGAGCCGGGAACGGTGTATCTGAGCAGTTTTTCGAACGGTCTAGCATTAGCACGTCAAAACGCATGACGAATCGAGGGGGAAATAAAGGAGACCTAATACCTGCAGATTTACATTTCTCTTGATTTTCTGGAGTTTCCTATCGTTTTTTCCGTTGATGAAAATATGAGAATATTACTGCATTAATCTTGTATTAAGATAAGTCATGTGATCTGCTTCAAATGAAAATTTCACTCTGGAACTTGAAAGAGACATCCAATCAAAAATCATTGATGCATTTTTATTCTACAAGCGTACATGATCCAACCTATACCTGCTCGCAATTCAATTTTGTATCATTTACCCGCAAAAGTGTGAATTGATCCCATTTTATTTTACCAGAGACTTGTCACCAACTACAAAGAAAGAGAAACTTAAAGTCTTTACCACAATAGTTGATAAAATGAATGGAAATGGTAAATGTCGAGAAGAAACAACTACTTTCCGGCCTATACAGTGTGTCCCACTCACCCATGCTCACCATGGGTATCTTTTCAACGGTGAGAGATACGAGGTCGGTTGAATAACACCAAATGTGGAGTTCGTCAAGGCCAACTATAATGTGAAAAAATATTTTGATAAAATCTATTTGTTTTTGTTTTATACGCAAAAAACATATTTTGATCATTTTCATGTCTCCTCCGTAACTTCTTTATTCATGAAAATATTGAAATAGGAATTCCACATTCTCATGGCAGTTTTTCAAAGTGATTCCAAAGAAGATAGGAAATTTATACCAACTCTCCTAGAATTTGAGATATCAGCACCAACTTTAGTTTTTTAAATGTAGGTCATAGCTCACTATGACTCAGTAACAAATAACTTTTTTTTCTCTTACAGATGATATGTCGCAGTAATAGTTTTGTGTTGATAACAACGGAGTTATCGTCAATTATAAAAAAACAAAAAATGATTTGAAAGCCGCCATCTTGAATTTATGAATTTTAACAAAAGAATCATGATCTCCGACCTCAAAAACTCCCACTTTCCAATTTTGAACGGAATCGGACCAAATCTTGTCCGCCATCTTGGAGCAGCCATTTTTTATAATTTCAACAAACATCTGTCTGGTATCATTGGTGGACATCAGAAATATTTCAAGTTGTTCAAGAAAGTCGTTAAAATCCGATGGAGTGAGAAAATAATCATCATGAAATTTTGATCCTATAAAAAAATGTCTAAATGCTAAACTTCGTGAACATCTGAATCAGATTGAACTGCCTGAAAAAATCACTTGTTACATCATTTGGAGATCAATATCTCAACACAGACACATAATCAAAATGGATCACACAGGTATTTGATAATAAAGGTTGCTGGAGATAGTGATGAAGTGCAAGAAGGAGATAATAAATCTTGTGAATGATATCAATGAATTTGTGTGAAATGCGTCAGATTATGTTTTCTGAATGAATCAAATATTTTTCAACCAAAGCTTTCATAATTTCCTAGTTTTGTTCGATTATCTATCAATATTTCGATGTTTAATGTCGAGCAAATACCATAGTTTCAGTTCATTTGACATTCAAATTGCATTTTGTGTATTTTGTTTACCCTGAGAATTCATAAAAATGTACCAAATGCTTCTCAAATAATGCAATATATGACTGACAACGCATGCAAACCATATACGTATTAATAAACAATACGGATCATAACGGGTGCCAGGATGAAGCCAAAAATATGAAACAAATGAATATCCATAAGGATTTGGTGGCATGATACGCATGCGCCATGCGCTATTATAGTAGTCATCAAAGACATGCGTTTCGGTGGACAATGACGTTTACTAGCCTTTCAATCAAAGCAGTATGTGTCTGATCGTTTCAAAACTTTTCCTTATGGATAGTCATTTGTCTTCAAAAATAGGCTTCATGTTTCGCTATGGAAACAGATAGAGATTATCCGTATTGATTATTAATACGTATATGATGCAAACATACTCATTCCATGGAATTTTATATCAACCATACCCATGATTTGAATTCATATTATTTTGTGGAGGTTAATTAGGCTTCGTCATTAGTCTTGAAAAACAGCTTATCATAGCCCCAAATAACTCCTTCCGCTACCCCTAATTGCATGACCTGATGAAACATTCCCGAATCCATGGCGTTATAATTCATTCTCAGCACCGCGTGATTTTCTCCTGGTAAATGAATGCCAGCGCCAAAATGAATTATTTTCCCGTGTGAAATTAGGTTCTGAAGCTGAGGCCTACCTAAACGAGTTGGGACCGTGATATGTGGTTGTTACGGAGCTACAATCAAATTGGAGCCCTGGTCAGTCTGGAATTATATTCGTGGAAGATTTTTTCCTCGGATATTAAAAACCTTATGCAGGTATTTCCAACATCGGCAGTAGAAGCTCTCACTTTGATGAATTATGCATACAGTATGTTTGAATTGAGGACGGATAGAGGTTGTATAAGATGTATAGCTCAATCTCGAGTCTGTCTGAATATTCTTCTAGCATCTTTACACACGATGTGACTTTTTTTCTTCATTGCTCATCGTGTATAGTGAGTTTTTGGAGTTGAATACATGAGAAATAATGTTTTCATCGATGAATAGAAGTTCTCTCACGATTTTTGCACTTCCTTGATTGCCGATTGTTTGCCAAATGACAATAAAATTTGAATACAATTGGAAATATATTTATGAATGTCTTTCAGAAAGATTAGAGACATCAATACACGTCAACAGTTTTTAGACAATTTGATTTAAAAAGGAACGATATTTTGTTAACAAAACTCGAAAGTTGTTGTCAAAGTATATAAAAGTGTGTTGATCGAAAGCAAGTCAGCTTTTGATGAGTTAACTTGATATTTCGATGAAAATTTTGTTGCCTGGCAATGATTCGAAGAATATTGCCTTCGAAAAAATCACCGTGAGACAACAAAATTCGGATTATAAATGTCAAGTTCACTTTGACCTAAAGAAAATGTTTGAAAGTCATTCGTTAAGACAATTCAAAGAATGCGTCGATCACATTATCGTTGATTGATTTTTTTATTTTCTCCACTCTAAATCGCGACATTTCCAAAGAATATAAACTATTTCGTCAACGCAAAATTGAGGAAGATTGTCATGGTTGCAAAAGCTATAGGTTTCGATTTGTCGCTGGAAAACCTAGCGGCTCATGAGATTTTTCAAACATGAGAATTGTTACTACGAAGGCCGGATGATGATTAGGCGGTATCAGGAAATTGAAGAAATTCCATTAGTTCCTTTTTCTTCATAAACAAACAGTAGAGAGTGTTCAGTCGGCAAACCGTCATTTGTTTCGATGGCCTTCCTTTTCTAGGAGCACTGTAAAGAACGTTATCTGATAAACTAACAGACAAAAGTAATACCTATCTGAACGAAAGAATATATGCTTTGAAATAAGGAAATTTGTATTTGTTTCTCATCACCAGCTGTGACGACATACTCGTCAGCCCAGTCAGATATGCTTATTTCGTCAGCCTCGAAATATGCCAAGAGGATCGAATAAAATTCCAATAACCACCTGTCCTTCCATTAGGTACTCACGATTCTCTCAGAACATCATAGGGATTTGCTTTCGTACGCTTCAAGAGATAAGGAAAGAAGAATATATTAATTATCAAATCGTAAAGCTCTTTCATCATCAATGCTCTACCTACCTATATTCGATGAATTAATGATGATGAAAAGTTATATAGTAATTAAGGTTGATTCATGCACGACCTTCTTTAATCTGAAGCTAACCATGCATGATTCAATTCAGACCTTAGAATAAAAAATAATTGATTGTCAAAGGGTTCTTACAGAATTTCATTCGGGAATTCAAGTATCCGCATACCTCCGGAGATCATTGAAGTCATGACATATAACAGTAGCAATATCTGGAATCTCAAATTCATCAGATCAACTATTCATATGTGGTTCATTCTCGGCAAAACTGGAAACGAATGCTTTGATAGTGATAGCAATAGGAGATTCGCTGTGCGTCCTTCAATAGGGAAAGGAAAAAATTCAAATTTTAAAAATTCCCTCATCTTTTGTTCCTCGTTGTCTTGAGAATTCTTCAATGATTTCTTGAGAAACCATTCATCACCACATTCTGTGAGTATTCAATACCTATTGACATGAATAATCCTCAACAACAGCTCATTTCATTTGGAATTAAAAAACAATAGAGGTTGGACAATTTCATAAATCCTCGAATTATTCTTGAATCCATTAGTAACTACATAAACGCTAGTATTGATATTGCAAGAAGAATGCAAGATACAACTCCACACGTCAGGTATTGAGAACAGGAATATAATATACAGAAAACCCCAATGAGTTTTATGAATAATTTGAAATTTGATCAATGAGATTCACAGTGGCTAAAAGGGCATTGCAAATAATCGACAGAGTGAGCAGAAAATTGACTTCCATCTAAGACTCAAGAGTCCTAGCGTTCAAGACGAAAATCAGAGGCAATAACGCCATCATAGTTGATTGCCTCTTGAGAAGCAAACACACCAGAAAAACATTTACCCACTTGGAGTGAAGACCGAAGACCGAACTCAAGTCCGGAATGAAAGCTAAATATTAAATTAGAATCAATTAGCGATATAAGACCGAATTCGATTCCGAAGAGTGAAAAGTCGGTTCATCATGAATAATATAATCGTTATCATTAGGAAAATCAACTCATGTTATTCTGAACAACTTTATGTGAAGGAATGTAACATCAACATCTATTCAGTTGCCCGTGTGTATTCAAACAAAGGTCATTGTTCTGTATTTCTTTGGTCATCGATCGTGAATCCTTCAAGAAATCTAGCATGTCAAAATTTTTTGAATCAAATTCTCCTAAAATCCATGGATTGGTCTTGAAGTTGTATTTGCTGAATTTGATATAATGGTCGAATGCTGCATCTATTTTGCTTTTCAGAATTCTTTTATCATTCCAGAAGTATTTTTGCATTCGAAGTAGTTCAATTGGTGCCTTACAAGTGTATTGATCATTAAAAGTTGAGTTGATCAACTATAGCAAATGAACCAGTTCGTGACATGCTATGCATATGAATATGCAGGTGAATATCGGCAATGCATCATGCAATGTTAACGTTTTCCATGGCCTACATCAAAAGGCGAGAATTGAATGACACGGCTTTAATCGACTCTCCATAAATCATTTTAAATCACCGAGATATTGGAATTCTCCAGCTCCCCATGATAAACGATAGTATAATGTGAAAAATTGGTATTCGTAATGAGTTTTTTTTTCCGGTTATACGTTTCTCTGTTCATTCGAAGATGGAATGAAATATGCGACTGCTATTATGAAATCGTCTTCATCATTCCTTGTCAAAATTATAGTATGAAAAGGTTACTTTCACAGAAAGACGGAAAGCTATATTCGAGGAGTTGAAACCAGTATTTCCTAATGACAATATTTGTTAAGCGACGTCTACGTTGCTTTACTTTAGAAATACCAAATATGTCTGATTCATTTCAATATAAATCAAATTTATGTCAGGAGAAACATCACAATAATGATGCTTTCATTAATGAGTCTTCCAACATACTTACAACTTTTTATTTTATGTCCAATGCAGTCAGGTGCAGATGAAATCACTTTAAACCTTGCTAACGACAAATAGAAGTGATGCTCGATTAAGGTGAATATCCTAAAAACAATCAGAAAATCACAATTACACTGAAAATTTCATCAATTTTTCAGTGTAAGTAATGTTGAGTCATGCGAGATTAGGTTTTTTTAACCCTTTGAGGCCGGAGTGTATCAACTTGATATATTTCAATAGAAAGATTCACAAATTCATTTACATGTGATTCTAGAAGGTGTATACTGTATATATGCATGTCACTTCATTTTTAGACCTTGGCTGAAGGCTTCAGGACTTGTCCTCAGTTTGAAGACACTAGGCAATAAACATTGTTGAAATCACACAAGATGAATTTCCACTAATTCGTTTCAGTCGAGATTGACGCAGTGGACGAGCGCCCGACTCATGGCCGCGAGGTCGTGGGTTCGAATCCCAGCCAGGGCAAGGAATGTTTTTAATATTTGACTCAATATTTACACCTGCCATATTGAAATAGACGGAAAAATAGAATGAAACAGTTGAATAGCAAAGACAGTATGGAACCATGTTCATTAGTCTAAAACAAATGTCTTCTCTTGCGAATAAGCTGAATAGTTCAGGTTCCTATCAAGATAAGGAACATTTGCGGATACTCTTCAGGAAGTGGCTACAATATAAATACACTAGGCGAATGAGGAAAAATTATTAGAGGTGTGTCTCCATACTCCTACTCAAGATAAACGAGATATGCCCAAAACAAATTCTCTTCAAGGTTCAATCTTCGATAAACACCCGAAAAATGTGACAGTCTCAACCATAATGTGATTCACTTTACATGATAGTGAGGTAAGGGCTGATCTTTTATTATAGATTTTTGGTAGGTAGGTATAGGGCAAAATCTAGATTATTCTCCAGCTGTTCATGTTAACTTACTACTTTTCACGCATATACTCTTTCCTCTTCTTTGGAAACTTTGTCTGTTGACTCGTTTGATTCTATAATAATCCAAGTCCAAACGGCTTCAGAAAACATCAGAAAAACAAAATTCATTTGCTTTTGGAATTCCTTGCCAAAACAAATCGAGTTTTCATTGTTCCAAAACATACACTTTCCTTCATTCGTCCAAAGTTTTCCTTTTTTCCTATTTCCTGAACTCCCATATATCATATCGTTATAATAGGATGGAACTATCTGAATCCAGACCATTATGATGACGATATATGCATCAGATTAATTGCATTCTAATCTTATTAAGGTTGCACGCAATTAAATGCTTCATTTGAATATTAATTTCCAACACAGATATACGTTACGCGTCATCTGTCACAAAGTTTACTACTATCTTGGGGCCCGATGCTAATGCTAGATTGAAGCTATACGGCATAGTCCTGATAGAAACTTAGTTTTGGTGAAGTCTCATTCTGATGCAAATGAGATCGATTAAGGTTCGTCGGATAAAGAATTGGTAGGAATAATGGGCACCTATTATGTAGAACTGATGCTAGATTCTGGAAAGCAACAAAAATTTAGTATATATCGACCTATTGGTGATGAATTAAAAGGTGTTTCACGGAATGGAACTTTAGACGTATCTTCGGGATCAACACGACAGATCATTTCGAGAATTTTTGAGCGTGGATCAAAAATAATATTTCTATGAATACAAAGTAGTAGCTACTTTGTTATTTCGAATTAGACCAATTCAGTTAAATGACCGAATGCACTTTCAACTGATACCATCACTCCTAGTGACCGCAGAGGATTCAGTTTTCTAATTAACAGGAGATGATGACCGCATCTTCCATATCATATGCTATCGGCTTACAATACCAGACTATACTATACATAGACATCAGACTATCATTCGATGAACTTTCGGGAATAGTTCGCCTAAACATTGTTTAAATTAATCATCTCAGACCCCGATATGAACAGTTTAACGAACTTAGTGGTGGCGTATTGTGGTCGACTTCATCAAATAGTTGTTAGCAAATTTGATGAAATCCGTCTGACATTTCAGAACCAGAAAGCAAGACAAAAACTCCCTCCCGCCGATAATGGCTGATTCTAAAGTTATAGCAGTGGAGTAATTAATTCGAATGATAGAACAGTCAGTCCAACGACACATTCTATGAAGGAATAATACATTGATAAAACGAGGTGTTTCAACTCTCAATACAATCAGAAGTTGGATTGAAACATTGAGAACTTATTCAATCAATATCCAGATATCCAGTATACTACATCAAATGGTACCTATTCGTCATCAATAGCAAAAGTACAAAATCTAGTGATATTCAGGTTTTCTCTGCAAAGTGTGTACAGAAGGCTCACAAAGAATTCTAATGATGGTCTGGTCGCCATCAACTCAAAGCGAGAAAGTTATTATTGATTATGTATATAGCGAGTCCCAGCTGAAATGTACTAGGATTGATCAATCGGTTGTACAAATTATAAGGAGTTAGCTCACCTTGTGAATTGATTCGACTGATTCAAAATATATTCATCAAATGATATTTGTACCAACTGGGTGATGCGAGGGTGGACAACATCAAACATCGATGTGCCCCTCTATTGAAAGTAGACAGGTTGTTGTTTCATTGAAAGAATTCCAAAATTCTTCAAAAACAGTAATTGAAGTACTGTATACCTGTCTGGCAAGAATAATGTTTCTATACATAGATTCATGGGTATTCAACAAATAGAAGTAAGAAGCGTCGTTGGCCCAACTACTTGAATATGGCACGTGTGACAAGCGATATTTCTTATCGTCGCCAAAATAATGGACTCCATATCGTAAACGGACTATACATGTTTTTGTACCTGGACTTCTGATTTTTTAGGCAATAATTCTACTATAGTGGCAGCTGCTGCATTGGAAATCTTGTAAGGGATATTTTTTTAAACTCGCTATCGCTTCGTTTCCATAGTTTATTGCGATAATTGCGACCAAAAACCATGCAATCGTTCGATAATCAAATATAGTCAAATAATTCCATGTCGAATAGCTGTTAGTCGTTATTTCGCTGCTATGGTACTGATCACCTGCATATATCCAAACCTTAGGTTCCTTTTATCATGATTTCCATATTCACATTGACATGATAAGATGATATATGTTTGCAACGTTTTTCCGATGATGATGTCAGGATTGTACTGATATCTCCAGCGTTGGTTGATTGTATAGAGCAATTCAGAATTATCAGGGAGTGCTATGAGGTTGATTCCCAGACATGCGATTGATAATTGAGAGATGATCAAATTTGAGATTCATAAAGTGACAAAAGCTTCTCTGAGATGAAATACTTCTTGACGCCAAATCAAAATCCAGCTTCTCGAAGATGAGATTATATGGACATCCCAAGACATGAAATATAACTACTGAAATTCAGGTACCATCATGCCAAACATCGATGAAGATGAACTGAGTACATTCGCAGCAGTAATTTTTATATGGAGCTTCAACAGCCTCATATATTCTTCTCATCACTTACATCAGCGGTCCGGTAAATGGTATCATATGCGGGACTCTGTAATCAGTACACTGCGGCCGGTAGCTGGTCCCAGTGCTGGATACCCAGCAGTCATATTCAACTCCCCGGCAAAAGGCTAATACAACATAATCGACACATTGAGTTTTTCATAGCAAGCCCAGCACATACATAAATGATGGGTCTCAGTAGCCCTATATATTTCAATCTATAATTATATTATATCAAACAGACACATACCAGATTTCAAGGGAACAATTTATAACTGATCTTCTTAACTTCTCCCTTCTTCTATGATGAAACTTCTCAGAGTGAGTGCTTTCCGGCTGGTATCCACATTTACATCATATTTGGGTACCATTCCTCCAAAGGGGATTATTCGTTGCGAGGTAGGTACTCTTGAAATAAAGAATTATCCATCTTCTATGTTAACAATTTAGAATATTCCAGCCATCATAAATCACGACCAGGGAGTGTGAGGAGCACAATGAATCGACAACAAACCATAGAAAAAAGAACCATACGCTATCACTAGAGTCACTTATAATAATGATCCAAATGATCAGCTGATTGTTGATGTAGAAGTGCCCAGAACGAGTAGTGAACAGGACATTGGCCAGCAAAGTGCCACATTTCGTTAATGTTCAACTGGTTCCAGACATCTCACCATCACAAGGCCTTCATAGTGTTTTTAACTGATGGTTACTTAGTATAGGGAAATCATCGGTTCATTACCAATACCCCGGCATCGTCAACTCCCCGCCAGACTTGCTTGCAATAGACCGGAGTACTCCCGACAGTTCATGGTTTGCTGGGTTTCTTCAGGAGATGGAAGTGTTAGCACTCAGTTATCATTTCTGAAACAAAAAATTCGTTTGTGTTGAATCGTACGAGATTCTCCTATTCCCATTCTTAGATCGTCTTCATTCCTGTACTATGTTCCATAATAATAGAAAGCAGGAAGCCATCATTATTTGAAAATCGTTTAGCTTCTTACACAAGAAGTTCAAAGAATGGATAGAACTATTCATATATCATTTTATATCAATATATTCCTCAAAGGAGAATTTATTAGTCGATATATATTTCGTTGTAGCCAGCGACCTTCTATGACCCAGACTATTTTAACCTTTACACACCCCGATAAATCACTTTGGCGATTAGGCGCTCAACTATATTATGGAAAGCGTATATTTTCGATAATATCATAGGTTGGAAATGTTCCATTCCATTGATTATCAGTAAGATAGCTGAATCAAAATACATGCTCCGAAATTTTTTTTATAAATTTCGATTATACGAAACATTCATGTCATTACCACCTAAAGTATTATGAGGTGTGGCACTGAGAACCAATGGGAAACAAAAGGCTTTCTAATTATTACTGTCAGAAACTTATATCTCTCTGTATAATGCATAAATACTGTCAGTGCTGTAACTTATAAATCATTCGAGATCGTAATTTGATAATATGTGGATAGCAAGTGATATTCATTTATTCTTTGAAAAATTTCATTTCATCACTTCAAGCCTGACAGGAAGTGATCCCAATTATTGATCTTAACGAAAGGTCTCCTGTATTATTTTTATTCCTGGATTCCAGGTATGATCTTCCATACTTACACCAGCAGTTCTTCCTATTCGAAATATCAGAAGAAGAATTCTTCATTTAGTCTTCTCAACAATGACCATATATTGGTGATGGTTGTAGTGTAGTCGTCGACATGAGATGTAACAGTCAGTTTATCAGTTTTCAAACGTTGTTCTTATTGAAAATATGAAAGCTGAAAATTATTTTCATTAGCAAACTAATTCAGCCTACTCAAATTAAATATACAGTTTTCAGCGATGTCGAATTTGCCACAGTCTACCCCTTGATGAAAAATCTAATTTTCATCGGCGTCTTCCGTTCTCGAAGGACACAGCTTCGATACAGACTGTCTATAGACGCCATTTTGGGTTTTGACTCCTACAACCCTCACTCTTTCATCAGGTCCTGGAAAGAGTTTTTGTACCACCTCAAGTTTCCAGATGCAGCGTGGATCATTTTTCTCTACGATTTCACTTTCTTTTATCGACTTCTTTTATCTTCGATACATTTTTTGTTACACATTAGTTGGGGAATTTATTCATTCAACTACCTGCGCCAGAAGCAATCTATGATTTGCTGTGATTCTATCTAATGTTTCTTCAGATTTTTCTTCATCTTCGAATGACTTCATCATATCTTCAGGGATTACGTTGCCAATAGATTTCCCCTAGATAAAATGATTCGGTTTCAACGGTTCCGGGTCGTCTGGGTCCACTGACACATGGGTGGTCGGCATATACTTGATCGTGTTCTCAACCTCAGCGAACAGTGTTAAATAGAAGTTCATCCTGGAGAGTCTGGTTATTCAAAATCGCTCAAAAAGTATGTTCTACTGATTGTATTAGTCTCTCCCAGGTCTCCTCCATGTGCGGTGCTCCTGCAGCTATTAACTTCCCAGTCCAAGTTTCCTCTTTGAATTCAGCTCAGTCAAAT
This sequence comes from Phaedon cochleariae, assembly GCA_918026855.4. Lineage (NCBI taxonomy): Eukaryota > Metazoa > Arthropoda > Insecta > Coleoptera > Chrysomelidae > Phaedon > Phaedon cochleariae. The sequence goes on along the minus strand of OU896707.1, from coordinate 71,335,825 downwards.
TCATTGAGTAGTTCTCATTAAGCCCCCCACAGATGACTGTCATTATCTGATCAGATCATTTTTTATGTTCCTCTCCGAAAAATCATGCGCTTCAATGCCTTTATGGTTGAATCTGCTCTTAAAGAGTGACTCACTTCTAAGTGGTGAGACAAGCACGTGAAAATTACCCCTTGCCTTTTTTCCCTTCCTCCTTCCTATCGAAACATACATCCGTTTTCTATACATTTCGAACATCTCGGAATAGTTGATCTTACGCTGATCTCGTATCAATGACCCATAATCGTTGTCTTAGTTTTATATTAAGGGGACCCCGGTACCACGATCCTTCAGGAATTGGCAATCCAAAAGTGTCATGTACCTAGGGGTATAGTGCTGAACTGTCTCAGATGATTCGGAGACCATATCAGAATGGTGGTCAAGAAGGCGGAGAGCAGCGCAGCTACACTATCTGAACTGATGCCAAATATAGGAGGACCCAGTAGCGGCAAGAGAGACATCCTCAGAGGCATAGAGCATTCAATCCTTCTCTACGGAGCACCAATATGGCACAATGCGAATCGGGATATACAATAGAAGTATGGAATCGACACCTGGTGATAACGTGGCAGAAAGACAATAAGATCAGACAGCAAACGAGACGACTGGGCAATGAACAAAGACACTGATAACACACCTTACAGGCTGGCTAGACTGGATCCACAGGAGATTGCAGTACTTCCTTACCCATGCATTGACAGGCCACGGAACTTTCGTGACATTCAAATGCGAGATTCGAAAGAGACCAAACGCGAACTTTCTATACTGTGAAGCCAAGGATGACCCATAGCCGCGAAGATAATTGGCTGCTGATACAAGATTTCGTAAAGAGAGTTATATATGGAGAGAAAAGTGGGGGAAGAGATACTGGCACATAACGAAAGATAGCAAAAGGACACCGCTTCCCTCTTATTAATATCTAACGACGAAGCCAGCGAGTCATGAACAGTTTAAGAAGATGTGGGTCTAGTCAGTTGGAATCCATCAATGCTGGTTCGCGATTGACACCGAGGGATTAAGTATCCGAACGGGCGATGATATTCTTTATTATTTTAAAATCGATACCATAGATTAACCGACATGTTCCAAGTTCATTATGTGTTTGAGGGCAAAAACGTAACGATTTTTTCACTCTGAAGCTGTCGAGCTAACTGGAAATTGAGAGAAAAATGTATACCTGTTGAGCTGGCTTAAAGTGTTTCATGACCAGCACATGACACTATAACTGAGATGGGACAACCGGTATACAACCTTCAACTGGTTGAACAACATTAGACGGGGACATTTGATAGAGGTTGATTATCCTTAGAGTGAACCTAAACGAATATAAAAAATTCCACCATGGTGACCAAATCGACAATTACGATTATACTTATGCACGATACGAGAAAATGTAATTTCACAAATTGATGTCGAATTTATTCATGCCTCAGTATTCGTGCATTATTTCATACCCTAGTATACATTCTCTCAAATGGCGGCACTTGAAATAAAATATTACCCTATGAATTGCCTTGATAAAAACGTCAGATGGTTAAATTGACAATAAAAATTGGAGTACAGGAAAATAGGTCGTGGTATTTATGAGAATGTCTTTCGACTGGGGCACATTGAAAGGGATATGTTTACTGGTAGTTCAACCTCATAATTTGACAGCACAATAGAATTCGACAAAAGTTTTCCTGATGTATTACTTATCCATCTATCTATCTCTAAATTAACATGTATCAACCTCGGACCAAATTCATTTGATTCATTGAACTATCAGTAATTCATCAAAATATCACGAGTAATGCAGTTGCCATTGAGGATGAAATAATCATCAATTGTATTTCATCAGGAAAATCATTCAATAATAAAATGAGTGCACATACAATGTGGAACCAATTAGCACTATACAAGACACTTTGTTCTCCTGAAATCAATACACATACTTTTACTATTATTATTATACCCTCATCAATATTACGCCAGACCTCGCAACAGCTATTCGTTGATATATCTGAAATATACTCATCCAATTACGTTCATTCATCGTCAATGAATCAAACTTTTCCTAACAATAATCAAACACGATACATGTGAACCTCCTGATATTCATAGTTGTATCTTATAACTCTTCATAAGAGGAATAATATTCTTCAACCTTGCCTAACAATAATCAAACACGATACATGTGAGGCTCCTGATATTCATAGTTGTATTTTATAACGTTCCACACGAGGTCTTATATCCTTCAATACTCTTTCCACTGTTATTCATTTCGCAAACAATCAGCCAACGAACCACCTTGTTATAGAACTGTAAGTAGGTTTTTGAAACAATTGAAAATATATACAGAGGGCAGTATACTTCTATTATAATATAAAAACTTACAACGGTCATGATTTTGACTGACTCACTGCAACTTGTTGTATTATCGAGACTTAGGAAGAATTCAAATTGCATATTCCTGAAAAACAAAATTATTTCAATTCCTAACCCCGTACTTCATATGGAAAAACGGGTCCATATGCAACATCTGAAAGTATCGACACAGAAGGTCGATCTATTGAAATTTAATCGAATAGAATCATGAGAAATTGAATTAGATAATCAGATTCATGTTTCACCAACTGATATATTATAAAAGTTTCCATGATTGTTCTAACTGTACTTCAGCAGATTGTATTATTTCAGAATGCAAAATTCACAATAGTATAATATATCAAACGACTGCTATATTATCAGAGGTGTAACTTCCCAAACCAGAGAGTTTCTAAATCTCTCGATTTCGCCTACTTTGTAAAAATAGCGAGGCGTGGGAGAATCTTGCTAGATTTCCGAATTTTCAAACCGAATTCACAGGCATCATGACACATTCATTTGAGTTCACAATTTCATTCTCACAATTTTTTGTTTAAAGAAGAAAACCCTGTGATAATAGTTCATTTACTCACTTTTGGTACTTAAAATAAAACGAATGTTCGGATTCTCAAATAATCGTCACACATCACTGAGAATATAATATCAATATACGCCCAATAAACTACTTATGCCCTTGATTTATAATATTTCTATTTGACATTCGAAAGAAATCTTGAAAATGCCGAAAACATGATCACGCAAGATGTTTCTGCACGGATTATTTGTTGCACCCTGTATCTTCTAGGTCCTGTCTCTAGATGCTTCTTATAAGCTATTATTGTATTCGTGCATCATCAACGAGACTCTTCAGGTTCCGAAAGAAGGAAAACGCGTCCTTGAAAGTCTAGTTCAACTTCTTGAGATTGGAAACGCATTTTGAAATTTTTCAAGAAACTGTCTATCGCCATCTATTATCGATTATGAGAACCCTACGTTCCGAGATCGCATTCAATTGTTCATATCGGGAGCAAGTCTGACGAAACAATCGAAAAGTGGGCACACCAGAGGAATTATAAACATCTTAGTCAGAATCATAAGAATGTTGTAGAACCATACAAAATATACTGTAAATATGGCGACTCGTACTGTGTAGACAATAATTTCATCAGATTGGACATTCTCACCGACTTTGCAGAATTGAAATGTACAGATACTGAAAATAGCAGAATATGAAAAGTTCAGATTCGTAGAACGACACACTTTTGACATTATTTGAGACCTGTAAAATCGCTGAATCATTTCGAATGAAAAGCCATGAACAAAGCAAATTGTTTTTATATTCAGGAAGTTCTCTGATCACTCAGTTCTATTCTGTTGCAGTTATCAAATACTGCGAAGCAAATAAAAATAACTAACAGTGCCGATGCTCCGACAAAAAAAAATACTATTAACACTCTACCGCTGTTCGCGCTCTCGCAAATTTCGTAATTCCTACTATATGCAGCAGGACCGGCCAGGCGCAAGCGCTCTAGTCGCAACTCCGCCGAACTCCCGAAGACCGAAACTTCAGTGTGGTTTGCAGCGCGCGCGAAGTTCAGCGATACCATAAATTTCCGTTCGACCGTTGATTGGTGTGTGCTTTGCCAGCAAATTGCAGGAAATAACGCGTTCAAATTCTCGACAGGATTTTTTGTTCGAAGTCATTAGTGATGTTCTGAACGGAATTTTTTATGTAGTGTGTTCAAGAAAGCAGGAATTTGAAGATCTGTTTGTCTTGGATTTTGAAATCAGTTCTACTTCGAATTCAGGGGGTAAGTAGAAAAAGTGAATGTGATCTAAACTCGTCAATAACCGAAACGTAAAATCGAAAAACTTTGCGTGATTTGTTGCAGCTACTATGAATAAGATTTTTCAGAATAATACGAAGGAGATCATCAAAGAGCTTTCATTGGGGATTTTTCAAAATGTTTGCTGGTGCCCAAAACATGTTACACGATGTGTTTTCTTTGAAATATTTGCCTCTGAATGAGATTATATAAAGAGATGCCTAATATTGTGCTTCCGTTGGGACACAATCCTCTCAGAATTTTTCCCGGTGTTGAAATCATGTTACACGAATTATTTCTTCGCGATTTTTTCTGAAATATCCACCGCTGAAAATTATTCTACAGGATGATGCCTAATATAGTGACTGTGTTATATATCCAAGATTTTCAAAGTGCTGGTGCAAGAATCATGTCACACGATGTGATTTCTATAGAGAGTGTTTGAAATATTCACCTCTGATGAGATTTCACAGGAAAATGCATATTACTGTGCTATAATTCGAGAATTCTATCTTTGGGTCAATAATTTTTCAAAATGTCTGCTGCTGTCAGAAAATTGTTACACGATGTGTTTCTCCAAGAGAGTTCTTGAAATATTACCCACTGAATAAAATTCAAAAAAGATGATGCATAATATACTGATGTGCTATAATACATGGTGTTCCAAAACAAAGTGACCCCCTTGATATGGTAGGTATAAAACACTGTGAAATAAGTTGGGTTTGTTGAGAGAAGAAACGTCGAAACAACTGGCAGCATTTTAATGAAATGTCATATGGATATATTACACTCACAAAGAGGGCGCTAGTTACAGGGTTCGTACCAAGTAATTTTGAACATAACTTATTTGAGGTTAGGTTTTCAAATCCGAATTTTACATGAACTTGAACATCTTATTCGAGTATCAGTGTACCTATATAATCAAAAACGGAATTTATCTTTTTCTGTGACGAAAAGAAGTTCGAAATTTCATTTTATTTGAATGGTTGTAAAATATCGCTTTTCATGAATTACTTCTTCCCACGGAAAAAAAGTGAGTACTTTCTTTCCAGAATATCTTTCACATGAATATACACTGTTGATGGTATTCGTTGTACTATATATAGTTCGAAAAAATAAGCCAATAACACCATCTCCGAAAAAGAACTACAAGTCCTATTATCTTCCATTCGACTTCCCGGTTACGTAAATCACTAGAAAATAACTGAATTCACAAATTCTTGAAATCAAATCTCAGAATCAGACTGACAGATATCGTATTACTTCAAGAGAATTATTAAGATTTCAAATTTCACGTCGATAATTTTTTGATTTTAATATAATGTAATATCTAACTAAAAATAGTGTATTGAACACGGTTAAAATATTGGATTTCAGATCACGGCCTGGAGCAAAAATCTACTACTTTTTTCCGTTGTTCAATAAAAATTTATTATTCTACTTGATATCACGATAGAGTTTCAGAATCAGCCTTCCTACATTTTGTTCAATTTTCAACTGCTCTCTGTTTCCAATGGGATCACTATCAACCTTCTGTTCCAAATGTCAACACGAAAAATAATTGATAATTTCGAATTCTGGGTACATAACTGCCAAGGCCCTAACCTGGCCCTCCTCTCCCAATCCAACCTTTTGGAAATTACTAATCTAAAGGTGTTTCCTAACCTCAACACCAGAATGAGGCGGAGCACATCATGTTGGAAATGTATTTCTCTTGAATAAATGTTCCCTAGCAAACCAGGTGAACTATTTTGGGAGAAATTCAAATAAACAACCCTTTTTTTTATCGCTTGAAGCGCACGAAAGGGAATCCCTATAATGTTCAAAGAACATCGTGCGTTCCTAGGGAGGATAGGGACAGGAGGAAATGCATGAGGTCTAATTTATAAATTGTTTATCAAACCACACCAAACATCAATTGATTCATTTGGCCATACATCATAGGAATTTCTTGAATTGGAAATACCGTCTTGTGTGAATTGGGCTTCATTGGCTCGGTGGTCGAGAGCGTGAATGCGCTGAGTTCGTTTGGGGACTCCCACCGAGACATAGGTTCGAATCCTAGGTAGGCCATGGATGTTTGTGTTTGTATACTTACCTAACCCCGCACAAGTTTCGACTTATGGGGCGTTTGGTCCCAGTGCTGGGACCAACAAGGCAATGTAATTGCAAAAAATCTGTATATAAAGTTCGAAGAACCGTCGTTCTGTGGCTTGTAATCCATTGAGAAAATATAAGCCTTCTCTCAACCGTTGTACCTGTTGTTTCCTGAATTTTGATGAGAATAATAAATATTGATGTATCAAGGGAGGAATTGTACTCATTTCCTAAGTCAATTTGACATTTCTCTTATCATGATATAATTTGTGTATATTGTGTAACTGCATTTGATTAGAACTACGTTCAGAATATGAAGAAGCGTATGATATCAGTGGAATTCAAAAAGGATATTATTGTTTACTGTCTGTAGGTTAATCGAGGAGGTGGTATATTTATTCATTTTACTTGATTCTTTGGGATTCTCTCTCCTCGTTTCAATGAAATGAAAATATTCGTATTATTTCAATATATTTGTAGTGGGACAAATCAGATGATTTGCTTTTCTATCAGGGAGTCTAAAAGAAAAATCCAGTAGCTTGTCAGTGACAATTTATTTGAAAAAATGTGGATATATTGAAAAAATATCGGATTTTTACATATCTTTGGACGTTTCGGGACCGAATCTGCTCCTGTTCTCAACATATAAATGCAAAATATTCTTCTTCAATAGTTTTGCTGCTTACAGTTTGACACTTTTCTGTGTCATACTGATGTTGGCATATGTATGAGTCATTTTAGTCCAGGCCTGGAATTTGGGTACATCTTGTTTTTCAGAAATCTGACTAGGTGTATACCATTTCAGAAACATTGATCACAAGATTCGACAGACACAAAGTGAATCAATTATGGCTGAGATAGTAACACGCCCGTGTTAAATATTATTTTTTTTTATGATGATATTCTATCAAGTTCTGTCGATAAAACTTGATCATCCTGTATAGCTGTATAGAGAGCACGAAACGAATCAAATTCCAGATCGGAATATAATATGTTGGTAGAATCATCGGGAAATACAGGTTACACATCAATTTCCCATCGCATTTCCAGGGAACATTATCCCATGAATTATTTATAAGTTAATATAATATCTCTCCTACCGGAAAATATATATTTCCCGAATATTTTTCCACTGTGAAAGAGCTTCGACAAAGGATGGGAATTTGATATTCTGGATTTGGGCACATGAAAGGGTATAGATGTCGTCAAACGAAATATGATTTTCTGAGTTTTTCCTACTTCATATTACATGCGTATAACCAAAATTACTCAGGATAATAATGTATAATAATAATAATAATATACTTTATTGTCTGAAGATATACTCTCATTGACAAAGTTCATATGTTGTAAAATAAATAAATATAAAAATATACACAGTCAATTTGTACAATTACGTGACACAAAATAGGATAAAAACAAGAAAAATAAACAACATCAAGCACATATACATATGTAAATATAAATATAAGATATCCACAGTCACATTGTGAGTAAAAAAAATGAATTTTTCAAGTTAAACAGAGAACATTACGCAGTCCATTGTCAACATTTTTATCTGCGTAGAATTCGTCCAAAGAGTAATATGCTTTTGATAGTAGAAGCTTTTTAACAATTTTTTTGAATTTTTTGTTATCTGTAATGCATTTTATCTCATTTGGCAGGTGATTGAATATTTTTTTACCATTATAAATGAAGGAACTTTTAACTTTTGAAGACACTGGAATTGGTAAACGTATGTTGAGTATGTTTCCTGTATTGATTTGGCACGTAGCGAAAATATCATTTTTATATTTTTTTTGCATCAAACATACCGTCTCTAGAATAAAAATGCAAGGTAATGTCAAAATATTGTATTTCACGAATAATGGTCTGCAAGAATCCCTGAATTTAGCCTTACACATATATCTAACTCCTCTTTTTTGTAAAACAAACACCATATCGAATAAATATTGGCAGCATGTTCCCCAAAAACAGATACCATATCGTAGGTGGGAATCAATAAGTGCAAAATACACACTTTTGGCAGCATATGTGCCCAGTTGATTCGCTGATACTCTGACGGCAAAGCAACCTGACGAAACTTTTTTACAAATGCCATTTATATGTTCAGTAAATTGCAGGCTGTTGTCAATTTGCAAGCCTAAAAATTTTGTTGACATTTTATTTTCTATTATCTCATTACCCAATACTATTTCCAGCCTGGAACCCTTAAAGGTAATGAGACTTGTTTTTGAAATATTGAATGATAAAAGGTTAGCATCGCACCAGACCTTTATCTTCATAATATCTCTATTGATTGATTCCTGCAATTCCAATTCATTCTTATATAGCTATATATATAGGGTGTAAACAAATGAGTGTCACAATGGAAAACTGTAGATTGCTCATGGAAAAAGGAACATTTTTTCCCCTTTGAAAATTTTCCAGGAGCTTCCGTTATCAAGATACAGGGCGTCAAAAAATTAACTGAAATATCTGTTAAGGCTTCGTACACACTTCATCATCAATGATGACTATACTTTCAGGGCTAATAATCGGAAATTCGTTCTTATACTGGTGTTCAGTATTCAAAAAATTCTCCCTCGTGATAATTGAACCTCTTGTGAAAATTGGTCGACTGAGAAATCGATTCGATTATAATTTACGGTTCTTGTTGCAGATCTGAGACCATAGAACATATGAATATTCCAGTTTCCTGACTTTCCTCAAGACAAATGGTTTTCGCCATTCGTGAAATCAAGCAGAAAGTGATGAAGATGGATTTCATCTGAACATGAGCCTGAGAATGTTTTGGCATTCTCGAAGCATATTTCTTTATTTTGTACTTCTGACATATGCTCTGGACTCCATCGATGGATCATACTCACCGAGTAAGTTGATGATTGTGTATAGTAAACATTGAATTGAATGTTAGAAGAATCTATGATATTTTTATAATAATCACAGAATCATACATGATGATGTTATGATGGAACCAATGGAGAAAAATCAGAAATAAATGAATGCAGTTTCCCATGCCTCCATGCCTAATAAATATGATCATCAACACTCATTTCTTTGGATACAACCCTGTATTTTGAAGCACTTTCACGGCTACACAGACTTCTTCTCGACCGAATCACTACACTGAAATAAAACACATATAGATGAACCTTTTAGTTATTTCACTCAGAAAGTGTCAAAAGTATCTTGGAATTACTAATAGATGAGTTATCAGATATCGTCAAGTTTCTCATATCACATCGTACCATGGAATTTTGAAAGAAACTCATGATCCTTAAAATTGTTAAATTTTATATAATCTTCAGAAGTAGTAATAGAAGTAATCAACGTGAACTGTAGCCAGATTATAGAAAATTTGTTTCGTGCTAATATGAGTTCAACATCAACCGAATAATCATAGGAACAATATTTCTTTTCGGTTTCTTTTCTCTACTGCTGATGACGGCTAATACATAGTTATGTATAAGCTCAACAAGTATACCTGCCCTAGTTTCTGTACGTGAGACAGTGTCTTTTTCTATAATTTCTATGTGAATTGCGATTCGGTTTTCATTTCGATCTCGTGCGATATCACGAAGGAATAATTGGGAGCATAAAAATTAGAAATCGGAATTCTTCTCGAAGTTTTGGGAGATTCAATATCTCGAAAATAAGTTTCTAAGCGACGAATTCCAGAGCATTGCCGTTCAATAGGATGTGTTCTGGTTGAGAGTTGTACGACATTATATCTCGAAGTTGACGACGTGAATATTTCGCCCTCGTCGAGAGATAATATCCGATGGACCAGTGTGGAACTCATGTGGTGCCCACACTACAAGTATTCTAATCCACATGTTGAGTTTGACAGTGGTTCATTGGATATTATCTCTAGAGGGAGGCGAAATATTCTCGGAAGTATTGGATGTTTGGATATTCGCAAAGGCGACATCATTCCCTTCCATTTGCTTCTTGTTTCAACTCGTTATATCATATCAGTGGCACAGGTAGGTTTTTGAAATCTACCATTCAATTGGTATCAGATAGCAGCATTCTCATCTCTTTATCAAATCGCGAAATCAAGTGCAAATTTCCGCACAGAAAAGTGCAATTTTTCGATCATATTGCTCAGGATAGTGATTAGCACAGATGCCGTTCGATGAACTACAATAGTGAAAACTTCACAAACGATAAGATTTCCACAAAATTCTCAACACTTTCCCAACTTGAAGGATTAGTTACCTGTGGTAAGGTTCGATATATACCTTCATTCTCGGAAATTTGGCACAATAGCCATTTTTCCTCAAAGTTAACCACACAAACCGGGTCAACAATAAGTTAACCAATCAATTTTCCTAGAATTGTATTCCAAACTATGACGCAATAGTTAACCAACCATACAAACCAGCTCACTGAGGTAGTTCACGGAGTAGTTAAGGCTTTTGATTGGCCACTGGATTGGGTTCTTGTTGAGAAAAAATAATTATATTTAAAAAGAGATAATTATGGATTTAAAAGAAGTATTTTCCAATGAAATATCTCATCAAATATTTGATTCATTGAAAATATGTGTACGCAGCGAATTGTTCAAATTTTCTTGAATTTGTAGTAGGTAAGTACCTAGTTACTATCTTTGTTATATTCATTCCACAAATAATGAATTTCTCATTCAATATATCTGTATCACTACTAGAACCTAACAATAAACAGAAACAGCTTCTAAACTAACATCTGTCACACTTAAAAAGTAAACCGTGACGTCATGATAAGGCTACCGTGACGTCATCATAAAGTTGACCTGGTTGGTCTGGTTAGATTCGAGGAAAAATGACTAATGTCTACATCAAAATACGGTCTACCGTATTAACTTGATAGGGTTGATAGCAAATACCTATTAATACCTCTACTATAAAGGAAATCAACAGTGGTGGTTGGTTTAGTTCATTGTACCAGTATATCACCTGACGAAGCTACTGTGTTAGTGAAACATGTTGTGTGTTTGAGAATTTTGTGTAAATCTATTCGTTTGTGAAGTTTTCACATTTGCGATGAATTTCCATCAAGTAACGGCCGAGTCAATTGAAAAAAAAACTACATTGGTTCTACATTGATTGATTGATTGATTAATAGCAGAATGATCAATCAGGGTTTGAAGCCCAAAACACTGCAGCCTTTGGGCCTATTGTATTCCTGATCATGCTGTTGACTTAGGTGAACAGGTTCGCTACCTTGATGAGGTTTAGCAGCCTCTTCACCAAATCATTCTTTGAAAATGCCTCTTGAGAGTTTACTGCTCCCAGAAGGCTGTATCTCCAACGCGCTAGTGCTTCGCACTCCAATATTACATGGGTGGCAGTTTCCTCCTCCTCATTGCACAGTCTGCATATGGGTTCGTCTGTATAGATGCCCATTTGATGCATATGTTTCCTCAAGGGGCAGTGACCGGTTATTATAGTCCCGTCACTTGTTTGATCTGACTTCTGTTTAGGCTCAGAATGTCGTTAGTCACTGTTTTGGACAGTGTTCCGACCATCAGTTTACTGTGTCTTTGTCCTGGGACATTGTTCCAGTATGCCTGATGTCTTTCTTGCATCCACCTTGCCAGCCATTCATGTCGTTATCAGAATGACGGTCAACTTTGCAGTTGGTTCTTGGACTATACAGGGTGTCCCGTAAAGAACACGACAAAGTTAGGAAGAATGTAGATCATAGGATGACCCACCTGCTATGACGAAATTCCTACTATGAATGTCTCACTGTGTTCGAGATTTTTTTTTCTGACATATTGAATTTTTTTCCTTTCCATAGTTTTGTCTGTACGGTTGGTACAATATTACACCTTCTTGGTTCATTTCGTCAGTAAATATTGCTGAAGAATGATTTTAACTTATACATCAATAACTTTCTCCAAACATTCAGAAGGAGGGCTGTGAGGAATATTTCTATCTAAACGTTGGTAGTGGATATTTTCAACAAGAAAAAACTCGAAAACGGTAACACTTTTATAATGGGAATACTGTCATATGCAGGTGGATTATCCTCTGATCTATATTCTCTCTAGTTTCGACGTAGTCTTTACGGGACACCCTGTATAACTCACAACCTGGAAATATCTTTATCGAGCTTATTTGAGGCCGCTAGAAGTTGCACAAAGAAGGTTTCTGAAAATCATGCTGGACAGGAATCCAAGATATCCAAGTGATCTGTTGTACAGAGAATCAAAGATTTTTGATATTAGACAATTATTCTTTGTGAAACTCAACAAATACGTATATTTCAATAAGAATGAATTATTACCCACTCCTCAGCACTCATATACGACTAGACAAAATATTAAATACGCGACCACGCGAATGCATAAATGTATATAGGGCAGACAAGTTTTCAATATTTGGGCCCGAGAGCATTCAACGTTTTACCAACGACAATACAAAACGAAAAGCTTTTCTCAAGATTCAAAAAAGAATGTAAAAAATATTTATATATTGAATACGAATTAAAAAAAAAATAAAAAAAAATACTCTTCATCATAAATTCATTCAATATTGGATTGTGATTATTTTAAACGAATGTAGATGTGAGTTTCAATGCAGGTTTTTATAACATTATACTTTAAGTAGTTTCACTTCCCTAGAGAAAATCATTTTATTTCTTTTATTTCATATTATTTCATTATATTTTATTTTATTTTATCTTATCTTTCCTATTTTATTCCATTGTGCTTTGATCCTATTTGTGTGTTAGTTACTTAAGTATTTTAAGTGTTCAGTAGGTATTCTAAGAATTTTAAATTTTGAATTTTTCATCATATTCTTTATGCGAATAATTATGTGCATATAAGTCCTCTGTAACAGTACCCACTAATATCATGCTTACAAACAAGCATCTATAAACGATGCTTCGTGAGTGGTAGGTACCAATATTTATTCTGAATAAGCCATTTTTATATACATGCTACAATTTGCCTAGAAAAATAGTAGATTGTTTTATTAGGATCAAAAGTGACACTTTGTTTGACAAGCGAATTTTGCATTTGCGAGGCGGAGCGTTTAGCGAAGCCGAGCGAAAGCAAAATTTGCGAGTCGAACAAAGTCACTTTTGATCGGTATGAAACATGCTATTTTTTCTGCAACCGTAACAAAATTAAACTCGAATAAATATGTGAAGTTACCACCAATACCGTGCCATATGTATGCAATGCAACAAATATTGAAAAATAATCCGTGTGGTTAGAACATTCTACCTGCATCAACAGCAGGTTCATTCAATTTTCAAGGATGTTCGAATTGTAGTTTCAATATAAATACAATCACAGAGTGACATATTTGTGTATGGACCAGGTGCTCTAATGACAAATACCGCGTCAGTGCCAGCTATCGAAACAAGACTTGGAAAATGTTAGGTTAGTGAGCACATCAACAATAAGAATAGCATTAGCAATTATGTTTTCCTCTCCGTAATACAATGTTTGTCGCTTGATAATCAATTGAAGGTTAACAATATCGTTGTTTGAGACAAAAAACTATTGCTTGCCGTGATTATCCAAAAACAAGCTATCCATCCCAAGAATAACGAATGAAATACAGATCAAGCAAGTATTTGAATCTTGAAGGCTTTCCTGATCAAAACAAAAATACTTAACTGAGATGTTTATAATTCCAATACTGAACTATAATAAGGTGTATTTATATCTCCAGCATGGGTATGAAATGACAAATCTGCTGAAATCAGAAACAAATCAGGTATGCGTCTCAACCCAAATATCCAACCGTCACAATGTTGTTTATTCTTGATCACGTCCAGTAGATCCTTCTTAGTTCCTAGGAGCTAAAGTTCAACTTTAGCTCCTAGGAATTAAAATTCAACTTAAGCTCCTAGGAACTAAATATGTTGCCTAGCAACATACCTATTTTTGTGTCAGTAATAGAAACGTCAATTTAAGAGCTAATTTTGGTATCAAAATGGACGACTTTTGTGTCGGTTGCATAAAAATATTATTATTATTTATTATCATTATTACTACATTCAATGATGAAAAAGTAACTCATAGGGCACATTAAAGAATCACCCGGTATTTTCGAGATGGATTCCATGCATCCTGCCTTCTTGAGTCTGGGATTATCCCATTTGCGGGAACCCAATAATATTCCATAAAAATGCGCATCACATCAGTTCCTCTGCTCGAGTATCAAAATCATTTCCTGTGCGCCCATTTCCATCCAGACGAATTCGAGGTAGGATCCAGATTGCACCAATGATACTTTCGAAGGAGATATTTTGAATTTCATGCGATCCAGATTGACCCTCGAATTTTAGAAGTACGAACACGATTTTCCGAGCAGTAAGGGATGGAATTCGAGTGCTCAATGATTCTGCAATCTCAGGAAAATAACACACACATTTATATGCCGATGGACTTTTTTCCTTCCGACTTTATTCGATCAGTTGAAATGAATAAATCTTCTTTGACAGATTCCATCATCGGAAGAATAGTGAACAATGAATTTCGAACTGGCTCAGCAGCTTGGTGAGAATAAAAATACCTTATTCGAAAAATGTCATAGACAAAAGTTTTCACAGATTTCTCAAAATCACTACACAGGATGTTGAAGAGTTGTGGTGGCGAGAGCCTAAGGAAGATTTCTGTCAACAAAATATTCCAGATACCATGTCCAAGTTTGAAAAAAAAAGTTATTTTTATATCTAATGCGTGAAATCATACTTTGGTGATCGAGAACTGATTTTTTTAAAGAGGCGCCGACGTGTTCTTCGGATGTTCTTATACATACGTAGATCCATGGGGTTTCCAAGTCCTACTTTTCTGAGAAAATCATTGAGATGGCCTAATCAGATTCTGCATAACAAAGTATTTTCGTTCATGCATAGATTTATGCGTTTTTGAAAATTTATACTTCCAGATGGACTCCTATATCTATGAATTCCTATGGAAAATGCCATTTATATGAATTTTGAAAAAAATACAAAAGTTGGTTTGAAAATCTGATAACACTATTTTGTAGAACACAAGAATTAGCAATGAAATTGTTCGATTTCTTCTGTAAAATCTCATCAAATAAAGTCATAAAAATTTAAATGAAATGGCAAATATTCGCTTTTTTCCAAAAATCTTAGGTAATTTTCGTAATTCAATATTCAAGGGAGCATTTTGTTGGGCATCTAATTGCGCAACTCTGCCATGATACAACCTACCCTGTATTTCTCACTGTTTACGAAATTCAAATGATGTGATTCGAATTCCATCCACCCTATACATACCAACTGGCCATCGACTTCTATTGAGGTCCTTCAGCCCAAAGTGTTCTGAAATGATGTGTTCTATGTAGGCTTTGTTACTTACCCCATGCGCCACCTCAGGAGCGGAGCAGCACTGTTAATTGGAATGCAATAGTTAATTATGCAGGACCATCCCGAGCCGATGCTGTAAATTCACAATATCCAATTCATGAATCGAATACTATAAGAATTCCTTGTTCTAGCTGGGATTTGACCTCACAAACTCATGGTCATGAGTGGGGTTCTCGTTCACTGTGCTAATCCCGACAAGATTTTGAATATTATCGAAATATAGGTAGGTTAACATAAAAAATTAGGAAGTTATTTGAAGAACGCAAGACGATTTTCGGCAACCGAGCCTAAGCCTCATCCGACCAGTCCAAACCTGATAACCGATTCAACCGGTACCTCAATATCCATAGAACGTCAGTCAGGTTCTAGTTATTTACCTAACAAGTGCGAAAAGTAATACTTTTTCCCACGCGCTGGCAGTTGGGGCAAGTCGTCAAGGTCGGAAAAGATTTTCCGCAAGAGTTAGGCACAAAGTTTTTCCTTCGAGTGTCTTTGTCCATATTATTTATGCAAAAAAGAGATTTTTAATCAATAATATTTTATAATGATGCTACAAAATGACACATATGACAGAATAGTTACATGGATCGTTTTAGTTAGTCCTATATATCCTTATTTTGAACAATACAAGAATCTTGTGGAAAAGTAACTATTCAGCACTAGTGCGATGGAGTAACTTCTCCGCATGCTAGTTTCATGCACTGAAACTTACTGTAATCGATTTTTTTTTTCATCGATACAATAGGAAACGTATTTGAAGAACATTCAAATAACAATAACTGAAACAGCGATGGTAAATATTGAAATTAAAAGTGCAATTTGTTTTTGTTGCATGCTGTAATATAGTTGGTGCCGCAACATCTTGAAGATCGTCGTTTCTTATTCGAATTTGATGGGTTAGTGTAGGCCGAACTACTACAGAAATGCCTTGATCAGTTTGTTGCTGAGAATTACTGGTGTAAGGAATGCAGGAAGGTAGATTGGTTTGAAATGTTTATTTTTTGACTGTTGCTCTGGGTACGTTCTGGTGCCAACAGTTATCACCACATGTCTCCTGGTAGTTCCTTCGAAATCGTGCAGATGAGTAAATATAAAGCGGAAAAGTGAAATCGTACGGAGAAGTGAACTCGTAACGAAAAAGTACAACTTTTGAGACGAAGAATCATGCGGAAAAGTTACTTTTCCGTACGCTCGTCGGAACAAATATTGAACTGGTTTGATAGTTAGTAGATATCGTCTCTGTGGCCTCGAGTTTCATCATTCACTATTTGCTCGAGTGTAGGTATATAACATTAACACAAATTCCGACATATTATTTGTGCTCTCATTGTGTCTCTTTCAATATCATATTCTGCTGTAGGAGAATTGCTGACAACGCATATTATATACATGACGGAGTAAGTCGTTGGTTTTGATCATTATTATGAATGAATCCGAGCATGCTTGCATGTGGAATTCGATTTCCTTTTAGCTGATTGAGATACAAATCCTGGAACGTATGTTTGAGAAATTGATGACTTGTTCATAGACGTATCATCGGAGTGTGGAAACTAGTAGACCCAGGTCATCTCCACTAGTAGAGTTCCAGGGGTATAACCTACAATTTTGTTGAGTCTCATATAAAGGACAGACAACATTATGAATTCTTCAATGGAAAAGTTTCCGAAAGGAAACTAGCAACGATAGGAGTGCCTCAAGGCTCCGTTCTTGGACCCCTCCTATTCATAATTCATGTCAATGACATATTCTATCACCTTCAGCCATCCAATTGCATTCTTTTTGCAAACGACATAACTTTCTTTCACTCAAGTAACAGTACTGCCACATCACAACAAAATGATCTCACCACACAAAACAAAGTAGACGAGTGGGTTGAACCGAATGGAATCGTCAAGAATCCAGGATAAACTCGGGGTGCAATAAAAAGATTGGATTGAAAAATAATATGGTTTGGAAAAGATACTATTTTCATAACGCTTCAGACTTTTCGAATCGATTCATCTCGAGAATGGTGAGTTCTATCGAAAATTTACAATAATGATATTTTTGAGTAAAAATAATAATAAAATAATCATACCTCCTGGAGAAACTGCCGGAAATTGCATAAATGAAGAAGTTGTGGAAATAAGTGGTCCGAGCTCCACCAATTCCCCACATTCTTGATCAAGGTTTCGGAGATTTCTTAACGTTCTGGAATTAGGCATGCAAATTCAGGAGCATCCCGAGCTCTCCTTCAGGTGGCTATAACTCCCAGGAGACTATTTCTGGACCCATGTTTATGTAGTTTTTTTACTATTCTACTTCCTAGAATCTGTAGTTGAAATCTTTTTCATGTTTGTTTTCGGTACACCCTGTATATTTGAAGGATCTCACAGAAGTAATCTCTTCGTTGATGTTCTCTTTCCATTATTTCCTATATAACTGACAATATGGTGCCAATATCCTGCCAAAATTCGTGCTACTGCTGATGCTTTGAATTTCTCAGCTTGATCTCAATAACTTTTCAGATTGTAAGTAGATTATATAAAATTGAATCACTGAAACTGAACATCGATATATTGAGAAATAAATAATTTCGTGATGAAGCTACTGTTCAAATACTTCTTCTAGTTCTAACATTATGTCAGATATAACTTGAAATATGGTTCATAAAAAAAGTAACCTTCTCCCTCTGTATAATATATTACAACTTGGAAACCAGAAAGGTCTAGTCATAATTGAAATAAGGGGATAATGAACTTATCAGTTGCTACGAAAAATAAATGATGCGAATAAATACTTTGCAACTTCATGATGAATTCTCAATCTTTCCTTCGAACCCGATCTGCTGATGGAATTGTATGAGATTTCACAACGTATATTCAACCTAAGTTACCTATATTGAATTCTCAGAGATATTCGCATTAACACTGGATTCATATACATGCATTTGCATGCTGGTAATCAATTATTGGCAATTTATCTTTGGAACAGTCTATAGAGAACTAATCATTCTGCAATTTCAATATATTATATTATCTAGAGTGCATCAGGTGTCAAATTATTTGTCGTTCCTGAAATATTCAGTTTCAGCTTCGCATGAATATTATGGAAATTGATTTTCCATACAAAATCTGATCATTCACTCGAATAATGAATACTAGTGTTGACATAATAGTATAATGCCATCAGATTCGTCTAGATGGTTGATTCGACGAAATGGACAACTTTTTTCGTACGATATGATTGAATGGCAGGAAGAAAGAATTGGTGCGTGTAACACGCTAGTGTCAAAAGATTAGTCGACAACTCCAAGTATTCTTGAAAATATCCACTTGACAGGAAATTGGGAGTTCCATTTTTAGCTGCCATTCCTGCATATTTGATAGGGTTCAATAAAACGGAATTTAAATTACCTCATGACCCCGATAGTGCCCGCAATATGGGAAATAATACACTCAGAGGGTAGTTCATTTACATTGAGAGTATTCTATTTATTTTCAGTGAATTTAATTATTGTTCGACATGATCTAACTCAACATATGATTCAATCACAAACTGATGTCCATATTTTCTGGAATTTTGAAAGAATATACATCTCAATAATATGTTATATTACTCTACAAAAATTAATTGGATATTGTCAAATATTACATTGTTGTAGAAACTATTGACCATAACAAAATCTATTCCACAGTGTAGGTCAAATTTGAGAGCGAAAAATAAATATACATTCGGAGAAAAACTGTGAAATTTCAACCTATAGCAAATGATCATCAGAGCTGAAATCTTGTTCAATTGATATTGAGTTTTCATTTGCAACTGAAGTGAGAATTTTGAGATTCCCGATGGAAGAATGGCAATATTCTGGCTTCAGCAGGGATACTATAGGCTCAGTTTCTTATCATACGTGTGTTAGGTATATTTCAATGCGGCAGCAAGTGTGTATAAAACAGGTATTTGAATTCTATATTTTGAAAGAGATCTATATTTTGGTATTGAAAAAAACTCGTGTTTCAATTCGGTGCAAGGTGTCCTAGCGAGCTTGATGGAGCCTTCAGTTCACTTAGACCGCTCGATTGGATCTATTGTATTACCCCTGTTGTTTCGTCTCACACCTCTGACAAAATGTCTGTGAAGGGGGGTGGCAATTTCTTGCCATTTATGAGGTACCCCTCACAGAGAGAAATAAGTGTAAGCTTTTTACACATTTGTGTAGATTTTTTACACAGTTTGTTTCTAAAATGGTGACAGCACCAATTTGTGTATATTTCGCGCAATATTTTGTGTGAGAGATTTTGTGTATAACCGAACAATTTAGTTTTGTAATTTTCAAAACAATTTTGTTCAAAAACCAAACAAAATTTGTGTACTTTCGTGACACCAAATATATAAAATCATCCAATATTTTGTTCGACAAATATCACCAATTTGTGTGATATTTGTGCACAAACTGTGTAAGTGGGTGAACTTAGCATTACAAAATTGTGGAAATGTTCACAATTCAATGTACTGAGAATAACACAAATTTGTGTATTTCTTGTACACAAATTTCGTAACGTTACAAGAGTATGTGAACTTCCGTAGACTGTAGAATCTTCTCATTTATTAATGTCTGGCGAGTTGGTGAATGATTGATGATTGTACTCAATGATCATAGGTAGTCCTCACACGAAATTATTTCATGTTTACTAGTGGCAAAAATTGAAAGATGTAATAAGATGTATCAAGTCGATTCTTTGTTGGGAACTACCTGAACTATCATCAACATTCGTCGGTAAGTTATTTCAATTAAACCTAATGCTTAGCTATTAACTTCGACTTGCTTTCAATGGGTGTTGAAATTGAAAGCAAGTCGAAGCTTATTATTATTAAGTGTTATTGAAATGATAACTTACCGGCGAATGTAGATACCAGAGTTCAAGCAGTTCCCAACAAAGAAGAATGTCTTCGACACTTTGTTGATACATCTTATTACATCTTCCACTTTGTGGCACTAGTAAACCTGAAATGATTTTGCGGAAGGACTATTCCTATGGTCATTAAGTACAATCATCAATCATTCACCAACTCGCCAGATAATAATAAATGAGAAGATTCTACATTCTGCACCATACACACTTGTAACCTCCTTGTAACACATCTACAGGTCAAGTGCGAATTCAGAATATTGAGATTGAGATATAAGTAGGTAGAAGGAGAAAGGGATAGGACGCCGTTACCAAGTGGATGAAAATTGCACACCTGTGGCAAAATATTACACAAATAGTAGCATTATTTCAAAAGCGGTGTATTTAGTCAGTACAATTGTGTGCATTGGATGATGTGCATATTTTTGTGTAGTTTTCCGCTACATGGATATGTACAAATATTTCACAAATTGATATACACAAACATTTGTTTCATTTCACGAAATGACTGTAGTGATTATTTGAACAAATGTTAAATAATACTTCACAAACATCTTTTACACAATGTTGTGCATAGATGCAATCGCCTTTTCTCCCTGTGCTGTGTTCCTCGTCCCGGCTCATTCCAGACCTCCAGAGGAGCCAGGTTGCTTGCATTCCTGGTGCCAGACTGCAGTCAGTTCCGCGTATGGGACTCTATGTGAGCCCTGTTTCGCTGCCCTCAGGTCCAGCGATCCAGCTGTCACTAATCCGGCTCCCGAGCCCTCTTCTTGCCAGCTAGAGCTCCCCTAGCCTACTGGTGCATGTGTCCATGGTCATTTCCTGAACTGCTCTATTCCTTCGCAGATCGCAGAAGTTCAGTATTCAGGAAAATGTTTCTTGGCTGCTCAGGCTCCAAGTATGTGGAGCCTAGGCATATTCTTCTCTGGCGAGCCACTGCGGGACATTCGCAGAGGATGTGTGATGATATATTCAAAAAGTTATTAAAAAATGCTGCCATGCGGCAGGTGAGCATCAGTTAATGCCATAGTCAATTTCGAAATGAAACACCACCAGTTTCGGAGGCGGGCAGACGGTGATTATTCTGGCAGGAGCTTTGGCAAAGATAATGTTCGCAGTTTGAAAAGTCGAAATTCAAGTCTGAATTACGTCTGCATTACTAATAACCACTATTTATTACTAATGAAAACCAAGTGGGTTACTTGTCGATTCGGGTACTACCTATTTATATTTCAATTCTATGCTTGGTTTGCAATATGCCGCGATATGAATCGCCGCTGCGAGGTGTTATTGTTCACTAATGTATTTGGCCATGTTACGGAAACTAAGGTCTATGAACTCAGCCTGAGGAAAACTATACTGTACTTGATGTTTCGATTTGGAATAACTGATAAATGATTGAAGTTCATGAAATAAACGAGAGTTTGAGTGATGTTATTCCAAACGTATTTGCCCTACTTGACAATATTTCGTCAATGTGAATGACTTTGGCTTACTGACTGACTGACCTTGCCAGCCCTACTATCATGACATTTTGACAGCTTCCTAAGCAATTCACAAGCAACCAGAAATAGAAGCAGATCAAAATTGATCTGAATAAGTAAGAACTTCCACAAGTAGATAAAGTTATCACTATATTATATAAGTAATATACTTTTATCTATAATAGTATACCTACCATGAATAAAAACGATAATTATGGATGTCACTTATTCATCGGTTGCAGCTGTTTTTGAAATACATGGAATGGATTTAACGAAACAAATGCTTTTTCCATAATTCTCATCCATGCATGCTGCATCCATATCTCTTCTCTAATATGGGGCAACATAATATGATATCAGCCACGTACATATATACACTTGTTTCATTCCATTCAATGTTTTGAGTGCATAGCAACTGTTCTGGAACAAATCCCGAATTATACGACACGAAACGAACTCCATTTGTCATAAAATATGTGGGAAAAATATAGTTTATGTTACATCCATATTTCTTGCAGTTGGCAGTAGATTGTTGACTAAAACTCATTATTTTATCATCATGAGTTTATGAGTTTCAGAAGCAGCTATACCATACATAAATACTAGTTTGCTAATAAAATTGTTCGTCTTATGAAAAACGCATTAGTGAGCTGTATTATGGTCTCAATGGAATCATCGAAAAATTAAAGCGGAATTGCACTGCACAGCGAAAATTGCACTGCGAAAACATCCCGTCGCTATAACAACACATTTGAAACCGTGTCGATAGAAGCCAGTAAACAATACAAATAAATGTGAGATTTACCTCAGAAATTGAAAAAAATGTCCTGTCTTGGTGAATGCTCCGCATAAAAAAGTAAAACATTATGGGTACTTCGAAAATTTCTTCATTCGTGAAATATTCCAATCAAGTACATTCGTGCATAGAAATAACCATTGCATTGAAGCGTGTCTTATAAAAATGGGATTCGGCATTGAGTATTCACACTAGTATTCGGTTATTTTCATATTTCGTAGAGGTGCTCTATTCCTTTGGACTTGGACTCTTTCGCCAAAATACGGAAAAAACTCTTGTAATTTTAAGATAACACGCTCTCACCCAAAATTATCGGTAATTTTTATCTACTAGTGCGATATAACAAACGAAATATGATGATGGTAAGAGACATATGTTCCGAAAAGTATGAATGTTCAAAATAGCCCTGCGTCTCATAAACGAGAACAGTCAGACGAACTCGGAAATCCCAGTCAGCACATCCTTTCGTTGTCAACCTCGAAATATGTCGAACAGCACTTTATCAAAACTTGTTTGACTATAGAACGGCAAAACTCTGGAAGAAGTTCGTTAAAAAGTAGAAAAGGAACGTGGAATCCCCAAGGATCTATCTATCTTCAATAATAATTGAGAGACCTAGCAGTCTCAACCAGAATGAGGAGCTCCCTGTATAGCTAAGCTTCAACAGAAATTGTGCAGTTACATTATTTCTATAGAATTAGGAGAATAGGAGAAGCTATAGCGTACTAATCACTTATATCCCCCACCAATCTGATAAATTTTTCTAGTACATGCTGACAAAGATGTATAGAAAGTCAAATGGTGTTATCACTCCTAATAAAAAAAATTTCGAAATCTCTCGATATGGCCTACTTTGTAAAAATAGCGAGATGCGTGGGAGAATCTTGCTAAATTTCCGAAATTTCAAACCAAATTTACAAGCATTATGACACATCCATTTGAGTTCCCAATCTCACTTCCACAATTTTCTGTTCAAATGGAAACGGTGCATCATATTTTCGACTTTCAATGTTGATTTTATGAACGACAAATACTCCTAACTCAAGAAAACTCTAGTATAGATAGTAGTAGTAGATAAAATATAATAGTTTATTTACTTCCTTTTGGTACATAGAATGAAACGAATGTTCGGATTTTCAAATAATCCTCACTTATTGCAGCAGTCAGTCCATGATTACTGGTCTTGATTTATAACAATCATATTTGAAAAATCTTGTATATGTCGAAAACATGACACTCGTGACAAATATGTCAAGATTCAGTCGAGATCAAGGTGTTTTCGCATACATTATTTGTTGCGCTCTGTCTCTCTTGCGTCCTGTCTCTAAATGCTCCTCATCATCAGCTATTGTTGAATTCGTGCATCATCAACAAGACTCTTCAGGTCCCGAAAGAAGGAAAACACATCCTTGACAGTCTTCATACGATTCGAAACGCATTTTGACATTTTTCAAGAAGTTGTCTATCGCTCACGCCATCTATCATCGAATATGAAAACCCCACGTTCCGAACTCTGATTCAATTATGCATATCAAGAGCTAGTCTGACGAAACAATTGAAGAGTGCCAAGAGTGGGCACAGCCAGCAGAGGAATTATTGATATCTCAATGCTGACAATGAATAATTTTCGTTACAGAACGCTCTAGATCGTCGAACTTCATCTTCAGGCATCGCCGCAGCTACGAGCGTCACAAAAACAAAAGCACCATGTCGAACTCAGCCAGAGCCAACTTCGACGGCGGCAAGCCAGGTGTGTTCGCCACCGAAAATTGCACTGTGGTGGTGGCGCAAATAGGCGGCACGGCAACGTTGCCGTGTGTCGTTAGGAAGTTCAATAACGGGGTGGTAAGTGCCAGTTCAAGTTTACCTTTGGCGTTGCTAACTTGCTAATGCAATCGGGGGATTATCGAACACCTGAGGACTGAGAGGCGGTACAGGGTACGGAGCTGATGCTATTTCCCTTGACCATAAATTTGACTTTAAGCGGAATGAATTGTTTCTGTGGGAGGAGTTATGTTACTTTGAGATCATCGGCGAGTGGATTGTGGGCTCTCGAAGTTACAGAATACCTGTTTTCTTAAGCTTCCGATGTAATATCTAGAAAAGCCAATCTCACTGTGCCCAACAAAAGCTTGTCAGGGGTAACCATACATTTGCAGACATCCATTTAGATTCTTGGTATTACTATCAGCAATAAACTTTCTTGGGAAAATCACGTGAGATCAATTGCTTGAAGTGCATCCCCAAAACTTGCTTTTCTGCTTCATTATTTGATGAAATTCTTTGAGGATTCCCCATATTTCCTCGACCTTTTCTACAAATTTCTCAGAATCATGCGTTCATCAATTTTGCATATGGAGATTTAACCGTCATCTGGAAACGTGTATTTCACATGGATACAAATCTACTTCTTTATGAACTGGCAAAGTCCTCACGTTGGTATAACGTTTATTTGAAGCGTTAATCGAAATATCGAAATGGACGTTATTCAATCGTTTCATTGAGCGTATTTGATATCCGTGGGAAATTAGAAAAGACCTAAAATACATGTTTTATAACATCAATCGTCCTCAGACAACGGCGTGTATTACTTCCGTTCACATGTCGCCAACGTGCGAGGAACCAAAAATTCGACGACTGAAAATGCATTCGATGTGAACGTTGAAATATCTTAATTCATCAACATCAACAAAACGTTGATATGTCCTGTGAAAAATCTCGTTGAGAACCAGGCAGTTTTCACCAACGTCTCTACCGGTTCCAAACTGTTATTCATGTTGAAATTAGAAGTTGAAAACACGTTTGTATACTGGTTGAGAACAACGTTGATATATTAGCGACTTCTGCGTTAATTCATCATTTCCACGTTTTTTCAATCGACCGTTGTGGTAATTTTACTACGTGGAGGATCAACTGTATATTCTGAAATATATATCACTTCATGGTTGAGATTAGGAGTTGAAAATGACGGAGAAACGTTTCAATAATTCAACCCGAATTGATTTATCGCAAACCTAAATCTAGACCCCAGGAATAATCACTTTGAAATAATTTTTAATGCAGGATTCAAGACAACCCCTGCATAACAAAAATTTTGGATACAGAAGTTGGGGAAGGCGACAGACTATTGGTCCTCACACCTCACTATAATGTGGGAGTAGAGAATAAACTTTCTATATCAGCATATTCCATGAGGATCGTAGAAATTATTCATAATTCTGTCTCATACTTATGCCAAGGGATTCATTAGCAGCAGAAAATCTACACCAACTATAACGATAAGGAAAACAGAATTAGAGAAATAGTTATGAGATCATTAATTGAATTAGTATTTCTCAACACCTCTCGCAACGCACGTTTCATCCGTCACTTAGAAGATAAATTCATTAGCAGCTAACTAGTTAGACGGTGTATTTACTAAATGAAAATTAGCGACATCAAAGCGAGTATTGTATGTTCAAGGATCCTCCTGCTGCATATAAATGAAATAATCTGCCTCTGTTGCATATTCAATCGAATCGCCCTATCAACATGTAATACATGCGTAGCATATACACATGCTCAACTAATTAGATTTGGTCCAATTTCGGAACGATGATGAGGTGCATGCGTATTATCTATCTATGGTATCTGTGAGGTCTTGATGGAGGTTACCGTATTCTGTCCAAATGCAAATGGTTCTACTTGTATCCTACTTCCTAAAGCACCACCAAATTTTCAAAAGCCTTTAGCCAATTCGATGATATGCCCACTACAATGAATTGTTTTTTTATCGCTTGAACCGCACGGAAGGAAATTTAAATAATGTTCAAATAAAGCTCGCTTTACTAGGAAGAATAGTAATTTTCATGAAAAGTGCGAAAAGTGATACTTTCCCGCAGGCGAATTCCGTTGACCCGAACGACTCGAAGCGGAGTTCGGACATACAGTGGAGTGCGGAAAAGACACTTTTCGCATGAGTTAGGAACAATAATTTTTCAACAAGCGTAGGAAATTGATTCATGTGTTCAATCAATTATTCCTTCGAATAGGAACAACTAACAATAGTGATATATTCTCTTTCTTCTGATAATTAGTGATATATCTATTGTGTGTACCGTTTGGAGCATTATGTAGATAAGCTTGTTGCGGAAGCCAACATGCCCATGGTGTTTGGCCTCTAGGTTTCAGACATTTCTAGGTAATGAGCCGAAAATACTTCTTCTTCATTTGGTGTATTAACTTTTTTACTATTGCACCATTCGATAAATTTCGTTCCTAAGAATTCGTTGCAAATAACTCATCTTTATCGCATCTGTAGTTGGAAGTTTTTTATCGCAATTCCACTAAATCGAAAATGACAGTAACGCTCTGTCTGTCACTCTCAGAATTTCACTAACTGATTCTTGTTTTGATTGACATGAAAACAATTGTTTCCCACATCAGATGAATTGAAGGCTATAGGGGGATTTATATAACGATCAACTGTTTTTCAATATTCCTTTATTTTCACAATGAATAGTGCAATTTCATGGATGATTTTATACAAACTTACTAAATATTGCAACAAAAAAACTTAAAATTTTCATATTGTGTCACCCACCACTCATATTTCGCGAGAATATTATATAAATTTTTTCCCGCACTTCTGCGGGGAAAATGACACTTTTCAAACTGAATTGCGGGCGGGTATGGGGTGAATCACACACGCTTGTAGAAAAAAGATATATTGTTCTTCTCGTGCCTTTCAATTTGGTCAACATGGAACTTGGCGATTCCGAAGACTCTTTATACTTCCAACACATATCCATCCATTTATCGCAAGAAAACGATGACCACAAATGATTTTCAAATGTCGAGAGTTGTCCATTTACAAAGTGTGCTCTGGAAAAATAGGCAAACTTTTTTATAAAACGAATTTCGAATGTGGCGACTTTGACTGTGTTGATATGAACCGTACTGGAAGACGCATTATGCAAGATTCCAGGTAACCTTCCATCATTACTCCAACAATCAAATTGTATTCTACTAAGGAAGAAGAAACACACTGTATCTATAATAGTAGGTATGTGTTGAATTTGTTTTCTTTCTGGGCAAACTTTGATACAGAACAGACAACAAACTTGATAATAAGACTTTACAGGGACGTATAGTTGGAGTAACGCAGTTTTATTAAATGTAAAAAATGATGTTCGAGTGATAGTTTTCAATGGTTCCTCTAATTATCCTCACTGAAATAGAAATATACCAATTAGTAGAGCGCTTTCTAGAGTCGAATGAGTTTCTGAATCAAACGATATCAGATTTTCCACCTGAAGGCAGGAATATCGTTCATCAACAGTATAACAGGATAACACTAGGAAGCTTTCAGTGATTGCGAGTTTCACACAATCACTCGTCAACAGTATATTATTCATCTTGGTAACAGCCATCTGGACTTCGAAAATATCTGGAACGAATTGAATATAAACCTAATTGATTTTATCTACCAGGTGGCCACATGAGTGCCAATATTATTTCCTGATTCAATGAGTATGATGACCGGAAACATATCAACCTAATATCCAGAAGAGAAAGAATTGAGCCAATGGCATCCAAATATTTTCACTCATGGAAAACAAACAAAGCATGTCATGTCGATTGGACTCGAATCGAGAGTAAAGTCAGACATCGAACAAGAATCCCTTATTAGGAAAAATAACTTCTGTACGAGTTCCTGCCTGTTTGTGCACATACAATCGATAAAACCGAAAAATTGGGTTATCCTCTGATCCCTTTGTGCTTCCTTCGTGCCACTGAACGTTGTTTATTTATCGAACAAAAAATATACATTTTATAATTTTCCATCCAGTTCATTGATGAGAATATTGAAGAAAGAGATTGAATACAGTTTGGTGATGGGCAGAGGATGCTTTAAGGGAATATTAAGTGAGATATCCAAAATATGGTTACTGGGATCGTTCGAATTATTTATCATATTTTTATTATATATACTCCGAAGTAGGCCTGGATTCTTGTACCTTCCACATACAGGATGGAACATTCTGATTCTATTAACTTTCACAGATTTCCCTGCATCTCAACAAATTCGAAAAAGTCAATGACAATTAATATTATAACCAAAGCGTAAATGATGATACTTTGAAATCTTCTTTTTTCTTTCTTCAGTGACATTTTGGGGCAAATCATCTGATAGAACCCTCCATACCGCCTTCTCTTCCAGGGCTCCAATACCAGCCAGACGAATCAGGAACGAACGAGGGAGAAGTGTTGACAACATAAATATGGACTTGGCAGCAAGTCTCGAATGAGGATCCACTAACTTGGTAGATTTCAATGCAAACAAAACACAAGCATGCCTTTACACTAGGAAAGCCGATCTCACTGTGCCCAACATAAGCTTGTCAGTAGTAACCATACCTTTGAAGACATCCATTTCGATGCTCGGTATCACTATCAGCAATTATCTTTCTTGGGAAAATCACGTGATATCAATTGCTTGAAGTGCATCCCAAAAACTTGGTTTTCTGTTTCGGGCCAGGAGCTATTTCACTTCCAGTCAGCTGCTTATGATCTATGAGACACAGATCCGACCTGTCCTGGAATACTGTTCCCATGTTTGGAGTGCAGCACCAAAACATACCCTGGAACTGTTGATTTCTGTCCAAAAAAGGGCAATGCGTCCCGTGGGCGATGCCTCGCTCATAAACTCACTCACTTCTCCGGAAGACCGTGAAAAATTTGGCGATCTGGTTATATTTCATAGATATTCTCATGGACGATGATCTTCTGGAATATCAATAATCGTTCTCTGAAAATTGCAGGATATCCCTTTTCGTGGGAACCAGAACATGAAAAAAACACGTTTAATGAAATAATACCCATATTTTCATTTGTAGAAAAGATGAGAAAAAATTCCAAACAGTTTAGTGAAGTAAATGTTCCACTTCCTCGATTGACCCTCAGACAAAAGGTGATGGTAGGTATGGTCCAATTCGGAATTTATTTTCTTCTTGCCAGATTATTTCAATGAAAACTCATTTTCAAAATTGTTCGTCTGCCATTAATTTTTTTTATATCTCACATTCTGGAGTATTGAATTATTATTTTTCATACTGCCAACAATTATTATAAAAAGCTGTTACCATGGAAGGTCATGATATTCATTCACTTACTTTCGGAAAATAGGGGTTTTATGTTATATTCGACCTGATAAATCTTGTCAGATGTTCCGCAATAACGCTAACTTTTTTCGGTTCTCCGAGATCATACCACGCTACAAAATGGTTTCTGAAATGGAATTGCTATTTCCCTGCTCAACAAACTTCACAACATAAACATAGCAAACGGCTTTTGAACTTCATAATGTCCGCTTAACATAACATAATATTCATCGTACATTTGAGAATCCTAATGAGAATTTATGCGTTGTATATGTTTAGTAGTTGAGTGGAGGTGAGAGGCAAATTTGAGGAAGGAGTTTATGCTGAAGCAGAATGAGAATGAGATTCATTTGTCCGATGAATTCATCAACTACCATCAACCAAACTGATATCGACACGTGTTCCGCTGAGTATGTTTGCATCTTCAGAAGGAGATTGAATTTCAGTTCTACATGGAGCATAACAATTCCTGAAATTTTTTTGACATCAGGTTGAATTGGAAATATCGCATATAATATACATGCGATTTCAACCAGCAGCACCCTCCTGAATTGGAATCCGTCGACCGATTTTCAAAACCAAAAATTTTATTATAAAGTAGTTAACAAGTTCCCTTTGTGAATGAGGACAAGTGAAATATCCAGATTCTCAAGGCTTACTGTTGTTTGTTGAAAGGGTCGAAATTTCAAAAACAACTAAACTTATATTAGGCATTCTTCTTCGAAATAGTGACTGGTCTATTTGATCAAGGTATAACTGAAATATCACCAAACAAAATATTGGGTGTGTTTCAATGGCCGATTTTGATATTTTTATTTTTCCACTCACCCTATAATAAATTCCAAGGATCTAATATAATTGGTGGAGTAGTCATCCAATGGAAGAAATACATCGAATAGTCGGAAACGAAGTGTCATCTTTGTAACTTCTACAGGAAGTTCTCTCTAGGTCAACAAAAAAATTGATGAATTGAATTTTTTTATTTTGATCTATATCTTGCTCCCTAAGAATTCAAATGATAGAAAATAATGTGATAAAACTTCATAAACGATGAGATTTACAAAAAATTCTTGATCTCGACATGTTTCGCTGACGCAGTAGCTTCATTCAGTAGCATATCAACGAACTTTTTCTGCCTAGTACACATTTCCTGCCTGTTTATCGGTAGGGAGGAGCCACTTTTCCCACCACTTGGAGTAAAACAGTTTCTCAATAGAGGTGTTAGCTTCTTCAAGGTATCCTGAACTTTTTCGCCCCCAATTTCATTCATTATTTCTTGTAATTCTCATGGCGCGATTGAAGCAAAAGTAGAAAAGGTTTTATAATGAGGTATATCAAACAAATAATCATGTTGGTTTGGTGACTGAATGAGTATCTGGTATGGAGTATCACACGAATATTTGAGAGTATGTCTTTCATCAAAGGTGAGTTGCAGATATAATGTTCCTCTTTCTTGGTCTCTCAAACAAATATCTTTCTCGAGTTAACTTCATGAATTCTGGTTTGTTCATGACTTTCCACATCTTCGCTTTTCCAGACATATAGAAACGATGGGTTGGGATTGACAAATTTCATGATGATTATATACTTTCTATTTATCATTAGAGTATGCGTATTTTGGTGGAGTTGGGAATTTGAATAGGAGATAAGGATCAAAACGTGCTAACTTTGATTATTTCTGTTTTCTCGACATTATTTTGAAATTTAATTGAAATCTCCAGAATGAAAGAAGATGAATGAAAATATCACTCAGATGTATCCAGCTTATTTCTACTCCTTCGTATTCACATGGAATATTAGATATTACGAAAATGATAAGAACAATATCATTTATTCGTTTAAAATATCATATGTATTGCTTATCAGCTATGATCACAATATTGCATCAGATTATCATGTCGATCATCAGTTCTCCATTATGATTTCTAAACAATTGATTTTTATCTGAGAGTACGTATCTGGCACACAAAACATGCATGTTCAGCACCTATTTGCCAGACGAAATCATCGAGTCGATTTAGAGTAAAATTCTGACCACCAACAAAATAATCATTGATCGAAATATAAAAAACATCTTTTTCAATACATCTAGTAATTGGAATCGTAATCGCAGTTTGGCATAATGCATATACAGGTATATCCAGCCTCGATATAGGTATACAATGATAGTTTGTTTTGAATATCAAAAAAACAGTTCAATCCATGCATTTTTTCAAACACGCTTGACTACTTCTGTTATTGAAACAAATTTCTTGTCATATACAGGGTGTTCGATTTACCGACGTATATCCGGAAGTGAATGGTGGGTTATGTGAATTTGAAAATATTCGTTCACATAAGATATTCTTATATACAAAGTCTTACGCCTTTCGAGATTGCATCGCTTATAAATTCATAGTTCGGTGTTATGAAGAATAATTTTTCAAATTCTAACGGACCAAAACATTTTTTTTTACACATCGAGATCCCATAACGCTTTCGAAATCGATATAATACGTTCTCAACTTCCTAGGAAGAAAGATTTGAAATCAGATGAAATGTTTGGAAAAACATGATATCTCGAAATCGGTATTACTTTGTATGATAGCTCTGTTCATGTTGTTATGTTTGAAATATTCTCAACCCCATTCAGATAAACGACGATGAACTAAACACCCTGTGTAGTTTAGTTATTGATGATTGTTTCACGTGAATCTATCTCGAGATCTGTTAAAAATATATCTATGCCAACAAATGAAAAAAACGACTCAGAAAAGACAACGAATTTTATCTCTTAACCAACTTCATTCAATTTCGAATATTCGAGGCCTTGAATGAATGAGAATATTTTGAAGATACTGACCGAGAAGATGGAATGGCATGATAAGCCCAGCTGTCCCAACAAATAAAATGTATCCCATTTTTCTTATGATTGAATCCTCAATGCTCATCTTAATTCTGATGATAATTTGCCAAATCTCACGAGAATATTTGTCCGATTCAGGTTTCTTCAATGTACTAATTGTCCGCCTACAACACTGATGATCACCCATTTGGGTACCAATCATCAGTTAAAAGATTCTCAAAATACCTTGCTGACCGAGATAACGGAAGGGTATGATGAGGGCTAACTACCTGTAACCCAAATACATTCATCTCAACTCATGAAGTATCTCTCATCTCTCTGGTTGTTGAACTCTCATTGCCCATCTACTAATGCCTATTTGCCAAATATCACGGAGACATTATTCCGCATCAGACTTCCTGGGTACATGAGCATAATTATCATCTTTTCGTCATTTTTCTAGCGACGAATATGTTCAGAATACCATGCTGACCAAGATAACGCAATACTATCAAAACACCAGATACCTTTAGCCAACAGACTTTCATCTCAATCAATGGAATGTCTCCTATTACTTCTTTCGATGAATCCTCACTGATCAAATACTGATGCTGAATTTGGCAAATCTAACGACAATATCATTTTGCTCCAGGTGTCTGTGTTCGGGCGCTGGCAACCCACAACACTGACAATTGCTCATTCTGGGCCTGACATGGGTCAGGAAATGCTCAAAATACCCAACGGAGATGACCAAAGGCTTTGAGAAGCCACAGATTGCTCTTTCGCTAAATGTTACAAAAAAAGCATTTCGCCTTCGTTATCTTGGTCACGGGCCCTGGCAATCTATGGAAATGGCAATCATTTGGGGTTCATAATGAGTGATGATATTCTAAGAATACCTTGCTGAACAGGATGTCGAAAGGCTATAGAAGGACCAGCTACTTCCAACCGACAGACTTTTATATCAACCTGAAATGTCCCCCATTGCTTCTGTCGTTGAACCCTCACTGTTTATCTACCAATGCTCACTTGCCAAATCTTACGAAAATATTATTCTGCTTCAGGTATCCTGGGTTCGTAAGCATGACTACCATCTCCTCACCGTTGGACTAGCAACATACAACACTGACGATCGGTTCATGGTGGAACACGTTCGTCACCTTCAAAACTGGGGGCTGCTGATAAAGAAAGTCCAGCCGTCTGATGCTGGTCTGTACGAGTGCCAAATGTCCACCCACCCTCCTAGTAGTATCGTCGTGGAACTGAAAGTCACGAGTGAGTATTTGCAATCAATACAAAACGAATTTCAGTAATATACAGGGTGTTAATTTGAAAACTTCCAATGCGAATATTTCGCGAAAGAAAAAAGTTAGAAAAACGCCGTTTGGCAAAAATGCTAAAGAATTGAGGGGAACTAGAACCACCATATTTCTGTCAAGGGATGAGTCACCCCGTCGGCGCGACACACCTCAACTTTGAAATGTCAAATGGCACTACCTTTTTGTGATGCCCCAAATGAACAGTCTCAGTTTGTAGTATTCACCTGTACAAGACTTTTTTTCCACCCACTACAGGGTGTACGAAAAATATAAAGTCGATTAAAATAAAATGAATTGTGTTAAAAGGATATTTTATTTGATCAGATGTTCGAAATGCATTCCATTCTGTTGTAAGCAATAGTATAATCGATGTTCAAATGCCATTCTAACATTTTGAAACACATCTCTTGGAATATATCGGCATTCTGCATTTCATTTTACTCGACTTTATGTTTTCCGCTCACCCTGTAGTGGGTGGAGAATTAAGTCTTGTACAGGTGAATACTACTGACTGAGACCGTTCATTTGAGGTATCACAAAAGAGGTAGTGCCATTTGACATTTCAAAGATGGAGTGTGTCGCGCCGATGGGGTGACTCATCCCTTTACTGAAGTATGGTGGTTCTAGTTCCCCCTAACTCTGTAGCAGTTTTGCCAAACGGCGTTTTCCTAACCGTTTTATTTAGCGAGATATTCGCATTGAAAGTTTTCAAATTTAGACCCTCGAATTAATGTTTTTCGTACACCCTGTAGTGGGTGGAAAAAAAGGCTTGTACAGGTGAATACTACTGACTGAGACCGTTCATTTGAGGTATCACGAAAGAGGTAGTGCCATTTGACATTTCAAAGTTGGGGTGTGTTGCGCTGACAGGGTGACTCATCCCTTCACTGAAATATGGTGGTTCTAGTTCCCCTTGACTCTTTAGCATTCTTGCCAAGCGGCGTTTTTCTAACTTTTTTATCTCGCGAGATATTCGCATTGAAAGTTTTCAAATTTACACCCTGTATATTAGAGTATCTCCACAGTTCAGGCATACATCCCGACAGGATATACAACAGGTGAAAATATGTTATCTCAGTAGGAATCGTTTCGAGAAGTCACTGTTGTAGTTTAGGCCACAGTATCAAATTCATGTGGTATGACGCATTATACCGGTTTGTGGTCATCTGACACCAGATAGTGTGGAAGTGACATCGACCATATTGGTTTATTATTGAAATCTGATAAAAGTATAATCATTCAAGTTTCCCAATCGAGAACTTGAGTGAGGTGTCATCTAACTCAACATATTCATTATTCAATATTTTCTGTTGCTTTGAGATGTGAATAATGATGTGTATATAGTATTCCTAATGAAGTTTCATGTGAGATCATGTCCTGTGCTTTGTTTCAAGTTGCCATACTTTTATAACAACTATGAACTGATGAACAAAACTTTCTGCTGACGAAAGCAGCTTCGACATTCATCCTCGTACGGATAAAAAGATGACTGAACATCGAAATCAATCCTCAGGTGATGACCAATTGTCAATGCAATATAATAACAACAAAAATATTTGAAAAAATCCATCTTGACTATACAGACAAGTCTTTTTCACGTGAAATGAAGATTATTACTTTGATAACTTCCATGTATGGGCAGTGAAATTCCCTTACGTCGATTGTATAAAGAACAAGTGGCTATCAATTCACCTATTGAATTACTGGCTTAATGGTTTGGGTCTTTTTTCGTTAACGACTTGCTTATCGTCTAGTTCCAGATTTTACTAATCAGATTAGCAATTTTGAATTATCCTGTTATTTTATGAAATCATTTTTCCGATGAATCAATTGAAGGTGTAATTTAAAATGAGAAATGTGACAATGTGGTTTTGCAACGTGTTTGATCAATGATTATAGATATGAACATAATTATGTTGAAGACGATTATTTGTCCAAATCGTGTATCTGGAATATCCACAATGTTTGGTAGTGAATTAATTTGACACACTCCGAGGTATTATTATGAATAAATTCCATAGTCAATGTTTTCCTATCAGTTTCTTGGTTTGCATAATATATCTCCTGAGATTAATGTTTTGTTTATGAGATATTTTGTCGAATAGTATACTTTTTTATCCTATTTATCGCATCTGTAACAATAATTATTATTGCACGTTATAATTTTACGGGATTGTCTATTCCAGGCGTTCCCCATATATCACCCAGTGCATTCCGCAGTCGCATCTACATTTTCCGAAGGCTTCCGCACACCTCGTACAAGAATTCGCCAAGAATAATTCATCTCCTCTGACCTACATAATGCACGAACTGCGGCGGAACCTCTATGTAGTGGGGATTATGTCGGGAGATTGGAGTTTATAATGCGAGAGAAATCATGTGAACGATATCTAATATTGGTTCAGGAGCAAGCCAGGTCGTTCGGTTCTTATAGTTGTGGCATTTCAGCCACACTTATCCAATGTGATATGAGTATAGCATATTATTTCAATGAAATGTGGAGCAACCCAAATTGATTTCCACAAGGTTGTTACGTGAAATTTGAGATACACTACAATGATTCCAAGATTGCCCTCTTCTCCTTCTTTTTCTTCTTCGTCTTCTTCTTGTTTCTTCATTGTCGAGCTATCACTGCTACACAGTCTAATCACCAACGCTGATGATCACAATATCCCTAGCCAGAAATTTTGCGGAATCATCTGATGTTCCAACCAGAGATAGGGATCTTCAACGAGTCCAACATCCACGGCCTCGGTATCGCAGGCTTAACGTCCCCTCCGTAAGACGGAATATCCTTACCATATATTGTACTCACTGATATGGTTGCTTCACCTATGATGCTATTTCGTTACAGATTTGCAAGCTTGCGCTCTACATCCCAGGTAATCATACTGATGAGAATAGACTGCTGATTTTGGTCATTTATGGTCATGTTCGTCACTTGTCCAAATCGTGACGACGAAAGGACGTTGTCTTTCAAACGTCACATGGACGGCATCTTCTGGACGTCTTACGAACGTCGATGTCTGGTCTTCAAACTTGTCAATCTCATATAGAGTGTCATTTGTACATTGTTACAATGTTGCCGTCTATACAATTACTAGTCACCTCTATTTTTATTTTGAATAATGAATATTAGAATTCAAGGATGATAATTGCACGATAGATTTCCACAGAATTAGGCAGATGGCAATAGCTTATTTGGGGAAGAAGAACCAATACTGTCAATGTCTGCTCATTTCTAGGTAGTGACGATATTTTTTCGCCTCAATATTATATTTTGTGATGAACAGCCACAAAGAACTGAATTGCGACTATAATGAATTCAATTTGCCTATGGAATACCTCCTTCAATGATAATTATGATATCATGCTGATGACAGATGGCTCTAAACTCCAAAACCGTCGTCACAAGAAAGTATGATGAGATATTATATTGTTCAGTTTTCTCAATGAAGTGCAAAACAAATGTTATTTGGAAGCAAAGATCAATTTGATTTATATTTTATAGTTTATGTATGTGTATTTGAAATCTGGCAACACGGATGCATGAAAGTGTGATTAGATGAGCATCAGACGTCATCATCATGCATCGGCCGCGTCGGTCATCCCGCCTTCTCTCTAATAGAATTTTGTTCGTTTTGTTTCTTCGTGCGGTTCGATTGACGGGATGATTCCTTATACAATGTAATGTTTCGGTGTTTCGTTTTAATTTAGTGATTTTTTCTCTTTTTGGACATGTTTTTTGCTATCCAAATCAATGATAGTGAGAACAAGAGTGGCTGTTGTCCAGGAATAGTGGTTGACTCTTCTAATGACAGAAGAAGTGTTTTGGCCACCATTTAAATGACAGTCGGAACTATAAACGTGCCTTGTGTGATAGTCGATATCTTCATGAAATCATCATCAGACATTTTTTGATATCACATCGAGTGTTTCGGTGAAATAGCTTCGCTGATTCCTTATATTAATGGGGATAAAAATGGACTCGTCTCACATGGTCTGAATCAGAGTTGGCTATTGAAGCTCTGAATAATAATTGTTATATGTGAAATATATGAATTTATCATTCGAAAACAAGAGTTTTCCTCTCATCAAATTGTTCCTAATTCAAGTGATGATCAGAAGAAACCTCAAATCGAAAAGCCTGGGCATATTTTTCAAAGAATAGACGTCACTACGACGTCCACAACTGATGAACAACGTCAGTTCCAATCATAATTGAACGCCTCATTGCCGTCCAAAAGACCTAGGAAGTGACTTCATTCAGCTGTGACTAACTTACATTATGTAGACATCAGTTTGGATAGTACGTCTTTTGACCCATTGTGATGCCGTCTGTTAGACGTCATATGGTCACCATATGATACCTGGGAAAGCTTCACTTCAGATATCGATCAGCTGGTGCTTTAAGCTATGCCCCAAGATAAAGCTCATGAAAATATTGTTCTCTTTTCAGGCTTCTTGGTTTTCTGATTCTTCTCGCGGTATCAATTTCACCAGAACTGGTATAGGAGATATTGGTATTTTATCGATATCTGGTGGCTCAGATCTAATGTTGAGTTTCTGGAAACTATACAAAATCCACTATAGGTTGCTACAAAATGGTTGTCTTGAGTACGGATCACTCGTGAGGGGACAGCTAACTAGGCGTTCACGTTGTTGAATAGATAATTTGTTGTGTTCTCATTGATTAATACTCACTGTATATTGAATAAACGCCGTACTCTCCTCCTGTTTTTTCAGTGGGGTGCTGATAGCTTGTTCATACAAATCATTTATCAAATACTCGTTTCTATGTGACCTACACTACCATTTTACGTGCAGATCTTGCAACGAATGAGTTCTGGAGAATTGAAATTCATCATTATTTCTTGAGGTCACGAAAATGCGCATCTGAGTTAGAGGGATGAATTATTCTTGGTGAGCTCCATCTCCCGGGAGACGCCT
The DNA here is from genome assembly GCA_918026855.4 of Phaedon cochleariae. Lineage (NCBI taxonomy): Eukaryota > Metazoa > Arthropoda > Insecta > Coleoptera > Chrysomelidae > Phaedon > Phaedon cochleariae. Next base: position 71,296,768 of record OU896707.1, on the reverse strand, counting down.
CAAATCGCACGGGATATAGTCCGAAGCGTAGATCGGTCTGTTCTGTTCAGCATAATATAACGGGGGATAGCAAAGTGTTGAAAATGTCGAGAAGAGACGAATTTATAGCTATTGTACTAGGTCCAAGCACATTACCAACTTCAAATTTATGAAAAACTGTGAGAGAAATGAATAATCTGAATAGATGAAATTATGTTGCAACTGGAGGATGAACAGAAGAGAAATTTGCACCAATTTCTGAAAAAGTTATGGATACTTAACGTCTTAACGAAATGACATCTTTGGAACAATTGATCATCTGATTTCGAAAACATCATAGTAATGAATATGTAGTCAAACATTAGAAGTGATTGATATCAGGTTCATTTTTTTTTTGTGTAATGTAAATTTTGATTTTACCGGGATTTCTTGATGTTATGAACGAACTGTGCAATAACTGGGTAGTCATTCCAAATTGAAATTAGGGATCTCCGAGGATTCGATCCCATGGAAATAGTCCCATAATCCCATCTGAAATGACAATTATATGGGATGAAATCCATTTATCATACTCGAAGAGTATCAAATTATCATAGAGTTTCTTTCAAATAACATACATGAAGTCAAAATCTATACATCATATTAGGCAAAAAGAATCAATATACCATTGACCAAAATGTGTTAATAGAATTTGGATGTATCCAAGTAGGTCGTTTGGCTTACGCAATAATTTCCTTATCAACAACATAACTTCTCATTTTCAAGTCATCAACACTGATGAGATTCGATATTTTCTTCTCAGCAAATTATTTTTTGCTCTATGTTTCAATTATATGATGAAATTCCAAAGATGTTCTTCATTACAAAAATTGATTCTGCGTTCCCAAAAATGAGTTATTTTGTGAAACTCTGTGAATTTTCATAATCCGAGAATGAATGGTCGAAAAATATGCGTTCAAAAAAGTTTTAACAATATTCGATATGGTCCCATGCACGCTGATTTATACACTCCTGAATAAAACTGGAATGATTTTATATTCACCTCATCGGGCATGGTAAAGTTCAGCTCTTGTAACGAATTGCATCATTTCATCACAAGGTGTTTCAGAAATATTGAAGAAATATCTTCTTCAGGACCTCCGTAGCTCCCTAGGAAACATATCTAGACTCATGTTCATTGAAACTTTTCTTTCTATTTTTGGTCTTAGAAGCCGCTGATGCAGTTTGGCAGGCTAAGTTCGGGACACCCTGAATATCTCGAATTTATCGAACATGGGATTTCAACTTTGAACCCCTTATACAGGGTGTTTCAAAAAAACCTGACCCCCTTACTAGGGTAGGTAGAACACTGCGAAATAAGTTGGGTTTACTCAGTAAAAAAATTTCGTTACGGCATCCGTTATCAAGATACAAGGTGTTGAGAAAATGATTTTTTTACACATTTTTTAAGATTATGTCGAAACTACTGGCAACATTGTGATGAAATTTTGTATGGATGTTTCTTGGAATCTGACACATCGCATGCCGATGTTTCTATATATCTGACTTTCATAGAGGGCGCTAGTTACACGGTTCGTACCGAGTAGTTTTGAACATAACTTTTTTGAGGTTAGATTTTTCAATCCAAATTTGATGTGAACTTGAACATCATTCAATTTCACACCAAGAAGGTACTCTTGGTAAAACTCGATACTGTGTTCCGTTTTCGAAATATTTCGATTTGAAAATGATCAAGTTATAACTGTTGCTGGTATAAAGCTATGTAATAGAGCGAGTATTATGAAAAATTATCACCTATTTATTGAAGACCGAAAACAGCAATACATTTCTGATGCTAAACTTATTGATATAACAATGAATCACAAGAATAACATCGAAACAGATTTGACTGAGAACATGGATTACACAGTTTTGTTGTATCTTGAGCAGAAAGTCTAAGCTACATAGGTAAATTCACGTCAAGAGTTGTGAGACATAATTGAACATCACTTAAATGACCTAACATCTGATCCTCAACTGTTTAGAAGAATAATACATTCTTAAGAAAAGAATATAGAATCGTGTATTCGTCGAAACGTAGGACATTTTGAACACTTATACTCTAACTGATTCAATATTTCATGTTTCTTGTCAAATATCTCTCAATTTTCTACTCATGATTCTTTGTTCCATCAATTACTTCAGCACAAGAATGATCCTATTGTTTTTGAATCTGAATAAATAGGTAATTGAACTCAATAAAATTCATTTTATACCATGCAGCATCAATACTACTCCAATATTTTCAAATCAAAATATTCCGAAAACGGAACATAGTTTCGAGTTTCACCAAGAGTTCATTTTTGGTGTAAAATTGAATGAGGTTCAAGTTCATATCATATTTGGATTGGGAAATCTAACCTCAAAAAAGTTATGTTCTAAGCTACTCGTTACGACGAACCGTGTAACTAGCGCCCTCTATGAGAGTCAGATATAAAAACAAATTCATGCGATGTGTCAGATTTCAAGAAACATCCGTACAAAATTTCATCACAATGTTTCCAGTAGTTTCGACATAATCGTGAAAAATGTGTAAAAAAGTAATTTTTTCAACACCTTGTATCATGGAAGCGGATGCCGTTAAGACATTTTTTCACAAACCAAACCCAACTTATTTTGCAGTGATCTACCTACCCTAGCAAGGGGGTCAGGTTTTTTTGAAACACCCTGTATATGCCACCATCTAAATATCAAGAAGAAGGCGATCTCGTAAGATCCAATAATGAGCTCAGTATGTGATACACCATGCGTACATTATATTACTCCCGCATCTGGATCAGCTATAACGCAGTTTATTAGCAATTAAAGCGAACCATCACGAACCCGTTAGATATTCTCACAGCCCACTATAATGGCAACAAAACTAAACTTATTAGAGAAAACAGTAATCGTCTGTGTGGCATGAACCAGTAATCAGGCGTGGTTGTGTTCAGTATAGGATAGTCACATATTCAGGGCTGGAATATTCCATTAAAGCACTGGTATATTCAAGATAATTATTGGGTTGAGTATATGGTGATGGATATCCACAGTTTCTGAATATTTACAGCTTTCCATGAAAGTTTACAGGCTGGTCATCAGTAAACAAACATAGCTCAGAAATAACTATTGTCAATGGCGGATCAAAACTCCGAAATAAAATAAGCTATTCACATGTATTCTCAGCCTTGCGGATTGTGCTTATATTGTTAAGAGCATCTCAAAACAATAATAAATAATCCTTCAAAGAATTAACCATGATTCTTTTGTTCCCAAGTTGTTGAAAAACCTACCATTTTTCATTTCTTTCGATACATTTGACATGATTGAACCAAGTTTGCTTCATTATACCTATTTATCGTTCTCTGTAGTGGGAGAAATGAGAGGACGCGTCCCACATATTATGAAAAACCCAGTGTGATAAAATCTAGCTATATTCACGAATATTGGTCTAGAAATAATCAAGTTACGAGGGTGCACATTTTTGGAGTATCACCCTGTATATTTCGAAAGATCCTAGTAATGTTACAAGAGAGTCAACAATAATGAAACAGGAATATAATGAAATCGTCCAGGGATATGTACTTTTTACATTCCGAAATGAAGACATGGTACGTGAAAGCGTTATCGCAAATACTATTTGAGAATGTACTTCCACTGTAACAAAGCTGTTCCATGACACGTATCAGTTTCGACTCTTACTCAACGTACTTGCGACGTCCTGCGATATTGTACTGTTGGTGGACATATAACGACTCTAAGATAATCTTACCACCAAATTCACAACGTAACAACGTATCTTGGTAACAATGAAATAACGTTAATAGTATGAGTTCTTGCACAGTGGGTTATTTGTTATTCACGTGACAAGTGGGATATAGATATTATTAACGTACGCACGTGAGGTTTGCACGATTGTCAATGTTTTCATAACTATCTTCAAATGTACCTCATCGATATTCCACTTCGACGTAACTTCTCATGACAGTTTTCTGATAATTGAAAACACAAGTTGCATGTGATCATTCTTGTAACTGTATCAACGGTAGGTATCAACAAAGCTGTTTATAGAATGATGTTGAATTGTCAGATCGATATCCAGAACCATCAATAAGTTTCTTGAGTGAAAATGTCTTGAAGTGAAGATGATTCGATATTGAAAATGCGGAAACAAGTGTTATATGAATTTTCTATGTATTCATTCAATAGACGATTTATTTTGGTTGAAATTTATTAATTTGAACTAGACAATATGACCTCAAGAGTGTTTAAGTAATATTTGAAACTACTAGGTATGAACCGTGTATTTAGTCCTATAAAAACTATTGAATTTTTGCAATGTCAGCCTCCAAAACAGATCCATACAAAATTTCATCACAATGTAACCAGTAGTTTGACACAATCGGAAAAAAAATTGCATACAATATTCTTCTTCAACGGCTCCAAATATTCAGACAAATCATGGAATTAGGTTTTCCTCTGTCAAGGGGAGTGTATAATCTCTGGTCAGAGCTACGAATAAACAAATCTGGCATTTAAAAAACTCTGAAAACAGACTGGGACAGGACAAAAAGTGGGATTTGAGATGCAGTATATTCGTTACGCAAGAAATAATTGTAGTTTTGTATAATTAAAACCGCAATTTGAAACTTCCACATTCTCAATGTCTGACCATTTGTTGGCAGATTATTTCCAACTTGCACCACACACGTTTTTAATTTGGAGGATTGCGTTCATATCAGCAAATAGGATTTGGAATTTGCCTTGTAGGAGGAGGTATGGCCACAACAATTTCATTATCGTATTTCATTTCAATTCCCCGCATGTGTACTGAATACTAAGGATGAATTCAACTGATTCGGGAATGGATGTTACATATTAAACTAATCTGCTCATGTAGGTATGATATTCATTTCAAAGATGATATGGAATCTTTTAATAAAATGGAAATCGTGTATACACATTCATAGATGTAGCTAAGGGATTGAATTATATGAACATGTATTTTTGTAGTCCCATTCCAATTCCTCTTGAGATTATCTGAAATATCACAGATATTTGAGATGAACTGATGGAATTTATTTTGAATATTCGTGATTCTTCATCACCATTTCATCACTAGAATGGGCTTGAATTTATTTCAGTAAAACTTCAATGTTCTGAATCACGAAACCTGATTTACCTGAAAATTCATGACTATTAAAAGTATGTCCTGAGTGTAAACTACAATGAGATATCGCAACTCTTGAGTACTTACTTTGATTGTCATCTAGGTTTACTCACAAATTCATTCCGTGGGAGCTATTGAGGTATACCACCTTGGCGACCATTTTGAATAACAATTAGGCAGAAGGACGTTTTGCTTTATATTTCGACTCTGCTGATGAATCCGAAAACGACTTTTCGATAATCGAAGAATCTGGAGTACATACGATTCCTTCGATTTCGGTTCATAAAGGTTTATATTTTCACGAATATGCATATGATCAAAATCCCCGAAATAACAACCAGAACTGAAATTTCCATGATGGTGACCAATGCAGCTACAGAATCTGAAAATCATCCATTACCTGAGGGCACTATTGATGTGACTCAGTTTGGAATCAATAGTATCACAGACATAAGTGACATTCTCAAAATTGCGATCAATATAGCAGCAGAAATTCTTCAAAGCCATGTTGCATGAAACATAGCTCCTCTTGCTCAAATAGCTCAACCTGGAAGCTCATATATGATATTTTCTGATGGCCATTTTACCCGTACAACAAGAATCTCTGAACATTCACAAGTGGTCTCCAACTGTATCTTCTGATCATTTTTCTATATTCGTCACCTGATTTTCCTGAGAATAGTCATATTGGGAATCGCAAAACTTCCATACCTATTGTGTTCCATTTCTTGTATTTGGTATTATTGATGGCAAGGTGGATCTTGATTTTTCTCACCTTTGGTGTGTAATTCAGCAATGTTGCCGTTTAAAACCCTCGGCATTGAAATGGGCAGAACATATTCGCCAAGTTTTGGTATTGAATGAATTAAATAAATCACATCCACAAAATTGAATCCATTACTCACGAAATCATCTTTGGAAATGAATAATAACTCGGACTAAATTTACTAGTCTCATCACACTCGTACGAATTTGAACAAGGAGCGGCTAAACAAATTATCATCTTTACAATTTCAAATTCAAAAATACTGACAACTGTCACTTCAATACAAGCACCGGCGTACATATCTTACGAAAGTGCTACATTTTTCGTACAAGAGGAAGAGCCTATCAGGTCACAAATTACTCGCGGGGTGCGATCGAGGCAACCTTCCTCTACAAAAGTATCATCGGTTCTACCAACCTTGGAGCCGCACTAGGAATCACGCCATCTAACATTCAATATGTGAACCCTACGTAATCGTCTGAAATTCAATTGTTTACATCAAGAACCAGTCTGACGAAACAAATGGAGAGTGAACGCACCAGAGGTTTATTTCATCAATAATTGAATGATGAACTGAACATCTGACTGCCAGTAGAATTGTGAAACAGTAGGTGCATGCCTATTGACTATGTGCTCGAGATATATCTCCATAGTACTCGTGGTTATAAACTCGGTCCCAGTTCTCGTTTAGTTGAAGACTTGTTTGATAGCCACTCTGGAGATTTGATATTATTTGTCATATGCCCGGGGATTCTGAGTAACTGGATAGAAATGTAGAGACGCATTGAATAAACATCATAACATATGACAAGGTTTCAGTATCTAGACTAAATATTTTTCTAGAAACAGAAAATAATGCTCCATATATTTGATTGAATCACATCTCAACGGAATTGGAAACGATAATTGATAATCATTCAGAATACCAACAGAAAATCAGTGTGTTCCTGTAAATGGACACTTCTGATTATTGCACATCAGTGCTTTAGCCGTTAGTCATTAGTGACTTATTCACTAGTGATTATTGACTTATTCACTCGTCATTAGCTACTAGAAATATATACGTATACTCTGAAGATAAGAAACAGATGGTGTTTGTAATATATGTGATGTTCTTTCATTATATAGTAATGGAGAATCCAGAAATCACAGAAAAAGAAACTTATGAGAACAATAATATTAATATACTATACATACATCGTGGTAGGTACACTCTCTTTTTTCCTTCACTATTCCTTTATATGTCAAACATGTACAAACCGTTCGAAAGAGTATATCAGTTCTCTTGGCTTCTAGAGAACTTTATCAGCTTCCATACCCTTTCATCATTCTCAAAACATTTTCCTCTAATATTCCTATCAAATTTTTCGATAATCATCCATCATCACGATAGATTGGATGTTCGAAAATACGATAATATGAATAAATAATTGGGATGATAGAGAACAATCTGAAACACGTGATATAGAGAGATCAATATAGTATTTCCTGCCTAACCTCTCAGGGAAATATCATGACGATAGTAATCCCAGAACTTGACATGAATAGCAATAAATGTCCAGAAATAGAATGAATTTCAAACATGTTTCAAAAGTGTCACCGAATCTCGAATGAATTTTTCTCTGATAATGAAATTTCATACGCAGTGACCAATTTCTGAAAGAAGTAGTCAATGGATGAGGTCTAGTAGATTTTTTAGTACAAAAATATCAACGCCTACTAAGAGCTGAGCGTCAAGACGCGTCGAAAATATAAATCGATTGCATTGACTTCGAAATTCTACGCACTCTGCTTTGTTATTTTCTCGAACTTATTTATTTCACTCAAATCTGAATCATACCGAATTATGGATATAGATTTCTCTTGATTGACCAAAAATACGATCATTTCTGCGAAAATGTCATGAATATTAGTAACTCCGGCAACCATTGTTACCGCAATTGTTTTACAAGCGACAGATGTTGTCATCACAGTGTCAGAGATATTCAAATATTCATATTTCTTCGGTAAGAACAAATCTGACAATAATTATATAAAAATGGTTCAATCTAGTATTGGTGCTTGGAGAATGCAGGACGAATTGTTTGGAATCAAAAAGAGTTTACGCATAGTGTTAGAAGAGTCCCCGATGCAGAAATCTTCCAAAGTTATTTGCTCGTAAAACAATTTTGCGCTAACTAAGTGCGAAGTAACTAATATTCATGAAATTCTTGTAAAAAATCATCCGTTATATTTTTGTCAATCACGAAACTTTCACTATAATCGAGTGAATAACAAAAAAGTTCATGAATAACAAGTACGCGTGATTTCAAAGTCAATGCAATCCATTAAATATCCGACGCGTCGCGACGCTCATCTGTTAGTAGGCCTCAAGTTTTTTAAACTTCGAGAAAAGTCTACTCGACCTCATCTATCGACTACTTCATGAAGAAATTGAATATTTCTATTCGTTTCCAAGATATTGGCGTGTGGAGATTTGACAGAAAAACCCTGTATAGAGACGAGGAGATTGAATTCCAAAAACACAGAGAAATGAATATCCCGCCTCCTCGATTAACCCACATCACCCATTAGTTATCTATGGTGCATCCGAAATATCTGGCAAACTAGAAATCGCTAGTTCTCTGAACATACTCCGACTATTTATGAAAGTAAATAATTTCCTTCGAATGCGAAAACTCCAGTGAACTTGCTCATCAAGCCAGGAAGGAATGCGGTGTTTAAAGCCATGCGGTTTCAGGGATGCTGTGTCACGGCCTTTGTCGTCCCTTGTTGCTACTAATTGCTGCGGGTTATTTCCGAATCCTCGAATGTGGAATCCCATTGAAATTGCCTTGAATAACTAGTGTGAATGACATGCAAGCGTTCGTGGGACGGATTCATATGCTACATCTGAAACGGAGGAATATGGAATCCTGCGGATGAGATCATGAAGAAATAGGTTCTGCATCTAGTGCGACTGGTTTTGTGACCAAAAGAGAAAAACAGAGTACAAGTATTTCTGTTGTACAGAAAAACACCCTGCTTTTCACAACAATCATCAAGACTGAGCGATTCAGATGAACATTGAATACTTCCATAACAAGAAAACTTCATAGGAGCTGTTGGGTTTAGAGATCGACTAGTCAACATCAATATTATATTTTTGTTCTTTCATCATCTGTGGATGAAAAAATGGCTCATTCAAATTGAAGACCAGAAGGAAAAGAGGAGGAATATAACAAAAAGTAAGTTTCGAGCAAAACGCATTCCAAAGTTCAAAACCTCCTTACTTTTCGGAAGTTGGAGCTGAACTGAAACCACCTGGATCCATTTGATGAAGTATAATGAGCAATGAAGTTGAACCAATAGTGATGAAAATCATATTTGAATGGGAAAATCATCGAAAACCAAGAATAAGTCCAAAGGTTCAAGGAAAAAGTGGGGAATGTCCAAATAAATTGCCAAATAAGAGGATTGTTCACTCGCAAATATCTGCTCTGATAAATTTCTTCATCATTGCCTGACTACCTAATGAGCGTTGAGTTGTCATATAGTACCTATACATCTAGCATCATAGGTATTTCCTTCCGTACGCTCCAAGAGATGGAAAAAAGGTGACCGTATCTCTTTTTTCTCTCCTTTTGTTTGCCTGCGGGTTCACTTCGACCTTTCGACAGTGTGAAAACAACCCATCAAAATCACAATGGAAGCTGTAATCAAGCAAGCACTAAGCTTGGCCGATCTCCTTTCTTCACATTTTCGAAGTGGACATTCCGCGTTTCTTCCATGTGAACGTAATTTCGAACGAGCATATCAGCTGACTATGCTGCGTTATTGCTATGGACTCCTGTTTATACTCAAATATAGTGGTTAGGCTATCAGATGAAGGTGTCAAATCAATTTCCACTATATTGTGACATTTCCCCTTTTACCCTGTGGTCTTCACTTACGAAGTATGTATTCAAAGCACGTATCAATGTTGGGATAAAAATGACCCACTTTTTCAAATGAACATATGCCCTAAAATGCACCCTTCCGAGCTACAGCCACTGTACTTGAAAAATGATCATTTAAAATTGTGACAATAATAACGAAACATATCAAATCTTCTGGAAATCGTTATTCCTTTGTTTTTTTAGGCACAATGTTTATTTTTCGCTTCGAAAATCCTGTGAAACTATAGTCTCGAAAGAACTGAAAAGATTCTACACTCTGGCTGTAGTTCGATAAGAGTGCATTTTGTTAATTTGCATATTCTTCGCTGCCACTACTACTAGTTGAAATGTGGGGTGAAGCAACATCTGCATCCAGGATTTTACACAATTCCAATCGTGTTGAGATAGTTGATCAAGTGGCAATTCTTTGTCAGAAGACTCACTACCAGTTCCAATTCTTTCCTGTTCAAATCCAGAGGGACATTGGTCTGTATTCGAGACAAATTTCCTATGTGGAGTCTGAACTGCCTCATTCCTGAAGCCTTCCTCCAGCTGTCCTGAAATAGTTTTATTATAATACCGTTCATACTGGCTCTGGACCAATCACTGTGCCCTTCACTTTCCATCTCGCCAGACCATTATCCGTCAAATTACCAGTGCTCAGAGACCCATAGAACACATATCTTAATTGTCGCTGACAGCCGCTGTAGGCTGTCTATGCACTTTGACACCAAGGTAAAAGTAATTCTGCAGGAAGGTGACATGACTTTCAACCTCACCATAGTCCATAGCGGTTGCCATCACATGGACCTGTTGTCGAATCCACCTCTGGAGTCCTTTTTTTGTTGCAGAGGCTCTAGCCGAAATCCAAGGTTCCCCAGACCTGCACGTCCACGCCGGGTCCCAGCTGCGCCTGGTGTGCGCCCTGCGAGACTCCACCGAGCCGCCGGAGTACGTCTTCTGGTACCACGACCGGCGCATGATCAACTACGACCCAGGGGTGGCGGTGACAGAGGGAAGAAGCAGTAGCGTGCTACAGGTGCGGGAGGCCGACAAGGGCCACAACGGGAACTACACGTGCAGCCCGTCGAACGCGGTGCCTGCTAGTATCAACGTGCACGTGCTGAACGCTACTGCAGGTGAGCGATGACTGTGTGCCCACCATCGAATAGGGTTTGCCCTACGTGACTACAGAAAACTATGCTTAAAATTTTGAGGTCCCCACTCTCGTCAAGGTAGCGGTAGGTGTGAAAGGCCATGAACGAACATTCCCTGGGCTGGGCTTGCTCAGCGAAAACTGAAACTCTTGCGTACCGTCAGGAAGTGGGTAGTGCCAAGCGATCCTACCGCCACTCTCATCGTAGGAAAAGCTGGGTCCATCCCTCGAACGATTATTCATTCGACGGGACGAGGATTCTCGTTGGCATGAGCAGCAATCAGGCCAATGCCCTTTGCGACGGCGACCCATCAAACGAAACAAGAGGAATCTTGTTGACATGGGTACCTTGGGTGATGAGGATAGCCCAATCAGGGTGCACATGCCCCTTGATGCCTCACCAATTGGGTTGGACTCCAGGGGAAATGAATTATAATCTGTGCTCATCTATCTATCTCTTTTTATGGATAATTTTCATGTCAACCTGACGAGATAGTAACTTCACCTCCCTTATTCTCAAATTTAAATATTAACTTTTGTCAAGTCTCCTTTGAAAAAAATTTCAGAAAATGTTTACTCTAATGTCTTTTTTGAATATGACTGCATAGTCGAAAGCGCTCTACCACGAAAAATTTGAATACATTATTCTGCACGGAATACAACATTCTGTAAGTTTCTAGACTGCCTTCAAACCTTCATATTTCTGTCTGAATGCAACAAAGAAGTACTTGTGAATACCATGACACAGAGCGATGGAAGGCAACGAGGGGTAGACAAGCTTACGATGAAACAAGAACAGCATTTGCAAAGACATCACAATAGGAATAATCATCGATAGGAGTGAACAGTTCCACCATATGTATTGAGGTTGCGTGAAAGGTCAAAGTGACAGTAACATAATGATATGTAAACATAATCAACTCAGTCCCTGCTCATTGAAATTCGTAGGCATCAAGGAAAAGGAAACAGTATCTTCAAAAATATATCGAATCATAAAATTCTGGTTTCCTTGACATCATTATGATATTATTATGTAGGTATAGTTACTCATAATATTATATTCACGCATGAACCAAGACACATCCTCAGGCTTCAAACTAACTAAGAACTTAGAAAATTGATGATGCAACAGTGCATATGAATGAGGAAGGAGCATTGAGACCTATAATAAAATGATACTCAATAGTTATAACTGAAAAGTGTCATTGCCCACGTCCTCTGTATTTTGGTATGAAAGGCAACGATCTCAGTGATGATCGAACGCTTATGGATGATATCGTAAGTCATATTGACCTCATTGATGATGACCTTCCTCTCTCTGGAAATATTCACCAGATAAACAAAAATTTAATTATCCGACTCATGCTTCATGTTACAATCGCTGAGAAGTTGCTACTGCTACATCATTATTCATGCCTCATCACCATAAAGAAATATTTTCATATATAAGGAAATCATAATTATGATGTTTGCACCCAAGACTCCACTCTGCGACTTATCTAGAATTATCTCTCTCCAAAATTCATGGAAACTTGACGCAGTCTGAATATAAATATTTCCCTCTAGCAACAGAATTGAGTGCCTAGACATTGGATCGTTATAGTTTCCAGCTCATTGTAAATGATGTGCAGGCTGATGTGTGGAGAAACCCACTTATTTCTCGGTATATGGTAAATAATGGCTAGGGTTCGAGAGATAAGCTCTCGAGCAACTATTCAAGGTTCATTTAACCTTTCATTTACCCAAATAAACTGGCCAACAAATTGTACGTCGTCCTGAATAATAATTCACTCTTGATTTGGGAATAACTCAATCGATATCTACTCTGTTTTCATAACTAATGGTTTACAGTCGAAATGCGGATCACTCGGGTAAAAATGTTACTGTTAGCCAACACTCAGCTTAGTTGAAAAATTGATCGTTGAATTATCATCAGAAATTCAGTCTCTATCAGATTATCCATTGCTATATTTGTATTCTCAATTACTTCATATTCATAATTATTTTGAGAAGATTCTTCACATGATTATCATTATTCCTGTTACAAACCTGACATTTCCAGCATTCATTCCTGTTCCTAGTTGAAGTTAATTATTGCAGAAGTGACTGTCCTTTTTGTGCCAACTCGATGAGAAGTTCGATATTATGTGGCATCCAATGTTTTTCAAAAACGTATAGGTATCTTAGTGTGGATTTATGCAGCGTCATTTAACGTATGTATCATGTAACAGTTATAATTTTACAATTAACAATTTTAAGTTGAATTTCATATTCTCCAATGACTGTGTTTATGCAGACATTCAATAATTATCATTTATCATGTAACATGTAGAATGTTGGCCAACTTTTAACTTCTTACATTAAATGAACCAGATTTTCCTATTGCGCGCAACGTTGTACGCAAATTATCTCGGATTGGTCCGCCCGGTAATGATATTAACCTAAAAATTTAATATCATGCCGTCAACAGCATCATCAGGCCAAGAAGCGCTTCTGCCTCTTCCATTTCAGGAAACAAATGTTTATATCTCTGGTAGTAGTCCATGCTCAAATTGGAGGTGATGAGATAACTAAGAGAACAAACTCAAAGTCTCACTCCAAGTAAATTTTAATAAAGTAATACGTGCCACATGTTTCGACTCCTAGGAGTCATCATCAGGCTAAAATACAAACAACTTATAAATGAAAGAAGTTCCATCACTATTGGAAAATGGGTGACATACCTTGCTAGGTAGGAGGAGAAAAGAAACTATTAAATTGATAACATATGGTTCATAAGTGTTTTAGGCCCTAAATAATTCTGAAAAACATCTTTGAATTTTGGTTCTTTGAACCCCCAGATGAACATTCTCCTTAAGATGCTTCTTTTTTTGTATTAAAACTGAAACTGTCGGAGTTTTTTTCTTGGAGATGTGACTGACTTTTTTGTGCCAACTCTGTGAGAAGTTTGATATCAGTAGCATGGAATGTGAAATTACGAATGTCTTCAAGAACTCATAAGTATCTTATGTTTCTTTCCAACAGGAGTTACAAAATAACGTTCATCAGGAGCCGTTAAGTCCAAGAATTCGATAAATGTTCCGATTAAACGTTAGTTCGAATAACGATGTTTCGAGACGTATATTCCACGTTCCATCCTTGATAAACGAGTAACGAAATAGAATGAAGAAAACGACTAGGTATTTCATATTATGATGAATAATTCATGTTTCGACTTCAACAGATCGTAAAATAATGTCGTTCTTGGGCCTTTTCAACGTGAATTAAACTGTTGAAATCACGTACAAGATTCTCTGCTATATGAAACCACTGATGAGATATTTGGCATAAGAATTAAGAGTAAGACAGATTTCAAATTCGAAACTGGAACACTCAGTATCAAATTCTTTGAAGGAAATCCATCGTTTCTCATAGTATAGTGAGTGGTATAGTTAGTACCGTCAAATGAGTTTACTTCGGACAATTTTTATAGTTTTTTCGCCATAACTTTATCAAAAATCGTTTTTTCATCATCAAATTCTCACTCAACGTAGTACTTGTATTGCTGTATAGAATCGTGATATGAAACTGCTGCTTTTGTTTTGGAGAATTTTTAATTTTTTTATTTGAAAGGTGTCTGAAGTCACTAGACAAGGTGACGTCGGACATTTGTTGAAAACCGTGTGAAACCGATATTTAACCACTTCACTATCGACTTCGGACACAATTCCTAATTTTTAAAGAAGTAAAGAACATAAAATTCACCATATTCTTGAAAGAAGCGTGTCCGAATTTTTTAGTCTTGATGGGGGATGACTTCGAACGCTCGCAATGTAAAGAATGAAGAAGTGATATCTGCTCCCATCTAAACTAATTCGGACACAACAAATTTGAAGAGAACGAATGTTCCAAAAAGGAAGGGAATGGAAAAGGAAATCAGATCTGCTCTTAATTTGGATTGCATTTTTTTCTCAAGAAGCTCACTTGGTAGTAATGATACACCTTTTTCACTTTTCTTCACATCATTTGTGGCTGCTCATTATTTTTCTTTGCTGATGTATAGTTCCTGGAGAAACGACCACCAGGAACTGTACTGTAGCTCCGACCTATGTCCAAAATCACCAGCATAGAGGCTGTTATCTCAGATATCCACCCTATTCAAAAATGGATATGTGATATAGAAGACCATGTATTTGGCAAATACATGCTCAAACTATTCTTCGGACATGAGCCTCACGAAATATAATTGCTGATATTCTCTGGATTTTGCACGAAAACACTTACAGCAGTTGTTTTTTCACTTCTCAAACAATGTGATGAATCTACGCTCATATAAATACAGACGTAAAATGGACAATTTCACCTTTCCTTACTAAAATCACTAAGGATCGCAGGACCCGAGGAATAAATCACGTGTAGAGTCCAGTGTTCTCAAGACGAGATTCCGGAATTCTTTGGGGAGTCCAGGAATCCTTTGAGAAGTCTGGGAGTTCTTTGGGAAGTCTTGGAATTCTTTGGGAAGTTCGAGAATTCCTTGGGAATTCCGGGAATTCTTTGAATAGTCCAGGTAGTCTTCGGGAATTCCGGGAATTCTCAGAAAGTCCGGGAATTCTTTGGATAGTCCTAGGAATTCCTTGAGGAGTCCGGGAATTTTTTCGACAGAGGAAGTTTAGTTCACCCAAACTTGGCCCGTGATTTACACCTCGGCAGGACCTTTTCTATCAAGAATGAACGCGCAACAAAGTTGAGTCGATAGTGATCTCCCCTCCAGAGGTATCGTAGAATGAAAGGAGAAAATATCGATTGTCCGAAGTGACACTCACCGTCCAAGACACCTCATTTGTCGGTACTGAATAACACTGAAAATCGTATCCACGAAAGTTTAATGTATGTATATGTCCATTATTGATATTTGGCAGGCGATGGACATAAATATATCCGAAACATTCACCAATTGATGTGATTTTTGTTTTTAAGTGTCGTGGAGATGGTATTATATTATTGTCTTTTGTTTTGTTCTAGAGGAGAAGCCTGCAGCCATGCAACATGCCAATTCGTCGTGTTCACCGACGAAAATTCATATAGTGAGTGGTGTTTTATTATCTGGACTATTACCTTTACTTCCTTGGACGTGAGTGTAGTTAGAATCTGGTGAGATATTCCGAATAACATGTTTTATATGAGTGCGAGACTTCTCAGTTCATGTTCTTCTTCTGGAATAATAGTTATTTATACACCAATGTAGTGTTGAATATCAGTATTACCCAAGGACTGAGATATAAGGTCCCGAGGTCATGATATTCTCTACTACGAAGGTGTATATTAGCTTTTTTTTCACCACTAGCAATGAAAGCTTTTCTTTCCAATTCAAATTAAAGTCTGGTAGTAATGACCATGACAACATATACAAGTCTTTATTGATGAAAACCTACTGGATTCGAGTGGTATTCTAGCCAAAATCCAAGCCACAGATGTGACTATGTCCTTATTGAATAGTGGTTCATAAAATGACGAAAACTACCTTGGTAGTGAAAACACACTTACTTACGCCTCAAGAAGGAGTGAATAATGGTAGGTTCTATAGCTAGTGGTGAAGAAAAAAATATGAACTTACTCAAAATCAATAATATCGATCGTCAGTTGAATCCACAGTGTGATGTTATACTATGTGATTCGAATTCAAATCTCACGTATATCTTCAGAATAGGCATAGGAAATTTGTAAATTTTGTATATATAGCTGTGATAGGCTAGGGAAATTCTTATCAATTCATAATACAGGGTGTTCCAGAACTCAGTACCAAGATTCCAAGATCCTATTTTTCAGATCAAAATACAATTTTCATAGCTTTGAAATTTCAAGATTTTTTTCTTTTATTCTCTATAACTCTTTCAGTTTTCGAGATATTCAGATCGAATTCGAAACATAGGTCAGGTTTCAAGGTTCACATCCAACAGTGTGTCAAGTGATATTGAAACAGGAAAATATTTTTTGAGAGGTCATGACCTTTTTTTGCTGCGAAAACTTTCTTGTGGGTCGCCACTGGTATATTTTGAGACACGAAATGGGTTCTTTATATTGTTTGAATACTTTTTCGTCTTCAGTAATTTTTACGCATCTGTGACCGTTACCAAGAAAGAAATCATTTTGTCAATTTTCTGAATTAAATTAAAATTTGTACGTTGTAAGTACTTGATGAGAAGAACCCGCATTATAACAATGAGAACGAGAATCGCTACTGATTCATTTTGTGATTCTCATCTGACACTTTCAAACATTAGGTAAAAAATGAGAATCTCAACGAACCTTATACATGGTGCTGATGGAAAATAAAAAAAATTATGGATTCACAATTCGGAAATCTCGATACCCAATTTCGAAACACCCTGTATATCTAAGACAATTCGATAAGGCCAAAACGTACTTCCACGTATTGTAAATTATTTTTCTGGAATATAGAATATAACTAACCTCACTTCTATTTGAGTTTTTTTCCAAGATCTTTTCCTTTATCATAGGGATGTAGATATATCAGTTCATCCAGACATTATAGATAATGAACGATGTAGTACAAAGTAATCGATAGGTGACAGTTGATTTTTATGACCGTGTATACACCAAGATAAGAAGTTGAGGTAAGATGTACCCACAGATGAACAATCTAAGATACCTTATGAACAGTAATTTTGAAAATGAAGGTAGCTTTCATTGGTAATATAGGTACCATACTGAAGGCCGAATCATACTCGAGCATTTTTCAGAATTCCAGAACAATTTGATGTCGAGTGGTATTCGTGAACAAACTTTACAAGAATACATGTTCAATATGGAAAGAAGGTATTCATCATGTTAGTGTTAAAAGAGCAATTATAACTATATGAGTCCTGTGAACAAAATGAAAGCACTCTTAACACGAACATTATACGATATCTCTTTCTATGAATACTACTTGAAGACCGCAAGAATAAAATGAAGAGAAAGAGAGGAATAATGAGTTCGTCGAAAAAGTATTGTATGTAACGCATTTATGAACTCTTCCAGACACTCATTTATCAAAGACTCGCTCCGCTCTGCTGCGCTCATCATTGAAATAATCGGTACTAGAAGGACGTTTATAACAATTGTTACATGATGTATTTCGATGTATGTATTTCGAACATATTCAGAGGAGAGATCTGCGATATGAAAATCTTCATCTCTTCGGTCTCATCATTCAATGAAGAAGACTATACGTATTTCAGTTTATCATTCAATGTTACTCCTATGATTTCAATCCCAATTTTATTTGAAATACGGGATTCATTACCAACTATGTTGTAGATTGAACGAGTAACGTGTTCCAATTCGACCATTTGGGTGGCCAGGTAGCCGTGCGGACAGAGTGTCTATATTCTAATTCGCATTCGCTTCCTGGTCGTGGGTTCGATCCCCGTCGACTGCAGAAATTTTTCTGATGGCCCAAGAAAGTATTTGGGATCACACGTTGAAAGGTAAGGCCTCCGTCATTCCTTGCTCGCACAAGACTTTCGAAGACTTTTGAGGGTTGCTCGTAAGGGGGCAACCGAATGACGGATAGAACAAATTTTATAACGAAATTTTAAAAAACAAAAAATTTGAAGATAATGAGAAATTGCACAAAAGTGGAAACTGGACCAGAAACCAGCGACCGGTAATAATTTTCCTATTTTCTTTTTGTATATTTTTCAATCCATTTGGGATATTTTTTCAGAATTTTATATTTGTTGTGGAGGACAGTCAATCAACAATAATTTTGCTACCGTGTGAAACATATAATATTTTCCCCAAGTTTTACGAAACCGATTTTGTGTACTTTTTTATTGAAAACTCCATCATTTGGTGTTCACCCAATGTCAGTGTCGATTTTGTTTATCAATTCAATTCAAATTTCTTGGAACGTTGCATAGTAACAAACTTTTCCTGCCTAGGCAGAGAAAGTATACCTTTTCTGCCTGTTAAGTGTCAGCTAGAAAGCTACTTTCTATGCCGCTTGGATAAAAACCATATTTCACCGATGAACTTCAGTTTGTCGCCACTAGCTCTGTTATTAGGATTTACACGGGTCGTTAAAATCAGTGAATAGGTACATGTAGATATTTCTTTGTTGGTTTTTATTCAAATTGCTTTTCGGCTGATTTATCACGTTAATTATCTTTGTTTGAGAATTTTATAGGGGGATCGCACATAAATCTCGAATATGAGACGACGCTGGCCAATAAATTTCGCGCTGGAAATTTTAATAGAGCATTATTATACGAGAGATAGACCGATAGAGCTCGGTATGAATCACTGGAATGGTCTACTGTTATTTTTTTCTGTGGTGTTTGTTATCTGCCTAGATAACTAATAACCATTAACTTTTCATCCTCTCTGGAAAGGGTATAGTGACATTCTTGAAATTTTTTTCGAGTTCACAGTTAAACTAACATGGTGTATATTATTCCATTTGGTATTAGTAAACTAGTCGATTAGTCCGAAATAGACAGTTCAGTTGAGATAAACAGCAAACCACTTATAGGAAATATAATAATAATAACAGACGTCTTTATAACTACTGAATAGAAAATAATATATAAAGTATGGGTGGATAATAATTTTCAGAAGCAAAGGGCGAAGTTCAACTCAGTTTCTAGATGACTCCATCCACTCAATTGCTCTACCACTTAACCCTCAAATACCTCTACAATTCAACATATAGGAACAACAAAGGAAGAAATTAGAAAAAGTGAAAAAATAGTACATATGGATGATAACATGATAATAACTGATACACAAATGGGAACATAATTGGAAGTCTGAATGTTGTTATTAATTTGACTCAAACAGATGTGAAAATATATTCGTTTTGAATTTATGAAACACTGCTGATTGCAATTGATGTGGAATATTATTGTAAATATGGCATATTTGATAACTGAAGCATCTTCGGAAAGGTCTGTTTTGAAAGGGGGAGGAGACAGTACTCCTCTGAACCTAATATTCACATTGTGAACGTCCGTACGGAAAACAATTTTTTCATGGAGATTGGAAGGTTTTTTACTGATGATTTTTCTATGAAAGAGGTTAGCGGTCTGATGAAGTCTCCTGTTTTCCATAGTCAGCCAACCAGCATCTTTCATCTTATGAGAGATTCTCTGGCCTCTTCTTATTCCATACATCAATCTCAAGCATGAATTCTGAAGCTTCTGTATCTTATTTTTGTGAAGTTTTGTTAAATGTGGTCCATAGACACAATTGGCATAATTAAAATGTGATAAAACGAGAGTTCCACACATAATAACTTTCAATTTGAAAGGAAGAACATGCTTAACAACATAAATAGTTTTCAGCGAAGAATATGCACGTCGCAAAAGATCATCAACATTCTTTTTAAATCTAAGAGTATGATCGAGGATGACCCCAAGATTTTTAACTTCCTCTACCAGCTAAATTGGTTCACCATTTATTGATATATTTCAGGATTCTAGTACTGCAGATCGTTTGGTTTTGGATCCAAACAGTAACACACATTAGACTTGCGAGAGTTCAACAGTAGACAATGGTCTGTGGCAGTTTTAACAAACTCATTCAGAATTTTATTGATTATCTCATAGGAAACTTCAACACTTTGAGGAGGAAAGCTGTAATAAACTTGGGTATCATCTGCGTAAAAGTGCACTTTACATCCATCCAGATTATTTATGAGATTTGAAGTGTAGATTGCAAATAAAATTGGTCCCAAAATTGACCCTTGTGGTACTCCCCGCTGAAGAGGAAGTAGAGATGAGAGCACCTCACCAATTGCAACTCTTTGAGTTCTTTTATTGAGGTAATTTCTAATCAATGTTATAGCTGCAGCTGACAGGCCAATGTAATGTAATATGGATATCAGCAACTCCGAAGTCGAGTAGTACCAGAGCGGTACAATTTCCGTCATCTGTTGCTCTGACAATATCATCCAGGTACAACATGTAGCAGTGCTGTTGCACAACTGAACCCTTTTCTGAATCCAGATTGAACAGATGGTAGCACATTATATTTCTCAGTAGGTTCCAAAAGTTGAAACTTGATGGCCCCTCTCCAATATTTTAGAAATAGCTGCAAGTATACTTATAGACACTTTTTCTTAGACAGAAATTTATTATATATGTGATGTATTCTATAATGAATGGGCAACATAGTTTTATCAGAGAAATATTCAAATGATCGTTCCCGGTTGCATTTGTTTTCATTTTACAGATCGATTCATATACAAGCAAATCATTTACTTCTCTGAAAAAAAAATTAGAATCAGCCAAGCAATTATTTTTATAGAATTCCACATCTTTATCAGAAATAACTTTATTCTCTTTGAGAGTACGCCACATCTTCTTCGGATTGCTTTGTTGAAACTGAAATATAATGTGAGTGTGTCTAGATTTCGATGCTTTTGCGCCATATCTCAGTTATATTTGGAGATATCTTCCATCAATCCTTAATGTTTTTGTGGAACGAACAATGCCACAAACAGAATTCTCACAACCTCCCAAGTTCTTCTAGGCGATATTCTCACTCTCACATTCTCACAAATGTTAACCCATTTATTCCCTGTCTACAAGAAAATGAATCGCACACTCATTCAAATCTTTCTATGTATGCGTATAACATCACCGAATCAGTACTTCTTACCGACTTTATCTTTGACATCACAGATACATCAATGCAACGTCATAGAAATTATTTTCTTCAAAACTCCTTCATACATATTGACGAAAGCTCGAGTTACCTTTTGCCTTCAGCCACAGTGATTCTAGCCTAGCAGATTATACTTGCTATTGGCTGAGGATAATTTGGGAGATCGATATGGAGCAAAACCACAATAATTGACGATTCGGGGACCTCACTCAGAGCAGAGAGTGATCATACCATATCATACCAATGAGACGAATATCCAATATCAATAGATCCAGGCGGATCCTCAGCCGGAAATTTTGCCATTCATCAAAGCAGAGGCGGTACGGAAACAGAGAGGCTAGGGGAAGGATAATAATTAGTCAACGTGTCTACAACTTCATAATATAATAAATCAGAGGCAGCCGTATGCGTAGCTGGGTAGTCGGTATGGAAATTAGTTGGGTGAGGTAATTTATGTCCTCGATAAAATAACTGAACAATTTGGAACACTTTCAAGGTTACCAGTTCAAAGCTTTAGTGTTTACTCATGTTGTAGGTTGGGAGTTCACAGTCGGGTAGAATGATAAATGAGGGGGGCCAGGTAGAAGCGTAGGTATTCTAACTACGATGGTTGGCCGGTCGTGGGTTCGAATCCCTAACTGCAGAAATTTTTCTGATGGCCCAAGAAAGTGTTTCGGATCACACGTTGGAAGGTGATATCTTCCGTCATTCCTTCCTCGCACAGGTCTATAGATCTATAGATCTATAGATACTTCTGAGTATTGCTTGTAAGGGGGCAACTGAATGACGGATAGAACAATATAGAGTATCTTTAGTGTAAGTGATGGTGACCTTAAAGCTCAGATATTTCAGCATGTTGTGAAACCCAGGCAAATAGTTGATGAAGAATCACGTCGATACTGCGTACCAATTGAGTGAAATTCGTTCAGTACACTGAGAAAACGCGGCAAACACAGAAGCTTCGTCAGGTGAAATACTAGTATAATGAAAAAAAATCCAACATCATGAATTATAATTGAGCTTGTCGCGATGATCAATATCTATAATTGAATTGAAATTCGAAAAATTCGAACTAAGTAGATTCTACATAACTAAATTAGTACCTACTTGTTTATTTACACAAGTAAATCGCTAAGTTAGAATTTTTGAAATTTCAATTTGATTGAATATTGATCATCGCGACAAGCTTCTATATTCAGATAAATTGTGAGTATTGAGGTAATAAGCTGAAAGTTCGACTTCAGAAGAATCATTTTATCGTATCCTCCTCAGACTGTTTAACTGAAAGTTTTTTTCACTCTCAATTTATTCTTTAATTCTTAGTTATCATTGACTAGGTTACTCAGTATGACGCTCAACTCATCAAATTACACAAGTCAAAGTTGATCAATCGATGTTACAGGCATATTTTCTGAGTTACTCTCAACAAGCTTCACCATTTGATAGCCATATTGTAGAAGTTCAATGAAAATAACTATTCCGCCTCCTCATATGGTCCGCCATATCAGATTCAGAATGATGACGTCATATCAATTATCGAGTCTCTTTCAACGAACACTTGCATTTGATACACATATTGCAGAGGTGCATTAAAAACACCTAGTCCATCATCTTGGATAGTATGCCATATTGGATTTAGACTAACGTCACACACCCTATTGTGCACTGCCATCCAAACTGAACGTGCATATAAAATTTCAGCTCAATCGGTTGAAGATATCTACTCCAAAATTGAGTTCAAAAATTCTACCTGTAAAAATGAACCATACATGTTTTGCGAGTTAAATAATAATTATTTGTTTTACTAGGCAGAAAAGTACAAGATTTAATGCCGCGGCTGGCGTTTCATAGCCTTGGCGTAGCCGAGGCTAGGAAACAAGCAAAGGCATTACATCTTCTTTTCTGCCATGTGGAACATATAATTTTTTCTCCGAATTCTTTCCAATTTCACGCAAAGTCCAAATTATCCCTCATTTTTTGATCACCTAAATTCATTCTCAATTTTGATTACCAATTCGATTCAAATTACTTGGAACGTTGCATAGCAACAACCTTTTTGAGCCTAGGAAGTAAAAGTACACCTTTTTTGCCGGGGCGGCCCGGTGGTCGAGAGCGCGAAGGCGCTGAGTTCGTATGGGGACTCCCACCGAGGCATGGGTTCGAATCCCAGTTAGGCCATGGATGTTCGTAAATGTATGCTTTCCTAACCCCGCACAAGTTTCGACTTATGGAGCGTTGGATCCAGTGCTGGGTCCAACGAGGAAATGCAATTGAAAATAAATAAAAAAGAAAAAAGTGTCATTGAAAATCTACTTTCAATGTCAATTGGAGAAATAAGCTTTTGATAATAAAAAATGCTGGTCAGTTTCTCTATAAAACACCACCAAGAACAAATATAATAGCCAAGACTTCCGTGAACCGAATCTGTAAGAATAGAAATAGATTTATTTCAAACATCAATAGGCTGTTTCAAAAATCGTTTAAGAGATACTCTCCTCATAATTGAAAATGAATGTAAATTCATATGCAATTGTAATTAAATTATAATTTATCATTCTTGTACTGAGTTTGCTGTGTTGATTATGTTGCTTGTCCTGTTATTGGATGTAATACCTGTTTGGAAAATAATAGTAGATTGTTTCATTAGGATCAAAAGTGACACTTTGTTTGACAAGCGAATTTTGCATTTGCGAGGCGGAGCGTTTAGCGAAACCCAGCGAAAGCAAAATTTGCGAGTCGAACAAAGTCACTTTTGATCCGAATGAAACATGCTATTTTTTCTGAAACCGAAACAATTAACTCAAATAGACATGTGAAGTAACCACCAATGCCGTGCCATACGTATGCAACGCAACAAATATTGACCAATAATCCATGTGGTAAGAATATACTACCTGCATTAACAGCAGGTGACGTTTTCAAGGATGATCGAATTGTAGTTTCAATAAAAATACAACCACAGAGTGACATATTTGTGTACGGACCAGGTGCTCAAAAGGCAAATACCGCGCCAGTGCCAGCTATAGGAACAAGACGTGAAAAATGTTGGGTTAGTGAGCATATCAACAATGATAATAGTGATTTTTGATGCCTCTCCATACTACACTGTGTTTGACTTGATAATCAAATGAAGCTAAACAATATCGTTGTTTGAGACAAAAAACTATTGCTTGCCGTGATTATTCAAAAACAAGTTATCCATCCCGAGAATAACGAATGAAATACAGATCATGCAAGTATTTGAATCTTGAAGGCTTCCCTGATCAAACAAAAATACCTAGCAGAGATGTTTATAATTCCAATACTAAACTATAATAAGGTGTATTTATATCTCCAGCATGGGTATGAAATGCCAAATCTGCTGAAATCGGAAACAAATCAGGTATGTGTCTCAACCCAAATAACCAACCGTCACAATGTTGTTTATTCTTGATGACGTCTAGTACATCCTTTTAGCTCCTAGGAACTAAGATTTCACTTTAGCTCCTAGGATCCGAATATGTTGCCTAGCAACATACCTATTTTTGTGTCAGTAATAGAAACGTAAATTCAAGAGCTAATTTTGGTATTGAAATGGACGACTTTTGTGTCGGTTGCAGAAAAACGTTTTTTTTTATAATTCACTCAAATATTGATTTAATTCAAAAATTCGGGCATCTCTGCCACTTTAGCCCTACCCTAAGTGCGACTCATATCAATATCTCATCTTCATCAATGGTAACAAAATAGTAACACAGTAGCTTCATTAGGTGAAATATTGTTATGATGAAAAAAAAAGAAATTTCATCGTTCGTGAAGTTTTTACAGAATCATGTTTGTTCCGAAACGATTTGACGTTGTGGAATGCCCAATTCCTGAAATAGTGTTAGAGAAAAAGTACCCACCCACACATATTATCACATTCCTCTCCACTCGTTCCATCCCACATCACACATCACACATGAAAATTCCACTTCCAGTCCTCGAATTGGATGGAACAAACGAAAAACAAAGCAGATAGCGAATTAGCATTTTCCATCTTAAGTGACAATATCTCTGGGTCTTTTTCAGCAGAATTTGTGGCGGAAAGGGCTGAACGATGCAGATATAAAGAAAATTCCATCGGTCGGCACCTCATTCCGAGCATGTGGTGTTATAATACGATGAGGGTGCCTTAGAGATCGTTCCATTCCTTTTCTGTTCGGGAAATGGTGAGTAGGGTGATATTCTTTATTGGGAACGACTGCTCGTTGGAAACGAAATGAATTCGGGAATTTTTCATCGGGTGATTTGACGAGGAGGACTCTTCTCCCGAGTATCAACATATTCTATACGTTGAATACGTACGAGGCTCACAAGAGTGCTTGTGAGGAGTCTCAGGGTAAGTTATTCTTGAATTCCAAGAGCCGGCTGTCCACCGTCTTCTGATAACGAAATGATATACCCAGTAAAGTCAGTTTCATATAAAGAATTCTCCATAACTCAATTCCCTCAAATGAACCTCGATGTACTGTAAATAGAAGATATCAAACTCAAATGATCCTATTTCTCTTGAATTTACACCAATGTTCTATTCAAAGGTCACTTTTACATAGGATTTTTATATTCTAATTATATGATGATGTGGTAGATTTCCTCAATTCAAATTCATTAGAAATATTAGATATTATTTGTTGCTCCCAAACTAGAATTCGAGACACAATCAGACTGATGATGAAAACTAGAGATAAGGCTTTTAGATGGTTCAAGAGAACTAAAGAGCCGGCTCACTGGGGATTCTACAAAGAAATGCGAAATCAATTTAACGGCGCCATGAATAGAGAAAAAAGCATATATCAACTATGCCTTGGGTAAAAAAGAATAGTAAACAGCTATGGTTCAAACTGATACAATTGAATTTGATATTAAGAGCACAAAATGAAATAACTCATAGTCAATCATGATTTCACATTCCAAACTGTAAGTTCTCAAGATGCATTGAATTCCATCAACTCTATAAAGAGTAGTATAGCTGTGAAAGATCTTGTCTCTTCTCATCTGGTGAATCATATATATCACCTTCATTATTAATATTTCCAAAGAACTGGCTCTTTTTCGAATTAATGAAAATGTGCAAGAGTATATTGTTACCTATTTCGAAGATGAATAAAGCTACAGATCTGTCACATTTGCAACCAATTAGCTTTCTACCTATTTCGTCAAAAATTCTTGAAAATTTATTGAAAAAGCAAATTACTAAATCTCTTCACGATGTTAATTTATTCCTGGTTTTCTGAATGAATACAGAAAACAAAACACACAACCACTGCCTTGGCATGCATTACAAATGACATATACTCACTGCAATCGACCGAAAAAAACATTCATGCCTATAATATCACTAGATGATAGTAAAGCGTTTGTTATGGTAAGAATAAGAGCTGAGGTATTTTGGTTTTTCAGTATTGGCTGTAAAACTGACCGGAGACTATTTGAGTCATCGTACATAATACGTTTTCAATAAAGAAAGAAATCGCATCTCCTTCCAATTACTCGTAGCGTCCCACAAGGCTCCATACTTGGACTTCTATTATTCATAGTTTATATCTCTGATTTTCATTCTCATTTTACAAAGGCATTTGTAAACAGAAGATACACAGCTGTGCTTCAGTTTTGAGCATGACATATGGCGAGAGTCTATGAAATAATGACCTATGATTTTTGGGCCTAAAGCTAAACGAGGTGAAATCCCACTCAATTGAACTCTTCAGATACAAGTAACGCCAATTCCCACTTTGAAGCGAATGTAAAATGTTAGGTTTCATGTTGGATAAAGGCATGCGAATCAGATAAGATTAATAATATTCGCAGAGTATCTTATCCCTAATAGCACACAACGTCCTTAGGACGTCCCATCCCGTACATCTCATGCAATGTCCGAGCAAGGACGTCCACGAAATGTCCCAGCTGGTACATCATTTCAAATGTCCTAGAAATAGCGTCCCTTAGACGTCCCACGTGGTACATATTATAGAATGTCCATGCAAGGACGTCCTTGGCATGTCCCTGATGGGATATGATTTTGAACGTTCCTTCAGGGACATCGATCGGATGTCTCGAGTAGTACATATGCTGGCATGACTTCAGATCTCATATAATGACCCTTCTAGACAACCATGAAATGTCCCTGATGGTGCATTCCTCCAAATATCTCTGCACAGACGCCCTTGATATTTCCAGGATCGTATGACAATCGAAATGACCCTTAGGGACATCCTTCGAATGTCCCTTAGGAATATCCGTCGGATGTCCAAATTGGTACATGAACTGTACTCTTCCAATGTCCTAGAAATAACGTCCTATGGACGTCCCAGTCGGTACTATCAATATGTTGTCCCTGCAAGGACGTTTACTTACACCTCGCCGACGAATGGTTGCTCGTAGGCTATAAGTACTCCTCTACTTATCAATCAGTTTTGCTATAACATAAACGACGCCAATTCTCTCTTTATTGAAATGTTTCCCATCAGTTGAGAAAGTGGTTACTATGTTGCCTTCTATTTCTTGATGTCGAACTCTCGCCATACAAGTTTATAATCCTTGATTTCCGGCAAATAAATTTTCCACATCTTGTCAAGCTGTCTTCACGTGATCTATTTCCGGATCCTCCGCCTCAGGGCAAACCCTTGTTACAACTTTTAACTACCAAGTACAACTTAGTTGAGTCTGAGTTCGTATGGAGAAGATTCTGTTTAAAACAGCGAATAAGTTAGTTGAAAGTTTCGTTGCTTCTTAGTCCTCCGAAAATTGTAAATTAGAGATAAAAACAAGAGACGATGAATACGGATAGCGACGCCGAGTTCATTTACTTGACAATGGATAAAGACGATGAAGTGTCAGTAAACAAAGGCAACTTTCTCGGGTACCACTGCTCTTGAGGGTTATTGTCATTGTTAATGCTACTTTATTTACGAGACTGCCGGAGTATGATTGAAATAAAGAAGTTTTAATATTAACTAATTCATTGTAGCATTGAGTTGGAGAACTGAAGAAATCACTAATCCTTGAGGATTTTTGCTGAATAGTTGGTAAACGCAACAATTCATGAAGTTTATCGTACTGCCTTAGTTACTTTTCAAAGTTCCAGCAATGAACAGTGTATTCAATATAACGTCAGCAGTTCCAATTCATTCAAGATATCACGATAAATCTTTATTTTTCTGGGGAAGGCATATAGCCAGGAAGTAGTTGTTTTCTGTTGAATAAACCAAGAAAGAATTTATATTCTCTTATGTTCATGATTATATCTGATATGATAATTCTTGATGAAGACCTTCGAAATATCCTAATTTTTCTGATCATCAGCGGAGTGTACACTCGCAAGTTTCTCGATGACGCCTACTCTGATAAACCTTTGATAAACATACTTGACGTGGGTGAATCTCGCTAAGCTCATCTTGGTTACAATCCATATTTACAGGAAACATATTACCGACCGATAACTATTTGGATGCGTATATGATTTGGATCAGTGCAGTAAACTGATTTCTGATCAAAGGATCGAAACGTCAATATGTCAAAAATATTCATGAGCTGAAAAAAATGGTTATTTTCGAGATGGGGGTCAAGTGTTCGTTAAGGACGTGTTCCGTAGTTACTTAATTTTGTGTATAATACCTAATTCACCATAGAATAAAGAGAATCTCTGTTCTACAACAGTATTATTACAGTGATTTGAAATATTAGCGTGAACTGGTGTGAATGAATTTCTGAGGTGAGTACCAGTTACCATATCTGTGTATTATGATTTTCGATATTGGTCTATTTCAATAGTTGATACATTCTTTGTTCTGGTTATTCAAAGAGGAAATTCATCAGATTTCATGCTTTAAATAGGTTCATGTCATGAAAGAAGTAAAGCTTATTGAAATCGGCTACAAAAAAGATTTCTTGCTTCTATTTCAAATTGAAATTTGGATGAAAATGTTGAGCACAGTATTTATTTATAAAATAATCACCAATTAGTGGCATATTTCTTAAAGTCTATACTTTAATGTAGGATGATATCTTATAATGTTAGTTAGTTGAATTCGTACTTACTTTTGGTAAAGAAAACATACATAGTTGCGGATTTTTATACGATCCGCATAAATTGCAGCAACGCCAGTCCATAAATAAATATAAAAACTGAACACTATAAACCAAACAAACGACAAACCTACTGAACAACAATTAGAGAATTGAACACTAATGAACAACAATTATAATTACAGAATTAAAACACTAAACACTTTATATCTCGTACGAATTTTCCGAATTTTCGAATCTAAATCGCTGAATACGAATTGACAGATGTCACTGACGGAATACGACCACAGAACAATTATGGAAATAGATTCATCTCTCACAGAACCAAGGTTTCGAACAGTTTTCCGATTATGGCGCCACTATCGGCAAACACCTGAACCCCACGTCGAAAACTCGCTTGAAATTGATCCATATCGAGAGTTAGTCTGACGGAACAATTGAAGAGTGAGCCCACCAGCTGAAATTTCTATACATCTCTGTTCTCATTATAGCGAAGTGATTTTTTTTCTATACATATAGAAATATCGTAAGTTTGAGCATAATAAATGTCTCATTGGCATAGACGCATTTGTGGAATTAGTGAATGGGGTGAGTGGATTCAGTTCAAAATATTCATGTATCTACCCATATTGTACCTTGACCATCAAACAATTTGATATTTTCAACAGTTGAATTCAAATCGCCGTTGATTTCAATTCCATTCACGGTCATGTTCGAGTTTTTGCTTTTCACTTCATAGTAGCTGGAGTTCAATCAAATCAGGGTATTTTCATTTGAAAATGAATGAATTGAATCATTAAATCGATCAATAATTCATTTCAAAATAAGATTGATTGCATATAAATTGGAGTAGTGTTATAAAAGGTGGAAAGTGATTGAATAATTCATTGGTGGTGTGTGTCATCATTTATGTGATCTAAATAAAATATTTGTTCAAACGTTGAACCTATAATGAATTAACTCTGATGAATATATTTTCAGCTTCCAATTGACATGACCTCAATTATTGACTGTTGAAGGATATAGTTTGCGGCCTAGGAAATAATGTTCGCCCAGAGAACACAAAATAAATGATGCGCTCATCAACTGGATGTCAATTTGAAAACGAAATCTCAAGCGCTCGATAGAAATGATGGTATATATCGGTTCAAAAGTGCAGTTAGGCTCCTTCATCCTCTTCATTTCGTTCCAGGACTTCTTCGACGTTCCGAAATATACATCATATTTATTATACTTGATGATATAAGAAACAGACAGAGCAGCGTTGTGAAATACTCATTTTGGATTTCAAATTACTCAATGATATATGATACCATGATTCAATTCTCATTTCCCTTTTCCAACCATTGAATTACTACTTAACTCAGTCTAGTACAGTTGATTTTAAAATCGATCAGGTGTGCATCAAAATTGAGACAATGATGAGTATAGTTCGAGTGAAATTCAACTCTCATTTTGATTCTATGTGAAAACCTGTCACAAGTCAAGTTCTCGGAAAACAAATGGAATCTTCGAATTTGCAACAATTCGCCTGTTCTATGAAAAATCAAACAATTTTTGTACTGTATGCTACATTCGAAAGCTACATCCTTTCTGTTGATGATTCATTTGCTTCAAAATAATCATATTCATAGATATTATTTTTGCACTTTTGAATCTCCTTGAATCGATCAGGAAAATTACGAAACATTTTCGAGATATTGACGATACGATAATGGATGCATCAGAAGTATACACAATAGACGATTCTGGTCAAATTCATCGAAAATATGGAAGATTTTATCTCTTTAGCGCTTTATTATTTCGCACAACAATCTTCGAATTATTATTGAATTTCATAAGTATTTATAAATTTTCCATTTTCTCGAAGATTGGATGATCCTATAGGTACGATTTTTTCATGATGCTATATGAACTATTTTGAAATATCAATCGAATCATCTGTCACTATTATTTTTCCTCACATTCAGATGAGAATGGCTCCTCGCCAATCATTTTCCTGGATCATCATCAACATTTCAGTTTCCCTTTTATTGGTATATCCTCCAAGCAATTAACCGTTCCAATGAGAGTAAAATATTTTGTAGGAATCCACGCATCTGGAGTGTTTTATTGCTCAATTATATTGGCCACAAAACTTTGATTGAGAGAGTGATCATATACAAGGCTTGCCTAATTTGAAAGACGTCCTGGAAGAGGGATGACAAATTTCAACGGAACAATCCCAATAACCATTTTCCGATAAAAAACGCTTTGAAGTCAAAAATACTCATCCTGTAGCGATTTTGCTGAATAGTTGGTAAACGAACCAGCTTATGCAGTGTTTGGTTGGTGTTGGTGTTGGTGTTGTCATACCTGAAATAGGTAGATGAAGCTTTCATTACCTCTGGAACAGTTGAAATGTATGTTTCAAAGTGCGATTTTCTCTAGAATGGTACAAAAGGTATTGTTCAAATCAATCAATCAATTTTTCTGGGATCGGTGTGTAGTAACGAATGATATTGGTAGGTATTGATTTCGACTCCAAATTGATTTTCTCATCACACATTATCAAAACTGCATCGGTAGCGAAAAAAATGCTATGCTTGATTCTCAGAAAGCGCAAAGACTTCAAAAACGAAGATAGTTTCATTGCTCTCTTTACCTCATTATGTGAACTACACTCATCTGCTTGAATCAATTCATTGAAAATTCCTGGAATATATTGTAGATAAAACCGATGGAATTTATGCCGAACACGACTTTGATAATAACTTATTATTGAACAGATTCCTCCTGTTTTTTCTCAGAAACTATATGACTGATTGTCCAGAGTTGTAATCTCAACTGAACTTCAATGTACCTCGTTTGAATAGTACAAAATCATCATGTTTTTAGTTACCTATACACCAAGAGCGAATATACTATTGGAATCAGATGTGTGAAAAAGCGGATTTATTCTCAACGCACTCATCGGATTGTTTAGAAAAGAAATGAAACCTATTCTTCTGACTTTGTGGACGATGCTTTTCTGAAATATCAACAATTGTTCCTCCCTTGGCAGTCCCCGCGAGATTAACCCGTCGAGTTGAGGCTTCGCACCCCGTGGTCACTTTGGAGACCTGCCAAAGACACGTTCATCCAACGAACAGCGAGGCTCTGGAACACATTGCCAAGAGAGGTATTCACCGAGGGATATATCCTCCAGAAATTTAAGAAGAACACCAATTCCTACCTAATTATCTTTGGTTCTCATGATGTGTTCTGAACAATACAGGATATTCCTTCTCGTGGGAACCAGAACATGAAAAAAAACATGATATATTCCTTTCTATTCATACATGTTCCTCACTTCCACACGTTATTATGTTTCTTTTTTATGTTTTTTGTTTTCTCTTCTTATATTGCATATATTATTGATATTATTCTTTACAATTACACTTTCTACAATTATTACTGAATGATTTATCGCAACACTTCCAATTTTGTTTTAAGTTCTCAGATTTTGCTTGTTGTTCACAGTTACATGTATTCATTGTGAAAATCTGTCCTGTACCTGTTTGGACAATGACAAAGTTCTCGTTTTTATTCTAGGAACAAATTTCTACTGCCTAGGCACGAGGAAGTAGACCTTTGCTGCTTGCACTGGAAAAAAAATTGAGTTAAATTTCACTCAAGGTCCACGATATAATGTGTCAATTTCGGTTCGATTGAGTTGAAATATCACCATACTTGACTGTGTAAAATGGTAATTCATGAGCCGATTTGATCAAATTTGTTGTAAACATTCTCATTGATAGTAAAACTTGATGGAATATTTAGTTCGAGTTGAGAATTCACTCAAACATTTCAATTAGTGATTTCACTCACAACCATGCAGTCACTCAAATGAATTCTCTACAGTGTGTTTAGTGTCATATAGGAGCCACTGTCTATGCCGTTTGGAGAAGAACAATATTCCTTCTGTGTAACTTCGAGAAGAGTATACCAATCTGATAGAGAAATGAGCATTTTCACAAGAACTTCTGTAAGCTGCTTCCATAATAATCAAAACTCAAATGAACATGCTCATCCCCACCATGTATCACTTCTACCTCTCTGTCAGCGTTTACCCCATTGTTCCTATTGTGCCCTTTTCTTTCTTCCTCAGGAAAGGGTTTCCTATTCGTGTCAGTTTTCTCGCCAACATTCCTAGTTATTAATCACTCTAAAGAAAGCTCAAGGGACAGTCAAACAAAAAGTGGATTCATGGAGTTGAATAGGAGAAGTGCGCGCCGCTCGCATACACGTCTTCGTAATAATAGTATCTTTTTTTTTTTTTTCGAGGAGCACTCATTTCCTGCGATACTCCTATACGGATGTCCCGAAATTACTGAAAATGAATCAAGGGCTCTATGAACAAAATAGGGAAGAGAGTTCATATAAACTTATAGGTACAGAAATGCCTCCCTAGAGGGGGGGGGCGTATTTTGAAAATATTCTCGAGACCCTCTGGTGATGAATCAACCAAATTTTGTACATGTACGTCATTTTCTCTATTCGATTTGAAAATTCGAATAATTTCACGAAATTTCGATTAAAAAATTTGGAAATCTCAATATATTCACTCCAAAATGGTACTCCTATTTAGTTTCGATAGCATCCACCATTTTCGAGCTGATTCAATTCTCAAATTCTGCTGCGTAATGAAAAAAGTGCTTTCTCCTTATAATAGGCTACAAAATTCTTTCAAAAATTATGCTTTGATGGAAAATACCCCGTTCTTCTACATTCACCTGTGACTTTTTATACAAAATATGGAAGGAATAATGAGAATAATAGATTCAAAAATGATAATGCATGGTAGGTAACCTATTAGAAAAACTGAGGAAGAAGTACTATTCTTATTACGCAGCAGACTGCCTGAACGATCTATCTCGATGATGGTGGGTGCAATCAAAACCATACCTTAGTACAATTTCCATGAAAAAATTATAGTTCCAAATTTTCTGGTCCAACTGCCAAAAATTGCATAAAATAGTCCCACCTACTCCCAACGCCTCTGATCGAAATTTTGGAAAATTCTCAGCATTTTCAGATAGGACATGAAAACTCAGGAACATGAACGGAATCTGATGCCATCACAAAGGGTTTCGAAAATGTTTACAAAAAACATCATATCCTTCAGATGATTATAACAGAGATGTATAGAAATTTAACTGGTGCGCTTGCTCCCTATTGAAGGTCGTTTGCAAGTTTCTTGATGGCGCCTACTCTGATAAAACTTTGATAAACATACTTGACGTGGGTAAATCTCACTAAGCTCATCCTGGTTACAATCCATATTTACAGGAAACATATTACCGACCGATAAATATTTGAACACGTATATGATTTGGATCAGAGCAGTGAACTGATTCCTGATCAGAGGATCGAAACGTCAATATGTCAGAAATATTCTTGAGCTGAAAAAATGGTTATTTCTGAGATTGGGGCCAAGTATTCATTAGGGATGTGTTCCGTAGTTTCTGAATTTTGTGTATAATACCTAATCCACCATAGTAAAGGAAAATATACAAAACCATACCTTAGTACAATTTCCATGAAAAAATTATAGTTCCAAATTTTCTGGTCCAACTGCCAAAAATTGCATAAAATAGTCCCACCTACTCCCAACGCCTCTGATCGAAATTTTGGAAAATTCTCAGCATTTTCAGATAGGACATGAAAACTCAGGAACATGAACGGAATCTGATGCCATCACAAAGGGTTTCGAAAATGTTTACAAAAAACATCATATCCTTCAGATGATTATAACAGAGATGTATAGAAATTTAACTGGTGCGCTTGCTCCCTATTGAAGGTCGTTTGCAAGTTTCTTGATGGCGCCTACTCTGATAAAACTTTGATAAACATACTTGACGTGGGTAAATCTCACTAAGCTCATCCTGGTTACAATCCATATTTACAGGAAACATATTACCGACCGATAAATATTTGAACACGTATATGATTTGGATCAGAGCAGTGAACTGATTCCTGATCAGAGGATCGAAACGTCAATATGTCAGAAATATTCTTGAGCTGAAAAAATGGTTATTTCTGAGATTGGGGCCAAGTATTCATTAGGGATGTGTTCCGTAGTTTCTGAATTTTGTGTATAATACCTAATCCACCATAGAAAAAGAAAATATCTGTTCTACAACAGTATTATTTCAGTGATTTGAAATATTAGCGTGAACTGGTGTGAATAAACTCTAAGGTGAGTACCAGTTACCATATCTGCCTATTATGATTTTCAATATTGGTCTATTTCAATAGTTGATACATTCTTTGTACTGGTTCTTCAAAGAGGAAATCCATCAGATTTCATGCTTTGAATAGGTTCATGTCATGAAAGAAGTGAAGCTTATTAAAATCGGCTACAAAAAAGATTTCTTGCTTCTATTTCAAATTGGAATTTGGATGAAAATGTTGGGCGCAGTATTTATTCGACCACAGAACAATGATGGAAATAGATTCATCCCTCACAGAACCAAAGTTTTGAACGATTTTCCGATTGAGGCGCCTCTATCGCAAATACCTGAACCCCATGCACGTCCAAAACTCGCTTGCAATTGTTCCATATCGAGAGTTAGTCTGACGAAACAATTGAAGAGTGAGCCCACCAGTTAAATTTCTATACATCTCTATAATAACCCTGTCAGGGGGTAATTCCTGGACCCTTTCTCATTCAAAGTATTCCTACTATTTTCGTGAATGAAGATGTCTATCATGGGGATCTGAGAAACCATAAGGGATAAGAATATGGTGGAATAGATGAAATGTTGCGCTTCAAGCCTTACAATGTGCCGTTCAGAACTGACGTTATTTGAGAGGATGTATGGAGAAAAACAAAAGACACCTCATGGATGATTAGGGATGGAGAAAATGCTGAGCACTGATATGTTAAGAACGTCACAAGCATGCTTCATAGAAAGAGCTACGTAGAATCATAGTCATCACTGTGATCTCACAGGAGCATATCTTATTCAATAAGATATAAGTTCGTTATTTCATTTGATGCAGACATTCATCTATTTTTTCAAAATTAATGTTCAGATAACATCGTGAGAACCAAAAGGGGAATAAGTTAGGAATTGGTGTTCTTCTTATATTTTCTGGAGGTTATATGCCTCGTGAAACACATCCCTTGGCAATGTGTTCAAGAGCCTTGCTGTTCGTTGGATGAACGAGTATTTCGAAAGAGATGTTCTGCAGGTGTCCAGAGTGACCACGAAGGGGTGCGAAGGCTCAACTCGACGGGTTAATCTCGCGGAAACTGCCTAGGGAAAATCAATTGTTGATATCTCAGGAGAGCATCGTCCATGGGAATATCCATCAAATAGAGTCAGATCGCCAACTTTTCTACGGTGTTCCGAGGAAGTGAGTGATTGTGAGCGAGCCATCACCTACGAAACGAATTGCCCTTCTTTGGACAGAATCCAACAGTCTCAGGGTATGTTTGAGTGCTGCACTCCAAATATGGAAACAATATTCCAGGACAGGTTGGATTTGTGCCTTATAGATACTAAGCAGCTGACTGGAAGTGAAATAACTCCTGGCTCGAAACAGGAAACCAAGTTTTTGGGATGCACTATTAGCTATTGATCTCAAATGATTTTCCCAAGGAAGGTTATTGCTGATAGTAATACCAAGCTTTCCTGACAAGGCACAGTGAGATCGGCTATTCTAGAGAAAAGGCATGCTTGTGTTATGTTTGCATTGAAATCAACCATTCGAGAAAGTTGTCACTATGTTTTATATATCTGATGTGAGCAACTCTGTGATGAAACATGGAAGATTTGAAATGCAGCAGTGATAGAGCTGCTGCATAATCTGGTCAACTGGGCTACTTCCATGCAGATAATGAAATGGAATGTTTATCTGAAACAAGCCCATTAAGCGACTAACTGACAAGCTCGTAATTTCGAGAAGATTCCTTGAAAGGCCGCCATCCATGAAAGATAAACGGTCGCAAAAATAAGATAATCCAGTTCTAATTGAATCACAGTCGTCGGAATTCTGGATGGAAGCGTTCATTAGGGCGTTCAATAATCGACAATAATGACATTTCGGACCAATGGTGCGATTTTGTCGTTCAAAGTTTAATTTTGCAATTAGACTATAATGGTTGGTGCTCTCAGCTTGTTCGACGAGTGCAGCCATCAGAATTAATGGACGGGCATTGAAGAATTCAAGTAACAAACCTCTCTGCTGTTGATGGCGAATAAAATTGGATGTTTGGAGAGGATTGGTTAGCAATTAGTTGGTGTTAAATGGTGCGGAAATAATTGTTTTTCTATCGATTGTTTCGTTCCTGTAGTATGAGAGATAGCAGACAAGAAAGACAACAATATTTTCATCGATGAAAATCGATCCTTCAGTCATTGGGTATCAACAAACCGATCATCTGCCCGTGTTAATCATTCAGCTTAGCCATTCACTAGGGGACGGGTGTATCAAGAGAGCGATGGTTTTATTATTTTAGTCAACAAACTTCATCACTTATAATTACACGAGAACTTTGTTTTGATGAAGTAATACTTGACATTGAAATGTGAATGACGAGAAATTTTGTATGTTCATCAAGATATATAGGAAGCCATCTTGGTCAATGATCATTTGAAAGTTAGACCTTAAATAACAATAGATAATAATAATAATAATAATGTTTATTAACCAAGAAAAATAGTTCGACAGCAACAAATAGGTGGGTACATTGATCAGATATTATATTAACGTAGTGATCTATCACTGGGGTGAAGTGAGTACTGTCCCCTGTATAATGATCAAGCCATCAGCTATCGACAGAAACTGATATTCAGGTTAACATATCGGAACATGAATCTACGATCCGACCAAAATTTCACAAAAATCGGACAAGGATTAAAAAGGTTACAGGATGAAAAATTTGAGCAAATTTTTTGGTGGCCGGTTTTTTTTGTTGGTTAGTTTATAATCAAGAATCGGAAAATTCAGTGATATACAATCTGTGCGAGAATCTGTGTTATTAGAAATATCAGGAATGATGCTATTTTTGGGTATAGTGAATTAGTGAAAAGTGAAATTTACTGAAATATAAAATGTTCCATTTTCCGTATACGTCTGAATAAGTACCATCGACCGCGTGAGACACCCTTAGACAATCCCCTTATTCTGATCTGATCGATTTTAAGAACGTCAAACTTCTCCATGTCCACTAGTTTCTCTAACTCAGCTGGCAAGACTAATTCGATAAAGGTTTAGGTCACTGTTCGTTGCAGAGAGGAAGAACTGATTTTATGGTCTCCCAAACTTGATAAAGTCCGAAGAAAATGTTAGTTTCAGAGGTATGAAAACAATTGAATGTCTTTCTATAACGCCTACGTAGTAGATTCGTTCCCTTTTTTGCTAACAAGAAAGAGTGCTATTTGATACGGGTTTTATGAATCGGAGACGAGATCAAAGAAACTTGCGAGGGTGCAAACAAAATAACAAAATCAATAACATCAGTTCAATGGAAGAGTGTAGGTGAATATTCTTCTAATATAATCTTGGAAAAATAACTTGGTTGTAGGATGAGTTTGTTTACCTGGGAATGAAGCCAACATTATTTACAAAACGGTATAGCTATATTAACTGAGTATAGAAAGTGATACACTTGAAAAAATTAGTGAAATCTCATTCAAGGTCCACTCAATAGTGTCTAAATTCTCGATCAATTATGTTTGAAGCCAGAATGTCAGAGTGCTCCACTCTCGCGAGACGCTCGTTTGGAACAACAGCGACATTGAAGCAGCAAGTCTGGATATGTCAATCGATGGATATTCCTTGGAAAAATAGTATCACGAGTTGTATTCGTATGACTATTCCATGATTGAGACAATAAACGTGTGTCTCGCGAGAGTTGTGCACACTGCATCTGTCATTCTGGCTTCCAACATGAATGACTTTTTGAAAATAAAAGTTTTCATGACTGAAAAACAAGGTTGGTTGGTCACGTGTGAGTCAATTCGTCTTTTGTATTGGTAGAGCAAGTCCGATAAGTTTTAGTAAACAAAAAATTTCAAGAAGGGTTGAAAAGTCATACGAATACAACTCGCGTGATACTATTTCTCATGGATATCTCCATGAGCAATAGTAGACAATTTCCACATTTTATTCACCCTGAATATATGCGATCTACATCGTATGTCTCGTGATAATAAAAAGGTCTAATGTCCAAGCTAAAAATTCTACATACTATATAGTCCGAGAAACTTTCGATTTTATCTAATCCGGTAATATGCTATAGCTTATAAGTCATGAATCACCCTCTATACAATCCTGATAATAGGAATCATCATAACCTCAGCTGTTTCTTTCCACACCCTATCCCGAGAAAAATTGAAACGAATATGATATGGGAAAACTTGAATACGCCGTCTTGTGTGAAATGGAAATGAATATAAAGTGAAAATTCAAGAGCTATCGATCAAGAAAAGTGACGTGTCGAGTATGTCTTTGTTAACGAAGAAATGAGACTCAACATCAAGACGGTAGGTGTTTTTGTGAATTTCCAGGGAGTAATGATCTATTGAGTAAGTGGTAAAGACACTCGAAAAATCACTGAAATATGGTTCGTAGGAAGTTGTTTGGCTTCAAATTAGATTAATCAGATAATGTTTCATGATTTATGTGTTCGAATCTCCTCAAAGTGGATGGAATGGCTCTGAACTATTACTGGATCTGACTAGCATTACATTATGCGCAATTGATGAATCCAATATTGGTGAATATGCTCACGGTTTTTTGTCTCCGTCCGCTATGCGCCGGGATGAAACACAACCTCGAGCAGAAATCTACAACTTTTTCTCCTTGTATATTGAATAACTGAATATTCAATGTACTGTTTGAGGTTGTTGTAGGG
Organism: Phaedon cochleariae; assembly: GCA_918026855.4. Taxonomy (NCBI): domain Eukaryota; kingdom Metazoa; phylum Arthropoda; class Insecta; order Coleoptera; family Chrysomelidae; genus Phaedon; species Phaedon cochleariae. The sequence continues at coordinate 71,256,178 of OU896707.1, read as the reverse complement.
GGCATGACCTCGAACGAAGCTCAAATAAATAATTAAGATTCTATATAAAGTTAATAACTCTCCTGATGGCCTAGAAAATGTAATTGTTATACATTAAGCTCTGATAGCAGAAATTCTTTATTCTCATCATGTTGAACCCCTCCGCTGGACACGTCGGAATTATGGAAACATTGTAGTTTTTTTGATATTTGACACACAACAGAAACTAACAAAAATGTTTGGTCTTCCTTTCGGGATAGAAATTGGAAACTAAAACTTATGAAGGTGAAAAATACAACCGTTCTCGAGTGATTACGAAAAACCAATCCTAATTTCTCAACCAACACAGTTTCTCGAGAACCGAGATACTGCAACCTCGCTATCCAAATATACCAGAAATGTAGTGGAAGGGAAATTGAAGAAATAATTATGTACCTATATTCACTCACAAAAATCATCTAGGTCATCTGAAAAAAGTTTTATATTGTGGAACTCAAGATTACTCAGAATTCATCAAAATGGTGAAAAAAAACTAATTTCACAAGATATAGATGAACACCAAATCTAGGAGCCCTACTACCTTCACTTGATGTAGGTAATAAGTATATTGTCCTTATGAAAATGAGTACACTCAATGTGGATACAAATCACACACATATAGGATCATGGCAATTTGCTATTATTGTTGCAGTGGAGCACCATTCATGAAAAAGGTACCTGTGAGAGTTTTGCAGGTTTTCAATATATCTGTGGTGCTATAAAAAATCCTCCAAGATGCTAGAAGTTATCTTTGCTGGGGTTGGGCCATTGATGATATCTACTTTAAATCCACGGTAACCTTAGGAGCTGTTTTGAAGGATAATTCCAAATTTGCAAACATCATTCTACACATGACAAAATTGTAATTTTTGTGAGTTGAAACTTCTGTGAGTTGAAATGTTTCTTTCTTCATATCGGCTCAGAAAGGGCTTCCCTGGGACTGCAGCTATAAGCATGTTGTGGTCATACAAAATATCTCCTGGTTTTGGTATGGAATGTATGATACCTAACCCACCATGCACCTCCTTTGCAGAGAAGGTTTATAAACGCCGAGTTGATACTCCCCCCTCGTAAGGTTACCTGTTGTGTTTCCATAGAGACATAAAGGTGAATATCTGTCTATCTGTTTGCTTGGGAATGTATCTGGGAAGGAAATCAATATATCGCCTTCCGTACGAATATAAGGATCTGAATTCTGGAAAGTAAACTCTGGTCAGTTCTCTTTGCAGATCTTCTGTTGGGTTCGTCTTGACTGCCATGGTTTTCTCCGATTTTTTCACAAGTTTAAAACACTCTAATTTTCGAACCTGCAGATAAACATCACATATCAAAATATCCATGAAGATTAAAAGTGATTGTCATGAGAGGTGGAACATGGGGTCGAATCTGAAACATATCTGAATAATGTTTCCAACAAGCGTAACTGATGGATTGCTACATATTCGCTCTCCTTCCGAATAGTGGTTTCACCAGTAGACATCTGCTACATTTTCAATTACGTGGGTTATAATAAGGACCATAAATGCCAAACAGTGTGCTTCTCGGATCTAAAACTAAGCATCAATTTGAATCGTGAGACGTATATAGCGAATATAAATCTATAAAGTCTGAATATTGTTTTCAACATTCGGAACTGAAATGCGATATATTTTCATGATTATTCATCAATTCATCAACTCTCTCAATGCAGACGAGGTAGGCAGATAAACAACGATTTTCTCTGCAATGAAAAGCACTGTATATACCTAACCCACCATGCGCCGACCTCCTTTGCAGAGAGGGTTTATAAACGCCAAGTTGATACTCTCCCCTCGTAAGGGTACCTGTCGTGTTTCCATAGAGACATAAAGGTGAATATCTGTCTATCTGTTTGCTTGAGAGTGTATCTGGGAAGGAACTCAATATATCGCCTTCCGTACGAATATAACGATCAGAATTCTGGAAAGTATACTCTCTTTGCGGATTTTTTATTCGGCCCGTCTTGACTGGATGGTTTTCTCCTATATATTGCCATGTACTTTGCTTTCCAGATCTGCACAAATATCACATATCAGAAAGTCCATGAGAATTAAAACTGATGTTGAATCTGAAACATACCTGAATAATATTTCCAACAACCGTAACTGGACCGCTGCATGGTCGCTCTCATTCCGAAAAGTGGTTTTCCCAGTGAACATCTTCCACATTTTCAATTTTGTGGGTTATAATAAGGAACATAAATGTCAAACAATGGGCTGCTCGGATCTAAAACTGAGCATCAATTTGAAATTCGAATCGTGACACATAGAATATAAATCTACGAATGAATTCCAAAGAATTATGAATTGTCCTTCGAAAATTCTGAAAAAGTGGTGTTAAACAAAGTGCTCGCATCATGCTGGAGACTACAGCTTTTTGTAAAATGCATATATTATCCTCCCAGAATATATGAATATTTGTAATAACTCACAAAAAAAACCTTATCAATGGGAGAGAACAGCTTCTTCATCCACTAGATTCGTTATCATGCGTATAGCAGATACTGCTGCTCATAATTATTTGCACATATAATTTATTTCAGATTCGAGGAAAAATCCTAGACATCGCAATTCAGAGTTCTCTGAAAAGTCCAATGAATGTGAGTAAATAAATCATTCCGACAATGTCATTCAATAGTAAACAATCAAACCGGAAAAAAAAGTCGAGATGACCAAAATATTTCACTCACAAGTTGTATGAGTTTTTTTTTTTTTTCGTCAGAAATATTGTTTCAAAGTAGTATTATGCTTAGCAAAAATCTGTGCTGAACTGGCTCTAAAGGTCTTGATTATTGTTGAACATTCAGAAATAAACGATTTTTTGAATGTTTGCTTGATTGAGGACCATGGATTGTATTTACAAAAATCTCAAATACCGGGTCTTCAACAATGATTGAGGGTCACGTGACCATTTTAGAAGCGGCGTCTCTTTTCCAATCATGTAAAAGAGGTACAGATGTTTTCTTGATTGCATAGTAATCTGTCACGTGGTTTTCAATCATTGTTGAAGACCCTTTGAATATAATGCGCGATGTATATCGTCAACTCCGCCCACGCTGGTGTCATGGTGACGTGGGAATCTGAAATTAGGTGTCACTTCGCAAGTTGTTATCAATGCGCCAACCTTGTCATTTCTTGAAGTTTGTAGAAAAAGTATGATTGATTGACAAATCTTTCTGCAAATACATTATGAATTATATCTGTTACTTTTTGTCGCAGCTTTGAGAAATCGAGGAGAGGTTGGAGGGTAGATTCTTGCGGAACTCCTTGTTTCATAATGAGTTTGTCACTTTCACATTCGCTAACAGAAGCAATGTTGTTTCTTTGCTCGAAAGAGTTTATATAAATCAATTCTCGAATGAAACTCCAATAATGTGACTTGTCATTGTCAACATCTGTCTTTCAGAAGTCTAGACCTCTGCCGTGGTTTCTAAACCTCAGCCAGACATTATTCACTGTTGCTGAATTAGAAAATAGTTACGCTGCCGGGAAGTTGGGATAACTTCCAGGTATTTCGCGTCGTTTTTCTCGAGTGAATGGAATTTATGTGCTTCACCCGGCATAGAGTACGTGATGTAAATTGCTTTAAGAGAGGGTTGATGCTAAATAGATTCCTCCAAGTAGGTCGGGGCTCATTTTTATCTGACTACAAAACCATCGATCTGCTGGCTCTACTTTCAATCGAGTAACTGAATATTTTGAGCTGAATCGACTCCATGATAATAATATAAATAAATGAGAATGTGCAAAAATTCCTATGAATCCTATGGTAAAGTTTGATAATGGGTAGCGTCAGATGACCGACCCTGGAAGTTGAACTTTGAAACACGTGCTCACATTTGTTTTACGAAATGGGTCTTCACAATTATTTTGGCATACGAATCGTGTTTTTGTGATATCTATTCATTCAAGCATGCCATCACATTGTGCTGTTGTACAATGCACAAAATATTAAGCGAGAGACGGAGTAATGAGATTATCCAGGTTGGTAAATTATGATTTAATAAAAGTGATTCAGTCACCTACATAGTTTTCATTTTGGAATTCTCTAATTTCTTATTGGGATTATTTCTGCAATAGGTGAAGGCAAGAAGCTTGGATTGGTGCAACCAAACGGAAGGAATGGTCTGACATGCTGACGAAATATAGTCATGTGTGTTATAGACATTTTCACTCAATCAGCATTATCAGCCTTCATTTCGGAAGTGGCAGACGGAGTACAAATGAGAAATTCCTTAATTCCACTATGCAAACTATTGGGGGGAACTGGAGGATATTCTCAGCACTGATTGTAAATTTATCTTCGCTCAATAGATGAGAATGACAATGATAACGATAAACGCACTGATTCATACTTTGTGGTCATTCTTGTATTTTCCCTTCGGTTCATTTAATTCAAATAAACCGTTTTACATTGTACGTAATTGCCTCGTTATTTCCAATTCATGAATGCATAAAACTACCCCTAAAGCTACGCCCTAGACCGAGCACTAGTCACAGGTATGACAATATCACGATATAAAATGGTATGAAATGATACAACTCTGTAGTTTCAATATTTGATTCAGTATAGCATAGTACTATACTATCTCGAAGTGGTATATCATTCGATGAAAGTAGTGACTGGTCCTTATATATTTTACTTCACGTTTGGCATTCACTACCGACTATTTTTTTCAGTGTTGAAGACGAGACTTGCAGGATAATAAACTGTTTGAACTGATATTCTGAATTGTTGTGATTTTCAACAGTCGAACGCCCTATGAATTTTCATTTCAATATAACTTACCTATACCGTTTCTGTTCACGTGACATCATTTTGGGTCGATATTGATCATCGATCAATGATATTCATACTCAGCTTGTCTTATATTGTTTCATTACTGTCGAAACAGAATGGAAGAGAGACAACTAGGGGTTAATTACTTGTTGATGACTGTTATTGCCCCAATCAGTACATTTCATTGCCATCATACATGAGTGAAAAGCAAACGCTGTTGGCCAATTCATCAAACATCGGCAACCTTTGTTGAATACATGATAATTTGAGGTTAAATTGAGTACTATAATAATATGATGATACGTAGATGACAACGATGATGACTCATTATGGAAATCAATTTGTAAACTATACAGGGATAGTTATCTCAGAAAGGATATTGACGAAGTATGGAAGTTGCGTTATATTTCTCATAAACTAATAAAATCCTCATGTGACTTTAAGTGAGAAATACGATTTTTTGGAAGAGCAGGTTCAGATTCAGACCTACCCAAGTCTGTACCGACACTTTCATTTGATCACAGACATCTCGAAACTTCAAAAGAAAGAATGTTATTCGATGCCTATTAAGTTGACGCCATCCTAATTAATCAGACTTCTGAAGTACGCAGCGAAACAGCGCAGGGAAAAATTTCAACAGAATATTTTAGGTGTAATGAATGAAATGTGCTCTACAGGAAGTGTTTGAGATATTAGGAGCGTTAGGGAGCTTTTTATAAAGGTCTTCGGCTGACTCACTTCCATAACATGCAAAACAGATAGTAATGATGTTGTGAAAATAAAATCAAACCTGATTTTTCATTTCCTGTTTATCAAAGATACGCAACATACCAACGAAGACGAAGGCTATTTACAGGGCTACAGATATAGTTGCTTCATCATCAGGTACTTATAAACAAATATGATATATCAAAAGTATATACATAGACTGATCCCTATCCATTTTTTCATCCTCACATAATCGGATTTCTCAATTACCTCTTCCAGGTGTAATTCTCCAACTTGATATATAGAACTCAACAGACTATCTATAATCCATACATTTCTGATAGAAGTCTTAGATAGGTCAACATGAAGTAGAAAATGCAAAGGAAGAAAGAAATGCTCAAAGCAATCACATAGTCTATCTTCACCCAAATATGGAGATGAAAATCATTAGTACTATTTTTACTTGAAGGTGCCACTGCCGAGCGTCGAAAGCTTCTTGGATATGGAGAAACCAATGCCCTGATGAGAATGCGAGTAGCTGTAGGTCCCTCTTTTCCAATAACCCTGTACGAGCTGACGCCGCGTCCTAGGTGGGCGAACTATAGGCGAACGCGAAGCGAAGCGGCGCGACGCGATTTTGAGGCGATGCCAAGCGAAGCGGTGCGATGCGGCTGTGCTGTCCTACGTACCGCGCCTATTCGCATTCGCGAATTCGCACCACCGTAAAATGGCCGAACGTACCGCGATCGTGTATCAACCGCGCGAAGATATCAATCCAACTGATCGCACCGCTTCGCCTGTTGCCGCGTGTTCGTCGCTTGCCGCGTGCATTCGCTCACGTAGGCCACTTCAATGTTTTCCTTGGTTTGATAATTTCGTGTCGCGCCGCTTCGTTTCGCGTTCGCCTATAGTTCGCCCACCTAGGACGCCGCGTGAAACGTACAATGTCTGTTGAACACCCAAAGAATGAAAAAATATTGATGAGACGGATGTTATTGAGCATAGCTCCTCGTCTATTTAGAAAGGAGGTAGATAACTTGAATTCAATGAACGAAATATAAGATACATTTAACAATAATTATATTTTTTCTGTGACGGGAAAAAAGTTTGGCATTTCATCCCTGTTGGCAGGTTATAAAATGTCACTTTTCATAAATTACTTTTTTCCCGTGGGAAAAAAGAGAGTACTTCTTTCCCGGATATATATCACATATATATACACTGTTGATGGCTTTTGTTGTGCTATAGTTCCGAAAAATGAGTCAATAATACCGTCTCCGAGAAAGAACTGCAAGTCCTTTTATCTTCCATTCGACTTCGCGGTTACGTGTATTGCTAAATAACCACTGAATTCGCAATTTCTTGAAATAAAATCACAAAATTAGACTGACAGAAGTGACATCAGATATTTGATTACTTCAAATGAATGATAAAGATGCCTACAACGCGGTGTCCCTACTGTTAAAAACTTAAAATTTCACGTCGATAATTTTCAGATATCAAAATAATGTAATATCTTCTCAATATTGATTCGCCTTTCTTCTGTCACAGAAAAAAATAGTGTATTATACACGGGAAAAATATTAGATTTTAGCTCACGGCTTGTTGTCTCCCGACGCGTAGCGGAGCTGGAGCTAAAATCTACTACTTTTTTCCCTTGTATAATAAATAACTATAGCAGCCTGATCAATCTATTCATTCCTTTATATATCTTTCAAAAACAAATAATGGTTTCCTGTCCTCTTACTTACTACATTTACTGATTCAATTTTGTACCAAGACCTGAATTCTAAAGTCATAAAAGGTATTACTATTTAATAGAATAGTCTCGTAGTTTGCTGAATAATTCTATCTTCAATATTCAAGATGCTTTTCCATTTGAACTTCAATTCTGATGCAAAGCACACTTTTCACGCCGTCATTTTGTAGTACATGAAGATATCGACTTCATATTCTAGGGTTGTGGAGTATTCGTCAGGTGCTAAAAAGATGTGCCACAAGACTCCCCTTTCCATTCAGATGGCGCCCAGTCGCCATTTTGAGATTATTTTCATCTGTCAATCACACTCCAAAGTATTGTTTCATTCATCAATTCCATTCTCCCAAGTTTGAATTCTCCAGTCATTCAAAAATAAAAAGGAAGGAGGAGGAAGGAGGGTTTGAAGAAAAGCACAGAGGTATATGAAGAATTGAATTCGATCTGAATCAGATAAAGTATTTTCCTGTCTTATCGTTTCTTCAGTACTCATATGTACGACATTGATTCATTATTTTGTATAAAATTGATTTGATCAGAGCGTGCCGAAATATTATGCCAATTATAAGTGTATGTGATCAACTGGAAATTGATAATAATATAGATAATTATTATAATAAATAGGTGTCACTAGAATATAAAATGTTTCCGTAGATCGCTAGATCCATAGGAAAATCATTCTATGTAGATCTCCACATGAAATTGAGTTGAACTGGCAACCCTGCAGCGAACGACAAGTGTTTGCGGAGGAAAAGTTATTGTCTGTGGACGAAAAGTACTTACCTTCGGAAATAGTTGGCATAAAAATGTAATTGTTTGTAGAGGTCGACAAAAAAATATTTATTGAGGTATTTGAATTGAACAAAAGGTTGGTTCGTCTTCTGATACAATCATTGAAAACCCACTTGTAGGAAGGTCAGAGTATGAAAGGAATCACTACAGAATCTCGAATATTTTATGCATCAAGGTTTTATGCAACTGGATCAGACCAGAAAAATAATACCTTATGCCATTTCTCAGGAGTTCACTTGTTGAGCCCCAAAGAATTTTCTTGGCTCAGCCTGAATTCACAGTTTTTCATTGACTTCACGACCATTAGACTCTGAAAATCATTCTGTGGCTGTGGCCATGTTTTGTGCTGTTCTGAAAATGCTATCAACATTTTCGAGTCGGCATCTCTGAGTTTGAAGGACATCGAAAATGGATTTTACACACTTTCAAAGCTATGCTTCCACATACACAAGATGATCTCACCTCAAATTGATATGAAGACTCCTCTTGAGCTATCGAGGAATCGAGTTGAGTTTACACGATTCATTCGAGAAGGAGGATACCATGGTGGAAATATAATATGGTGTGCTCGAATTACTCTCTGCGCATAACCTCATTGCGAGTCTATACTCGCATCAAAATGATCACGGCAACTCGAACGAATTGATAACTGTGAGCAATTATTTTAGAATACTCGCAGTGACGTATACGGAGATGCGTTGTAGCACACCATATAATTCCATCACCATGCAGAACACCAAATATAGAATCAAGATTGCCGATTTGACTGTATTCGTGAAAGAGAATCTCCCTGCAAGATCGCAGAAGCATGAAACAGTTATTGGAAATAACTATAGCGCAAAATCAAATGAACAGGTGTAATATTACAAAAAAATACTTACCATTGATTCTGACTATGAATGACGCCGCTCTGGTAGCCAAATAACACATCACGGAAAGTTTGAGACGCCATCTTTGAATGATAGCAACCTGCCAGTTTGACTATATATGAGCGATATGGATAATTTCAACTTGCATTCTTATTGCTTTGGCCTTATAAGCCGACAGCCCTTATTACCCGCATCTACCTTACGGAATAATTCTGCCGAAATATAATATTCAATCTTGTATGGGATAGTATAATACTCTTCAAATAATTTGAGATCGTAGAAAAAAGTGTGAAGAAATACTCGTCACTAGTAGCGGTGAAATATCAATGAATCAATCATAATATCCTATTTGAATCGTACAAATCTATTCCAATTATGAACAAAAACAATAATACATTTCTTATCGCGTATTTTGTATGGACACGTTCCATTCGTTTCAAGCTATATCGAAAACAATTCCAAACGTAGTATCATTCCCGAATTTATCCAAGAAGTGTCCCATCTATTCGTATTATTTGATCATAAACAAGAGTCTAAATAGCACTGCTGGAATCCAAACTTGAATTTCCTTGGATTTCGAATGGGCTTGTATGATAACAGGCCGATTGTCGATACTCAGTGGCGTATATTGTTTCGAGTTCAAGAAATCAAATTGAATCTTACAAATCATATAAAATGTGCAGAGAGTGAACATAAAAATCTATATTCTGAAGGAAGATACGTATTTTAGCAGAATGGTGATTTGTAGGAAACGTATTCGACAGGAACTGTATTCTGTAGGCACGTTTTCCATCGCAATGAAAAAAATCAAACCGTAATTTGTAGGAATGTATGATAACGAACCGCAAGTCGTCCAAATATGATCAATCAGACTGGTAATGAATAGGAACCGTAATTGATCAAAATAGTGAATTCATCAGAGGAGTATTCCATCATGACGGTAGTTTGTCATAATAGTATTCTGTCGAGAGAGTATCCTCTCAAAAGCGTATTACATAGAAATGGTAATCCAATAACATAATCTCATTTCATAGCAACAGTAAGTTATCAGAATTGTATCACATCAGAACCTCATTGTTTTTCATCTAGTCAGTAATCTATCAGAACAGTAAATCATCGCTTCAGTGAAATATCATCATCATTAGAATGGGATTCTTCAGGATTCGTGTTGCGATAGAATACGATAATGATTTCTCATTGTCTCGACAGAATTGATGATAGATTTCGGTTCTGACAAAAATACAATTCTGTCAGATTATCGCCTTTATACAAACGGATTTGTTGAATCACCGTTTCGTCAGAATGTGATTCTGATAAAATACCATTCTAGTGAAATACGGTTTGAATGAATTATAATTCCTATGGAGTACGTTATGTTTACTGCCCTATGAAATGCATTTCCAAATGTGAAAGTAACGTAATCGATCGAATGGCATTATTACAAAAACGGAATAGGGCACTATATAGTGAAATGCATTTCCAAATGTGAAAGTAACGTAATCGATCGAATGGCATTATTACAAAAACGAAATAGGGCACTATATATAGCCCAATAATTCAGAATGAATTGGTAATGCCAAAAATGCAGAAAGAAAGTATTTTTTTGTTTTTGTCAGGAAGTTGAATTGTTGCAAAATAAATGAGGAATTCAGAAATGAGTTTCATTCTCGGAGAAAGCAACGGTGTACAACATTTTTTTCAAAATCCAAACAGACGCAACTGGTAGGAATGATGGAAAATCTCTGGCATCAAAAAATGTCTATTATTGTTTAGTAGGTGCATGTCAAATCTCATGAAAATATCTAGAACAGTGGTGATCGAAGGTATATTGAGAGAACGAATTTCAATTTCAACGCCGTATATATTTCGCGTAGGTTGAGTGGTTTAGGGCATATGTTCATATGAACTTCACTTCTTCAATTGACCTAAGGAACCATATCCTTCATTTTCAGCCATCAATTCGATTACACCCTGTATAAATTGTTTTCTTCCTTAATGGGTTTTTGTGACCTTTACTTGTATCTGATCCTATATTTTCTATATAATAATAATAATAATAATAATCTCCTTTATTAACCAGCCAAGCAATAATACGTGATATATAAGTATTAGTATATGCACTGGTTAAATGGCGCTTAGTCAGTTAAAAACTGTTCTTCCCTAAGTACCTAAGTATTTATAGAGTGCTTCGCAATGAAATTTGTGTCAAGGAACTTGCGATTCATATGATCCATCATCAATAACTTATTCGGTAGAAAAACTATATTACATTCAGAGAAAACAGCTGGTTGTGATATTATGTATATCCTTCCATGTTCCACACTAAGGGAAATTCCAATAATGAATACTTCGAATTTTGTCATTTATATATTCCCATGAATGGTATTTTTTCATCATCATCCCAGTAATTCAATCAAAACCAATCCAGTTACTACCTATTTGCTCTCAATGTCACAAAACGGAAACCGGTACGCAATTCATCACTGTAACATAATACCCAAAAACACGTCGATGAAATGATTGGTCACATGACATTATACCCCCTATTACTCATGTGCGCCTCGTAAATCCAGTGGCACATGTTCCCAATTCAATTTTCCGTGTGGTCGTCGAACCCCCGAAACCGAAAAGACTGACCACGTTTCATTCGGTCAGTTAGGGTTGTTTCCCCGAAAGCCGAATAATAATCTGGAAAAAGTCGTTCGATACGTCGGAAGTCCGATCACACCCTCGCCTTTGAGCAAGACAAATTGCGAGACAAAATCCATCAATATGTCACATGCAATATACGGACGTGATGATAGTTCATAGATCGAACGTGTTTGAGTGTGATCGCGAACACTAGAAGTTTCATTATTCCTCTTCATGAAAGTTATTCAGATTATACACTACATTATGTGAGATACTTCAACACACTCCTGATTTCACACCAGAATAATAATTGTAGGAGGCCCTATACACTGAAAAAAATAGTCGTAGGTAATATCCCGAGACCATGACAAATAGCCGACTATTATTTTCTTCATAATTCAATCGAGAGTAATTTGTATTTTGACAATTTGATGAGACCATATGAACATCAATAATCTGATTATTTATGTTCATATGGTCGAATTGAATTGTCCCAAAATACAAGTTACTCGAGATGAATTAGAGAAAATAATAGTCTCCATTTGTCATGGTCGAGTGATATTCAGGAAGATTATTTCATGAACAGTGTAAAAATACTGGTTCATATGAGTTTCACCATTTTATTCAAGTTAAATTTGACAATTCTGCAGATACTATTAAAATAAAAATCCTTCTGAAGGCCGTCTTGGGTATTCTCATTATATCTACGTAGAATTGCAATCAATTCATTTACAGTTAGAGCAAAGAAAGAATATTAAGGCTATTGATAGCATTGATATTCTTTGATAAGAGCTTCTTTACTTTTCTTTCTTGTTTGAGGAAAATATTGTAGGCACCGCCTTTTCGCATTATGCGCAACCCTGGCACCTTTGAATTCGATATATTCAAATGGATTTGTCTTACGTTTATGTTCATTGAAGTAACCTTCCTGTATATAGTTTTCCATATCAATTTCAACTGTGTATTCCTAATATTCCTCACCATTCTCCTCACCCAATCTTTTAGGATTTGGGCAATCACGAGAGATGGAATAGTCGCACAAAATTCATAGTTTTTCTGCTGGCAAAAAAACATGAATTGTTCCAGACAGACTCTTTACTCTCCTTGTTATTTTCTGATATCGATTCGCTTACATAATTACGAATTCCCGTAGTGGAAGTTGACCCAAAACGAGACATTTCAATTTTTGAGTGACTGATAGCTATGTCAAAGTTTGACAACCATAGCACTCTTATGCTGGCGAACAGAATAGCCGCTCATATTGTTTGTTTACCTAAATAGCCGCTGATATCGCATGTCATGTGACTTCAATCATGACATTTAATAGGTCCAGCCGGGTGTGAATGAAATAATCGGTAGTTAATGCCAAACGCCAGTTACTACCTTCATCTGATAATAGTGATTCATACGAGCCTCCAGTCTCGTCTTGTCTCGCGTCTCGTACGAGTCTCGCAAATGTATCGTAATTTCGTAATTTGTACGGGATATTCACCTTTACCTTGTTTCAAGGTATAATGTAGAAGTAGGAAGTAGGATACAACAAAAATATCATTATTTATTGAAAAGTAGGTATATAATAGGTACATACTTACATCATACATCTAAACAAGGAAAAAAACATTTGTTTTTCAACATCGTGCAGATTCATTAAACAGGCGATTCCGATGACTTCTTATAGTTAACGCAGCACGTGAGAATAATCTTTCCGCCGGGACTGAAGTAGCCGGTATATGCTTAAAAGAGATCTCGTGCCATCAAACTCAGAATGGGAAATTCAGAAGCTTGAATTTCCTACCATTGCAATATATCTGTGTTTTCACTACACCGAGGCACAAAATAATATTTTTGAAGCTCCTGCATCCATACTTCCGTGAAAACAAAGTTATTCTTTATCTTAGACTATTTAGCACAGAATGACTTATTCATAGATTTTCAGGTAGTCATTATTCAATTTGTGATCTGTCGTTATTGCAGAATGGCCGTTATTTTCCGCCGCCATGAGAGATCATGGATTGTGTTTTTGAGGTATTTATAAATGAAATGTTTTGTCTATCTGTGCTGAATAGTCTGAATTCTTTCTAAATATGTTGTTTTATGAATGAAATTCTCAAGTCTGCAGTCGGCACGCAGAAATATTTACTTGCGAGACTCACGCACGAGACCAATAAAAGTCTTGTCTCGTCTTGTCCGAGTCTCGTGTCGAGTCTTCTCTTGAAAACGAGACGAGACCATGTGAGACTCTCGAAAACGAGACTCTTGCGGGCACCACTATCTAATAATACCACTACAAAGTTTCATAATACTATACTGTATCAAATAGCACCACTACAAAATAGTATGATACTTGTAGTATGATTTGACACATTTCCGTTGTGGTATTATTTGATGAATGTGGTGATTGGCGCCTGATATTCAACCAAACGTTTGGTATTGACTATCGACTATTTCTCTCATTTGAAACTCCAAATCTGCGTTTAAACTCAAACGATATTGAGAATATTACTTCTCAATATTGTTGTAAAGTAGTACTCACACTGATATTTCAAATGGAACACTCTGTTTTTTATCGCACTTTCAGATTTATCCTAAAGGACTGATTTCATCGATGTATCCCACTTGGGGTCTTTCAAAGATTACAGAGAAAAAGGGTGTTGAAAATCGAGATTTTTCAACTGTTTTTGTGTCGAAACTATACATCATCGGTCAAAACGACTCACATGTCCCTATCTCAACTTTTGATCAACTATTTACTGATATTCAATAGGAACAGATACAGGGTGGTTCAAGAATCAAAATTCTGGTCACATTGTCCATTCCAGTTGTGAAGTCATCAATATGTTTCCAGTTTTATTGTGTTTGTTTGGTTTATTTTCATTTGAATATAATTCTTCTCCTAAATTTTGGAGTGAATGATCTCAATTTGGGAAAATCTTTAATTTTGATCTAATCTCAACTCGACACTTGACAGAATAACTGCTTGCACCGACGTGATGAAAAAGTTGCAGTATGGTGGATTCTTTGCTTTCATTCTATTGATAAATTGCAGGAAAAATGTGTCATTTCAATCACAAGTAACTTATTTCAACTCGCTGACGCAAATTGCATTCATCAAGTGTTCCATCATTATTCTACATATGAAACGTATGAATATTATTAACAACACAAATAAAGGGCCTTCACCATAATGTAATCCTGCTTTTTGAATTTTTGGTGAATGCACATATTTTATTTTCTCCTATTTGATATAATCTCGGATATAATATAGCTATCACAAGTGACTTATTTCAACTCGCTGACGCAAATTGCATTCATCAAGTGTTTCATCATGATTCTACTTATAAAACGTATGAATATTATCATCAACACAAATAAAGAGCCTTCACCATAATGTAATCCTGCTTTTCGAATTTTTGGTGAATGCACATATTTTATTTTCTCTTATTAGACATAACGTGAATCAAATAATTTTGAGTAAAGTGGTCGAAATGGGTTCATGTTTTGATTTTTAGGCATCAATAGTGACATTCTGACATTTAGATAATATATGGAGAAGATTGCACTAATGAAAAAATGTCGAATTAGTTCTATCAGAAAATGGTACACCACCAAATACGTGAAAATCCTAGTTCTCATCAGTCTATTTCGATTCATAGTTTTAAGGTCTGAAATTTTTGAAAACCGAAAACTAGGTTGAAGGAATAGATCCGATATCCAATTAATCAAATGATTGCTCCCAAATTGATCTCTTGGTAGCAATAACAATAACTGTAATTTGTGTCCTGTGATATATCATTTCCCTTATCAAAGATAGCCATCCAATTTGTATTGAACTAGGAATGATATACAGAATGCAATATTTGTTTTTCATTCATTAGGATATGTTGTTGCATCTGTTGCATTTTTCGACCTGGACGAGAATAATAAATATTATGTGAGTTGATAACTTTTTTTGTTCTCCTCTATCAAACATGAAGAGTATTTGTACATCCATTGTTATCATTGATTTATTCACCCCTTGATGATTTCATTGCACTCATTTTCATTAGAAACTGATATCGAAATAATGTAATATGTTTATGTAATGTAATGTAATATTTTACATCAGGGAACTAGTTACTAGTGTATTATACATATGATGAGAATATTGACGATTCCACTCTGCATTTACATTTATTCAGTTCGAATATGGGTGAAGCAATATGTGCGTGGCAAATTTCCATTTAGATATGAAAATCTGCTCCAGATTCAGATGCCAGCATCTGTGCACTTTTCGAAAGAGTGTTCCGGAATTCATACAACTTTTTGTGTTTTGCTTTTCTATATACACACAACTTCGTTGTGGCACGCCTAGCAGTTTAATTTATTCAGTATGAAAGTTCACAGAGCTATGGGAGTTTAGGATACAGTTTCTAACGGATTCTTGCGCGACCAAGTTTTCGAAGGAGACGTGGGAATTGCAGAATTCAGTTTGTTCGGAATATTATCAGGAATATCGATCGTTGGCGCCGTAATAAGGAGTTCATGAAGTTATTCCGCATTTGGAGGAATATTAATTCCGATGTTCTACAGGGTGTCTGTAGAAGGTCTATACAAAAACAAACCACATATTCCCTAGACCAAAATAGGTCGGTTTAAGTAAAATTACCTTAGTACAAACTGGCATCGATTGGGCTCCAGAAGGCCTTGAAGTTACAATTTTTGAATCGTTTTTACCATATAAATTCAAAACGGCATATGCGATTTAGCTGAAATTTGGTATTTTGATAGAGTTTCATGTGGCAAAAAAAATGGTGTTAAAATTTTGTCCGATGATAATACATCGGCGTAGAACCCAATTTTTTCAATAATTGCACCTTCGAAAATGCTACGCCAATGCAGAAAAGGGGTTTGAGTATGAAATTTGGATTGAGTACTCATTTACTTAAAAAATGAAGTACCCTTGATTTACTCTCATGGTTTTGACAAAGTTTGTATTTTAATAATTGTTGTTTATGTTCCAAAATTACTAAAATGCATATTTCGTCAAAACCATGAGAACAATCTAGTCTTATCAAGAGTACCTTTTCCAAAGTGATTGAGTTGTGCAATCTGAATACCCAAACTCCTTTTCTTCCATTGGCATAGAATTTTTAACGGTGCAATTATTCAAAAAATCAAGTTCTACGCCTATGTATTATTATCGGACAAAATTTCAACACCATTTTTTTTGCTTCATAAAACTTTATCAATATACCAAATTTCAGCAAAATCGCATATGCCATTTTAAATTTATATGGGAAAAACGATTTTTGAAATGTTTATCCAAGGCCCTCTGGAGCCCAAGCGATGCAACTTTGTACTGAGGTAATTTTACTCAAATCGACTTATTTTGGTCTAAGGAATATGTGAAATGTTTTTGTGGAGACCTCTTACAGACACCCTGAATATCCCTTTATCTTGTATTAATTATGCTTCAATATCCATAGTCAATGTGGATAACACCATGAACCATGACATATCCATGGGAAGATATCAACAACGTTTTAAAGCAATTTTTGATTGCTTGAATCTATCTGAAACCTGGTCACAGCACGACTGTACCTACTTATTAAGAAATAAAAAACAAAATTTTGTCAAAATATTAAAACAAGCTCTATGAAGCTGATTTATCGTTAACCAAGGACTCAATTTTTCTTTCTTTATTCTACCATTTCACCAAGAGCATGAATAATCAGGACTTCCAGAAATTGAAATTCCCTATTCAGATTAAAAGAACTAAGGCACAGCTCAGGGTGTGTAATAAGTTCCCTATGAAGTTAACATTTAATGGTGTAACATACATAATTAATCAAAATGAACTAGAAACTATAGAACATTTTGTTCGAATGCCCTATATATTGTGTCATGAGACCTGCAAACTTCATTTGTCTATCCAATATAGATAACTTAGTACAAGCACTAGAAAATATAACTGTTGACAAGGCAAAATTAATCGCAAATTATATTAGGAACATTCTAAGATTGCGCTTTTTTCTAATCAATGAATGACAGCTATGACAGGTATGTTTGTGTCCTAGTAACATAAGCCTCAACTGAAAAACTCAAGTACATAATATAGTGCGTGCACGCACGGAATGCAAATTCCTCGTTCGTATGGAACAAACGTTAATAAACAATATACTATTTTATTGTATCTCTAGTCACCTCTGTATCCTTCAGGGCTAGGTAAAGTCGTATTCTGGACAAGCCTTGTGTCTCCTCTTTCTCAGGCACTCATCTTCCATAGGAATAAGATATAGCCTCATTATGAATATAATGTCAAAACCTCAAACTCTTGCTGTGAAGCTGTGAAACTTTCGTTCTTGGGAGCAATAAATATTCAATTGAATTGAAATTGAACATCGATTTGAAGTTATTCCACAAATTGAACCCTGTCAATATATAGAGAATTTTCGACAGACTATAGTCTCTATATATAGAGGATAGCTTTGGTATACCTATTTTTACTTCAACTGTAACTGGTTTACATTGATAATTACATTTCTGACTGATTTTCCGCTTTATTCAAATCAGGTACCGTTGATATTTCATTCGATAAATATATATACAAATATAATATGTAATAGCTTATTTGTGAAAGGAAGAGCGAATTATAGAATCCACAGGGTGATTCGAAATTATATGTTTCAGTTACCCCTGACATATTAGCGGCTCTTTGAATATTACTTCTCGCAAACCCTAAAGCCAAGCAAACCACTTATGCAATTAGGCGAATATATACCGAGCTAATCGATATCGACAGGTAGTGACGATTCCGTTACCAAGGAATAATGCATGCCAAGCACCTCGTTCCAATATAGAGTGTGTCCAGGATGGGGATGTCTATCAGGGGAATATCTGAAACCATAGGAGATACGAAGATGCTTGAAATGAAGACAAGTTGCGCATTTTCAAGCCAAACAATATGCCGTTCAGGCAGTTTTGAAATTCCGAATAGTTCCGGAAATATGCCTGAAATACCTACAAAACAAATCCTTCTTACTTTTTTCACCTTATTTAAAGATACATAACAAAATAAAAGACCATTTCTCATTGTCACTCTTTCTACACTGAAAAAAAAATTGAGTGAAATTTCACTCAAGGTCCACGCAATAATGAGTCAATTTCGGTCCACGCCCGATTGAGTTGAAATTTCACCCTACTTGACTGTGTAAAATGGTAATTCATGAACCGATTCAATCAAATTTGTTATAAACATTCTCATTGATATGAAAACTTGATGAAATATCTAGTTTGAGTTGAAAATTCACTCAAAAATTTCAAGCAGTAAATTCACTCACAACCACAAATGCATTCACTCAGAGGAATTTTCTACAGTGTATAGAACAGCTTTGGGAGATTTTCCTTACTACGTTACGTTTCGAAGAAACCATAGTCAACTTAATTTTTTCATACATAGTGTTCGGGAAGGTCATGTCGTAAATATCAGAGCTGATACAGTGAATCAGAATAATGTTAGTATTTCAAATAGAAATAATGTCTTTCGCGCTTTTTCAAAAGTTAGGATATCAAAAATTTCATTTCATGTATAATTGTCATTCATTCCAACCGTTTCAGAGGTAGAAAGAACTACATTTACCTATTCAATGACATCACAGAGACGACAAAAGAAGATCAAAAAGGGTTTTCAATATGTGCATCTTGAACTTGAACCCGAGGCAACATGTGATGATGATCATTTCTTACGGCTTGTGCAGATGTAGGAATTCGATTCAAAAGCTCATCCCCAATATTCTCACAGTTGTTTCATAGACTAAACATTCAATAAAGCCTCAAAGAAGTTAATCAAAAAGACTTAGATAAGGTGACCGCGGTGGCCATGGAAAAGGACCATTGGAGAAATGTGATGTTCAAATGATCACTTATATCTTGATCGAAATGAGGGGGCGCACCATCGTGCATCAGCCACATTTTATCCCAAATACCCAAAGAAAAACTCTTCTCACAACGGATCTGGATGCTCTTGCAAAAAAATTGAATATTTATTCACATTCAAAGTTCCATTATCGATATGAGATCCATAATAAATAAGTTTCTTCACCTTTGGAACTAAAACGGTTGAAATATATGTTTTTGAATGTGATTTTCTTCAGATCGGTAAAGATATCGATTGAGATGAATTATGCCAATTTTGTAAAAAAAAAGATGAAGGATTCCAACGGTGCATGATGGCTCGTTAGAAAAGTATTTCTTGTCTAAAATTTCCCAACGCTGTTCTGTAGTGTTTGAAAAGTAGCAATGTAAAATTGTCTCTTGTTTTCCTATATCTCTTTATATAACCGGAACCACTTGGATTTTCATAACTCCGAAAATGGCATATTGTTCAATCATCTACGTATCTCTCATGGCTTCCGAGATCCCCAGGAGAGACGTCCCTATCTTGAACTGAATTGAAATCGACTCAATCAATCAATTAATCGTAGGTCATTTGTCCTACTTTTGGTGGTGTGACGTTTCCTCAACTTGGTTTCTGCTGCCCCAAATGCCCAATACTATTTCCATTATTTTTTTAGGTTACTCGATTTATGTTATTTCTTTGCTTTCCACCCTTCTCAACACAATTTCAATGATTGTGTTTATTGAGATTGAATTACATATATGTTATATTTTTGGAAATAATTCTATCTGAGTTGCAACAATATGAATTGCGTATGTTGAATTTGTTTTCTTCTTGAAAAACTTTCATAATGCTCGTGTTTTCAAGGTTCAACATTTTACCTGTCTGACGAATTTGATCTCAGAACGAGATTCGAATTTCCTTTTGTACACTCCTAATATATCGAACTGAAAAGTTTTCGCTTTGTTATATTCCATGGACCGACACAACGTGTTATTTGTTCGTTAAGCATCTCTCAAGTCCTAAATCTAGGAATCTAGCTCTTTTTTCATGGTGACCTGAAGGAGATTGGAGTTTCATAGTTCTGATTATTGTTTCTGAAGGTAGAGACAGCTGCTTGAGTTGCTTTTTCATGAGATCCCCTAAAAATAATATTGTTCATCAAATCAAAGTCGAATCCGTTGTTCAGGAGCCAAATGAATTGTATCCAAATTCTATATTCTACACAGCTGAGATATTTTTCTTGGTGTACTTATACTATTTCTTCGTGAACAGACATACTTATTTGTTTCCAGAGAAAGCTTCTACTGTGGATTCAATGAGTATATAAATGAAAGAAACTCTGGATATCAAAATTCTCCCCGAATCCCATTAAAGTCGATTGGTCATTTGGTTCCCCAGCTCATCCTGCAGCCCAACAAAGTGCAATAATAATCCCAGTCGAATAAATCACCAAGTCCTGCAAAAAACAGCGTAGTTTCATTTCACGATCGAGCGGTCCCCGGTCGTGATTTGCAAGAAAAGTTGAAAGACCATAATTTTTTCCTCGGGAAGACAAAACTCCTCGGCGCAGTTCATTCATCTTCGAGCTATTGTTAGATCCAGAATTGAGACAAAGTGCGAGGCTGGAAGAACCAATCCTGAAATCGATTGAAATATGCTACGGTTTGCCGCAGGCAGCCGCCTTAATAAAGCATTAATTACTGCGATTCGGTGGAAGGGAACCGACAAAAGGAAAAGAGTGTGATATCGTCTTATCCCTTCGGCAACAATGATTCATCGGTACGCAGTAATTCTTCTTCCTAATTACCTGAGTTATCCTGGGGTATTCCTAATCAGATGCGTTCATAAACAGGGTGAGTTTCGGTTGGTGGTACCTTAGATCTTTACGGAGAACGGGTATAAAATAATTTCAGCAATGAAGCGTTGCTGCTAATACTAGAAAGTAGTAGCAACTTTGATATTTCAAACGGAACACACTGTATTTCAGCATGTTCTCCCAGGAAAGCTGATTCTATCAATAGATATATTGGGTGTTCAAAGTCGAGATTTTCAACTCAAGGATTCATTTATGGTAGAAGTACCAGTATTCGTCAGTGACCTAGTGGCATCCAAAGCAGGAATAATCATAAAGGACCAATAATCGTCATCCAAATATTCAATTTCATATTATTATTATTTATAGTCAGCTAAATAGTGGCAGCACTGTTTGTTGAGCTGTGAAAAAGCGGTTGCAGTGAGAATAACGGTTCCATTTAATTTTTTAGTGAATTTGTTGAGGTGAGCGATAATTTTGAACTTGCATATTCTATTCACAGACTGCAAGACATTGGGTTATTATAAATAGACTATGATATTGGGTAATCCAGAAGGTCAATAATTCTCATGGAAATTCAACGGTGAACGTAATGTCCTAGTGTTCGTCACCGATGACGATTACTAGGATGAATACCCTATCATAACCACAGTCTACTAAAATACTACACCATCTCGTTTCATTGTATATTGAGGTTCATGAGAAGTAGTATTCGTCATAGTGTTTTATTTACAGTTCATGTGGAAGAAATTATTAAATTGAAAAGACGATTATAAGGACCAGAAACTGACGAATACTATACTTCTTTCAGAAATGTGTGGATGAAAATGGATTTGGAACGATTGAAATTTTCTGAAGAAAATATACAGGGTGTTTCAAAAAAACCTAACCCCCTCGCTTGGGTAGGTAGTACATTGCAAAACAGGTTGGGTTTGCTCAGTGAAAAAATGTCGTAACGGCATCCGTTGAAAAAATTATTTTTTTACACATTTTTCACGATTATTCCGAAACTACTAGCAACATTGTAATGGTATTTTGTAACATGAAAATTTGAATCAGTTAGAGTAAGTGTTCAAAATGTCCTACGTTTCGAGGAATACACGATACTATATTCTTTTTTCAAGAATGAATTATTCTTCTGAACAGTTGAGGATCAGCTGTTAGGTCATTTAAGTGATGTTCAATTATGTCTCACAACTCTTGATGTGAATTTACCTATGAAGCATAGACTTTCTGCTCAAGATACAACAAAACTGTGTAATCCATCTTCTCAGTCAAATCTGTTTCGATGTTATTCTTGTGATTCATTGTTAATCAATGAGTTTTGCATCAGAAATGCATTTTTGTTTTCGGTTTTCAATAAATAGGTGATATTTTTTCATAATAC
Organism: Phaedon cochleariae; assembly: GCA_918026855.4. NCBI lineage: Eukaryota > Metazoa > Arthropoda > Insecta > Coleoptera > Chrysomelidae > Phaedon > Phaedon cochleariae. The sequence goes on along the minus strand of OU896707.1, from coordinate 71,233,528 downwards.
TCACTCTAATAAATAGCTTTATACCAACAACAGTTACCACTTCATCATTTTCAAATCGAAATATTCCAAAAACGGAACACAGTATCGAGTTTTACCAAGGGTACCTTTTTGGTGTGAAATTGAATGATGTCCAAGTTCACACCAAATTTGGATTGGAAAATCTAACCTCAAAAAAGATATGTTCAAAACTACTCGGTACGAACCGTGTAACTAGCGCCCTCTATGATAATCAGATATAAAAACAAATGCATGCGATGTGTCAGATTCCAAGAAATAACCATTCAAAATTTCATCACAATGTTGCCAGTAGTTTCAACATAATCGTAAAAAATGTGTAAAGAAAATATTGTTTCAACACCTTGTATCTTGAAAACGGATGGCGTTACGACATTTTTTACTGAGCAAACCCAACTTATTATGCAATGTTCTACCAACCCTAGCAAGGTTGTTAGGTTTTTTTGAAACACCCTGTATACCAAGAGCCCTCCTGGATATGTAGAAAATCGAATGTCAATCGAGTTCTCGACATCTTTTGAAAAACATTACTTCGACCTTCTTCTCCGACTACGAATTCTAAAACAAAGAAACGAATATCTGAAGGAAAGGGACCTGCTGTTGCAACAGCCCCACAATGACACAACAGTACTTCCTGATAAAGGAATAGTGAAATGATGGAAGGATTGGGAGAACTGAAGGAAGAAAGAGGAAGAGGGGAAGAACTGCAAGAAAGGTGATGGAAATTGAGTAAGGAGATGAGGGAAGGAAGGAACAATGCGAAGAAAAAGAAAATGGATCAGTTGATCAGAGAACACCCACTAATATATTCCCTGAACCAAAAATATCTAACTCATTATTCTCCAGTTGGTGATATGTCTCAATATGAGATGAAGCAGCTCGTATATCACATTTTAGAAAGAATGAAGCCCTCTAATTTGGCATTCGAATATCTTTCAGCCGTGTACTTTGATTGGGCTGAATGAAAGCTAAATTAAATTATTCTCGAACGGCATACCGCGAAGCGTTTTCGCCCGTCTCCCCTAACAATCATCAATATAGCCTTTAATAAGTCAGCCCTGTTGTTCTTTGTGATATGAATTCAATTTTCTCGTCCCCCTCAATACGGCCGATATCGTCATTGGACTAAAAAAAGGGTTTTCAAAGCGAATCGGGAATTATTCCTCGCAGCGGTTTCAAATATCAATTATTCTAATTGCGTTGATTATGGCCCTTCTGATGGTCACTCAACCATCAACCAGTTGTGAGTCGTATATCCCTCAATATTCCGACTGAATATATGAGGATATAGCATTCTCAGTGGTTCTTGGCAGAAATGATACACGAAATGGCTGTTTCCAAGAAAAAATTAAGTTTACGGTAGTAACCATTTCTTCAGCTTCCTCGTATATATAGATCTCAAAGCTGTCAATAGGGATCTTGCTAGAATCACAGCCTAGGGAACCAACACACCTAGTTGTATTCAATGCCACCAAAATAAAATGAATTAAAGCGTAATTTTTTTATATTTTCTTCTGGATAATATTAGAAACCACGTCATTCATTGCCATTACACTTACCATCGTGGCAACCACTTGCCTGAACCATATACAAATGTCCAAAACCGCTTTCTTCACTGACATACAGAGTGATTTATGAATTTTGACAAGAATTCAATATGAGATATTGAATACAGGGACCACCCGATTGTATTAAAATTTGGTACTTGATGAACAAGTAGCCCTCTGAACGAAACCAGGAATATCAGGACCGGAATATACTTTTTCCCTATGTTGTTAGTGTGAGAATAACTCACCCTGTATAATACTAATCAAAAATCTTAGGACATTTCATGAAACTACAAAAAATATACTATAGGAACTAGAAAGTTTCTGGCAAAATTTCAGTCATTCCGTAATGAATTATTATTACATTTGTTCCATAAATTGTTGGCTCAAAAAGGTATACTTGTCAAAATTCGCTGAAGTTACCTGATTTCGAGATATTTCGGTTTGATTGTTTGATGCAGCTATGGAATATTCCAATTATCTTGAATGAAGAATGCATGTTTGCTGTTATCTTTGTGATATAATTTGGTCAGTGAAAACCTAAGTAGTTTCAAAATAGATTTTTCGAAATACTTCTTGGGCGTGAACTTTGACTTTTATTTTATGAATTCACTACCTTGTATCTCGGTATCTGAGCAATTTCGAACAAAAGTAAGATACTTATTTGTAATCCAATCGCAAATAAATTAGTATCGTTAGATTCGTCAAAATATCCTTTTTTCGGAAAGTGCTTGTCAAAAAATGGTCGCCATTTGAAAAATAATAGTTAGACACGAAAATGTCATTTTGCCAACTTGTCTTATCCATATCTATCATATAGTTGTCACTGAAATTTCGCGATTGTAATCTTCTGATATCACCTGAGGTCCTTAGATTAGTTTACTTCCGATCATGACCACCTAGATGTAATTTCAAAAGTGACTCCGAAAAAATCAAGTAGGCATGAACACTCTCGAAAATGTCACATTCTGATCTAGAATTGTCTCAGACATCCAAAAATGTTACAATATACAGGGTGTTCCATTTGAAAATTTTGAACCGGAGCCATTTCCGGTGAAACCGGAAGTGACCGGGAAGTGAAAAATATGTGAAAACTCTCATCTTCACATACCATTTACCTATACCAAATCTCATTTTGATACACCTAATGGTCTAGAAGTTATGACTTGTCTAATATATGCACTTTATATTTATGAATGTGTAGTCTACTTATTCAAGGATAAAAGCAAACTGTCAGTATCTGGTGGAAACCACTCATATCCAACACGTAGCACAAACAAAAGTTACCCCATACATAGATTGACACTCACTGAAAAACATATGCAGCTTTGAAGTTTTTTAATAGATTACCTGATTGTATCAAAACCTGCGAAAGTCTCAACAAATTTAAAAAAAGTGTTAGAAGCTTTCAATACATTCAGAACCCTATTCAATTCATGAATATTTCAATGTGTAACATCTAAATGTGTAACATTTCCCATGTACGTTCTATGTTTTTCTTTTGTCTTTTCTGTAAAATGTAAAACATTCTCCGAAATATATATTATTATTATTATTATTATTATTATTATTATTATTCATTTGAGTTCATGTAATTCCAGTCACGACCCTGCGGCCTCCGACGTCACGCAGAGTCGTGCTGGATAAAATCCAGTGACTACTCCTCACAGCCTGTGAGGTGAGTAATCACTGGGACCAAGTACCGTGTGCCCTGAGTAGACGCAATGATCCAAGTATGACGGCCTTCTGCATACCACCAGCCAGGATGTGTGCCTTATCACGGCACGCTGGGATTTTCTGGATCTCCGAGAGTAGCGTGTGTCGTGTGCCTCCTAGGGAGCCGATAATCAGGATGACCAATTCCACAGAATGGTCTGGATAGAGCCGGCGAAGTTCGAAGAGAAGATCTCGATATTTAGTCCGTTTCTCCTCCTCCTTCAAAACGATGTTCGGTTCGGCTGGCGCCGAAAACTCGATCACGAACATCGCTTTGGTTTGATGGTCGAGGAGGACTACATCAGGCTTGTTAGCTTGTATTTGCCTGAGGGTGGGGAATGAGAAGTTCCAATAAATTCGGCACCTCTCATTCTCCACAACGGACTCAATATCCCCCGGAGCATAGGGCAGCACTGGGATCTCGTCTATTCCGTACGAGTGCCTCAAGTGATAATAGAGCACTCGCAATGCCGCATTGTGTCTATGGATATAGGCCGAGACTGCATACACCGTGCAAGAAGACAGCAGGTGCATAATTGTCTCGGGCGCCCTGCGGCAGGCCCTGCAATTTGTGTCAGGGACCTCCATACCCATGACACGGCTACGGTAGACGAGAGTGTTGAAAACCCCATCCTGGCATGCCATGATGAACCCCTCTGTTTCCGATTTAAGCCCGCCTGACTTGAGAAAAGCAAAAGTCAGTTCTTTGGATAAGCCCAGGTCTTCAATGGTCTTGAAGTAGACCGAATGCATGGGCTTATCCATGTGAAGCTGCAGGAGCTTTCTCACTTCTGCAGCTTTGATGCGGGCCTTCCTCCGAGCAGGCTCTAGCTCAGTAACTGAGTCCTGAGCCTCGCGCTCGGAGTCGAAAATCAGAGACAATTCATCGGCTGCTCGACGTGCTGCCCTGAAAAGAAAAGCTCCTACTCCTGCCTCTTCATGGGTTTTAACCATTTGCAGAAGGGGGTCCGAACTCCTGATGACTTTGCAGGCGCCATCCAGAACCATTCTGTTATGGAGATACTCCAAGCTCAAGAGTCCACGGCCACCCTGGTCTCTAGGTATGTATAACCGTGGAACGGACGAATTTGGATGCAGACTCCTATGGAGATGCATCATCTTGCGAGTACTTACGTCAAGTTGTCGCAGCTCGACTTGAGTCCACTTTATCACTCCAAATGAGTAAAGTAGGATCGGAACAGCAAGCATGTTAGTCGCAGCGACTTTGTTCTTCCCCGACAGTTCTGACGACCAGATCTGTCGGAGCCGCTGCCGATACTTGCTGCGGAGAGCGTCTTTTACCCGTTGTGCCTCCTGGATGTGAGTTTCCTCTACACCCAGGTAGGTGTACGTCTCTCCGGCATCCAGGTGGTGTAGGATGCTTCCGTCCACGAGCTGCGCGTCCTTGTCGTAGTTCTCGCATCGTCCTCTCTTGAGATGAACCAGTGCACATTTGTCCATTCCGAATTCCATTCCAATTGCCTGCGTGTACTCCTGTACCACCCTGAGGGATTGGTCCATATCCCTCTCACCAGAGGCATAAAGTTTGAGGTCATCCACATAGAATAAGTGATTGACTTTATGCCTCCGGTAACTGGGTGGGCCGCAGTTGTATCCTCTGGTTTTGCGGAGCTCAACGGATAGTGGCAGAAGTGAGATGCAGAATAGGAGTGGGCTAAGGGAGTCCCCTTGAAATACTCCTCTCCTTATGATGACTGGCTCTGTCTGAACTCTCGCATTACCTGATGTTATAGTAAAGCGGGTCTTCCAGACCAGCATCAGTTGTTCTATGCATCTCACTATATTATTATTATTATTATTATTATTATTATTATTATTATTATTATTATTTCGTTGACACCCGGTATATCACGTATATATGCACTGTTGATGGCTTTTGTTGAGCTATATAGTTCCAAAAAGTGAGTCAATAACATACCGTCTCCAAGAAAGAGCTGCAAGTCATTTCATCTTCCATTCGACTTCCCGGTTATGTAAATTACGCAATTTTTCTAAATCAAATCACCGAAATAGACTGACATATTCGATTACTTCAAAAGAATATAATGAAGATGCCTGCAAGAAGATGTCTGCAATGCAACTTTAAATTTCACGTCGACAATTTTCTGATTCAAATATATAATACAATATCTTCCCAATATTAATTTGTCCTTTCTCTTGTCGAAGAAAAAAAAAAGAGAATTATTCACGGGAAACATATCAGATTTTATCCCACGGTTTTTTGTCACATCACTACCTGGAGCAAATATCTGCTTCTTCTTTCCTTGCATAATAAACAACTATTATTTGTTAGGACTTCCAATCAACACAATCAGAAAAAATAAATTAGAGCGTTCTATGTTACTAGAAATCCGACCTCTGAAAAAATCACCATCAGATACATCAATTCATGATCTGTTTCATTAAACGATCCTGAATATTTGATTTGGGTCACACGATCACTACTGTTCCAAACTTTTCAACAAATCCGGGGAATAATGTATATGCAGGTGCAGATTAATTAAACGAAAACAGCGTTCCTTTATTCAATTCTAATTCAATCATCAAATATGCATATCAAGCTATCTCTGGAACTGCGCAAAAAACACACTTGGGTCTCTGAAAATATGTATATTTGCCTGTATGCTCGTCGTAGTTTGATGAATTTCTTTTGGTGTCGAAAAGCCTCTCGGAATATTCAACAACCAAACGTGATGAATATTCATACAATTAAGTGAAGGCAGAGGGTAGAACGGAAATGAGAGTGGCCGAAGTGGCCGCAGCTTTCTCAGATTGCGTCAATAATTGTTTGAGCTTTGTTGGAAAGTTTGCTGGGTTTTTCGTCGGATATTGAACATTTTCGAATTTATTCCGAATCGTTGATTGGAACTGTTTTTTATGTCGCAACCGATGTAGCCCTCAGTGCCGGACTTAGGGGAGGGCATCCGAAAAAAATCTACTTACACAGTAAAAAAAATAGAGTGGAATTTAACACTATACCTGTTCCCAGGAGAACCACTAAGCTTTAGAGTAAATGATTTAACTAGATAGTTTAGTATATTATAGAGTGATTTTTTCAATTCAATTAGTGTAAATTTTCAATGCAAGCACATTGAAACTCACTCTATTCATTTCTCTGAATATATTGAATAAACACAAAAATAGAGTTGAAAGAAACAATTTCGAAAGTGAATATTCCACTCAAGACCCAAGTTAGTGTCAATATCATCACTTTAGAGTGAAATTCAATGACCGAATATTGCATAGTCACAAAAGTTGAGTTGTAATAAAATAGTAGAGAGTAAATTCCACACTATAAACAGTGTCGGATCCACCGGAAATTGATTGCATTATTTACTCTACGTGGATGTCAAATTGCTCCTGCATTGTTCAAATTGACACTACTATTTGTTTAAGTGCTAATAAGGAGTTATCATTTATTCATCATTTCAGATTGATATAGAACACTAGTTGAGTAAACTAGTCACTACTTCCTGTTGAGATTTCATCCAAGTTAAATTAACCATTCTTTCACATGTCACAGTATTTATAGGCCCCCGACAGACGTTCAGCGGCTCCTGTATGCAGGGGCGAGAATTGACGGATGAAAAGTAGTGTGACTTTATAATATTGTAATCGTTTGATATTTCAAAAATGACTCGAGTCCCACTAGACTAATTAGTTAACCTATATCTGTTTCATAAATTCGAAATAATAATTCGAAACAGAAAAAACGGAAAATAACTGAGATAGGTATACGAAAATACGTTCATAACTCAATGTTGAAAAAAATGTCTCACTACGCGGGTATAGTAAAAAAGCAACTTGAAGCTAATATCATGATCATTATATCATCGACACTAAAATCTGTATTAGTTATTTCACTATATCTAGTAGACTGAACGATCTGAAACTGTATAGATTGATATTTCATCGTATATAGATTGAATTGAACAATGATTGTCAATTTAATCGACAAGAGAGGAATATTCAAGTTCACTAGTGTCAGTAAACACTAGTATGAATTCAATTTCAATTGTTTGTGAGTTGAGTTATCTGAATTGATATTTTATTGATATTCCAGGAATATAGAGTGAATTCAATACGAGAATAGTGGAAATTCAATCTAGAATTAGTTCCGAAGGAGAAGTGTAGTGATAGAGTTGATTGAAGTATTAGAGTTTGTCAGAGTATTTTAACTCTGAAAACATTCTCTGCAGATTTCACTCGAAGCGGTTTTATCTCGGGTTTTATACTGTGTATACAAGTCTCTATTCAAAAACAACCTATAACTGATAAATGAAACGTTTTTACGACGAAATGTCATCTGATGAACGTGAAAAGTCAACGTTTCCAACGTGAAACAGGTCACCTTTCCAAATCACTATTTTTGCTTCAAAATGATTACCTTGTAGATTTCAAATGAAACAGGATAAAAGTTAAAAGATGGAATTGAGAAGATATTCATATAAAACCTGAAAGATATCATTTCACAGTTATATAATATCGTTTTCCGTCGACCTCGTATTAATGACTAAGTTTAATGTTTATGAAATCGTTCATTAATGACCCCTATTAATGAACGATTCGTCTATTAATGCACGATTGTTTTATAGGCAACCAAACATACACCGCGTGCATTCATTGTCCATGCTATAACTTACGGAATCTGCAAAATATGGATTTCATCGAAGATTTTCCGTTAACGGGTTCGCTTTTCCAAGTTTCTGACACGATTTTATTCCCTGTTTTCTGATACAAGGAATTTATTTTCTATGTTGATCATTTCGACAAATGTCAAATGTCACTAATGTCAGTAACAAGGCTATACTGGGTGATTCTTAGCAGTTTCCGGATGAATGATGAATTCGCGAACCAAGTTTCCTTCATTGCAGGAGAAATGAGAAATATAGTCGACGGACAATTTTTGTAAACAACTTGTATATTAAAAGGCGATTAATGATCTCGAACAAAACAATATCTCGATCATTAATCGTCCTCATTCATACACTTGTTGGTCAAATAACTATCAAGTTCCATCCCTTCTTCATTCACCATTTTTGTCATATTCGTTCACCACAATGAGTCATCCCACTCACTTATGATCAATCAATCCATCAGAATCGTTAGTCTTCTCCGGATACCTGATAATTAAGGACATATTAGCCCGCAGCAGCTCGTGAACCCTTCTTACAGGGCGACATCTTTTTTTTTTTCGGAAAAGTGTAGAGGTAGGAAGTTCTTCTAGATAAATTAAGAACGTATTTGTTTATATACTCTCCAAGTATAGGATTTGCTGAGAAACTACAGGATGTTGAACTGCATCAGGGCGTTATAGTGTTTTCACGATAAATCAGTAATTTATCGGAAATTCTTCCGATTTGGATAAAATCTTGTATTTTCAAACCATCTCACTATTCATAATAGTGGCAGAAGCTTGGATTCACACGAATAAATCGGTGATAGATTGTATCGCGTATACAGTGTGTCCAAGATAAGGACGTCTCCGTATTCTAATCTTGGACACGGTGTATATGTATTTATTTGATTCGTATAATTCTATTTGCTGCTTCAAAATTCACAAGAATTCTAGCCAACAATTCATCAGAAGAAATAAAGGCTTTTCGATTGCGTTTCGTGATTCATGAACCATTATTTACTGACGCCACCGTGTAATTTTTTTGCAACTGTTAACAACAACTAAATTTGTTGACTAAAAATCCAAGGTCGTGACTATAAGAACGAATACTCCAAATTGGACGCATTTTACTCGTAGTCAAATTGAGATATTTTGTACTGATGAGTATCTCACCCTTGTGATGCACTTCATGCTCTGTGGTTTCAATAAAAAACTCTACTTGGGGGTAAGTATATATACAAAGATGATATGTCTGCAATATTTCTCGACGATCTTCAACTTACTTAATTTTTCTAGAAAAAAATTAATCACTGTTATACTGAAATGCCAATCATCTGACTATGAAATTGAAAGCAAATTATATTGATGATATTGATATTGATGTTATATTGTTGTTGTTCTTATGATTTCTGATAACTGTTAATAACATCGTTTCAGAAAACTTATTTATATGACTTCTTATCAGGTCGCTAAAGATCTTCCATCATTTTCTGCTCACGTGTCATGAAAGTTAAGTCAAAACTCATTGTAATGACTTTGTGTGTATCACATGTTCGGGCGAAGGAACCGAATCGAAAGAGAATCCCTGCTCTAAGTCCAGAGATGTCTGGAATTGATAACGACTATGTCTCGTTCTCTTCCTGATGGTGAACTTCTTAATTGAAACGGTAAAGTGATCTAAGAGCTTTTGAGGGATAAAGTAATACCAACTTTCCCTCAGTCGGGTTGTTTATCAACTCGGTTTACACCCAGATCGATCACAATCACTACCGCATTTCACATTTGCCGCTCTTCCCGCTAACCATAGCCAATCACCCAGTAGTACGGTAAACCTACTATAGTTCAGTCAATGAACGGGTCGTAAAGGATAGGAAATAGGACTGCTTTTTTTAGACCATAAATATGTTCGTAGTAGATAGGAAGTGAAAATTCCGAAAGTTCCCGAACTTACACTGCAAGAAAACCTTTGAGTGGTAATTGATAATGAGTAAACCCAATGAGTTGAATTTTTGGGTGAATTTTCACTCATAATATCACGAGAGCTTCAATTATTTCCGGAAATATTTCCTGATATCTATTGAAGCGGTAAGAAAATTTCACACTGAAATATAATTAAGAAATTATTTGGATAATGTTGGTTTCGACACTTGAATAGTAGGCTTTGTATGTCAACTCAAAAGAATAATATATTTTTTTTAATTTACATATTATTTATGTCATTCTTCATGTCGAAACTGAAAAGTAGGTATAATATCATATTGTTTATATGAAAATGATGGTTGTTTGTGATGAAATGTAAGAACTAACGTATAGTTACAACATGTCTTTTTGTAAATTTCGAATTTGCAAGTATACCTACATAATATTATATAGGGGGAAGGCAGGTAGCCGTGCGGACAGAGTGTCTATATTCTAATTTGCATTCGCTTGACGGTGGTGGGTTCGATTTCCATCGACTGCAGAAATTTTTCTGATGGCCCAAGAAAGTGTTTGGGATCACATGTTAAAGGGTAAGGCCCCCGTCATTCCTTGCTCGCACAAGACTTTCGAAGACTTCGGAGGGTTGCTCGTAAGGGGGCAACCGAATGACGGATAGAACAATTTTGGAACAATTTTTGAAACTGTTGATGAATGATTTTTATTTATTGACTCATAACATGAACTCGAAATGATCTGAAGTTCAATGTAAATGTCAATCAACCTATAAACGTCAAAAAATTTCCAGTGTAATTTCATGATCCGTCTCCCAAAGAGGAGGAAAAACTTTTCAAGGAATTTGTTCAGTTGCTATGGTGACGTTACGAGATATAGGCATTGAATTGATCGAAAATGTTTGATATGACATTTTCAATGAAAATTGGGTATCTGCATAATGTCTCCCAATAATGACATGTTCATGACAAATTTGATTGAATTGGCTCAAAATTTGGAATGAAACAAACCAGAAAGCCATATTCGAGTGGCTTCTACTCAATCATTAAATGGAAAACGTAAAAATCACTTATTTTCGCGCGATTCTACCAAATAATTGGTAAACGGGCCGGTCCATCGTTCCATTACTGGTACCGTCCCAGTCCCTTTCCAAGGTGCAAACAGTGAACAGTGCTCAGTGTATAACAACACATCAGCCGTGCTGAGTCTCCACAATATGTAATAATTCTAAATGAAGAACTTCGAAGTGAAGGAATGTGGAATGTCCGAATCACTCTGATCATCGGTGGAAGAAAGACCTGAGCGGCCAATCGAGACCAAGGTAGTATTGTCCAATTGATAACGTAGCGTCAGTCTGGATGGATTTGTACTGCATAAAAACAATCCTGATGTCATTCTGAGCTTATCACCTCAGCGAAGTGGATTATTATGGTATAGAAGTACTGCAAGTTCGAGCATAAAAAATGTTGCTATATGCATGAGTGCAGTTTGGGTACCAGGTAGATATCCAGGTGAGTTCAATTTTGTATATAATGAATGATTGCTTCCAACAATATGGCTGATGATCGTGAATGATATCAAATATACATTTGGATGGTGTGATTCGTATTCATTGGATAGTATTTATATTGATTTGAATACAAATTCCTTGACGTTTTGATTAATCCGTATTCTTAAGTTGAATAGTCGACTCCAAATCGCCCTTGATTCATTTCAGAGCTATGCATTAGTGACTGACATCAGAGTATTTAAAAAATTGTTTTATCCGTCATTCGGTTGCCCCCTTACGAGCAACCCTCAAAAGTCTTCGAGAGTCTTGTGCGAGCAAGGAATGACGGGGGCCTTACCTTTTAACGTGTGATCCCAAACACTTTCTTGGGCCATCAGAAAAATTTCTGCAGTCGACGGGACTCGAACCCACGACCGGCAAGCGAATGCGGATTAGAATATGGACACTCTGTCCGCACGGCTACCTGGCCACCCAATCAGAAATAAATTGACTGAATCTTTACTGATTCGATTATTTCCAAATTAGGTTCATTGAATCTGAATTGAGATAGTATTATCGAAACTGACCTAATAATTCATGAGAGAGATCTATAAAACTTTTATTGAAAATTTCAAATTTTTGATCAATTGAAAGTCTGTATTCCATATCGTTACCATAGCAACTGAACGAATTTCTTGAAAATTTGTTCCTTCTCCGTGGGGGACAAAGCATGATATCACACTAGAAATTTTTTCACGTTTATAGGTTAAATGACATTTATATTCAACTCCAGACTATTTCGAGTTCATTCTATAAGTCAATTAATAATAATCATTTATCAACAGTTCACCATATAATATTATGTACTCGATTATGTAGGTATTCTTGCAAAATCGGACTCTACAAAAACACATGCTGTTACTATTATACGTTAGTTATTACATTTCATCACAAACAACCATCAACATGTAAATTTCATTACCGAATACCACTTTTGCTTCAAATAATATCCCGGAATTTTTCTCGAACACGAATATTCAGAAAACTCGAATTCTCGAAAAAATTTTCGATATTAATTGAAGCTCTCGTGATATTATGAGTGAAAATTTCGTTAGATTTGTCTCTATAACATATCCATAACAAATCTTCTCTGATCAATAAATTTTTGAAGAATATAACTTGTTCCTCTTGGAAGAAGATTTCTATTTTGCAACTGGGTATTCAGTGACTGATTCTAGTGCCTGAGGATTAATTTTCATGACAAACACAATGCTTTGAGAATGTTTTCGTGAAAACGAAGAATTTTTGACAAAAAAAAGTGTTATAGCCATTTTTCACACATTTTTGAAGAACACCTTGTAACTCTGAAATAAAGATAGATATCGATATTCGGTTTTCACCTTTGAGTTCGTCATGTGAATTGAGCAACAGGCACCGACATCAGTTATTTCTATCTTGTACGGGAATAGGACTTCCCCTTTGAAAGAGTGCCAAGTTTGACCACCCGTACAAGGCCCCCTGCGACGTAGAAGGTCCCATTTTTTTATTTATCGTTCATATCCCGGAAACGATACGTCAAAGCAGAAATGTCAATCTATTCAAATTAATAGCTGACAATTTAACTCATGTATAAAAAATCTCATGAGCCGATGTGATTTTATCATTATCACAGCAGAACAACTCTGTCATTAGTTTTTTAGCGAAAAAACGGAACCTGACTTTTTTAACCATGACAGTCAAAATTTATTGTGAACGAATCTTTGATTATAATCTGTAGAAATGTCGCAATATGGAGCGGGAAAATTTGAAAATCCATCAACAATAAGGTGATTCACGCATTCATTAATAAATTGTCTTACAACCGAATTACACTCGAGCATTTTTTGAGTCGTAATTAGTTTCACATTTACTCAAATTTTGTTGCCTTCAGGGAAATAAACTCGAGAAACTGACAAAAAAAATTGCTCGTCCTACGGACTCCCATACGCCGCTGTGATTTTGTCATTATGACAGCGATAAAACATCATGAGCAAAGGGATGTAAAACATCAGACAAAAGTTTTGAGTGAGTCAGTTTTTTTATAGAACTTGAATTCCCTAGGTGTCGTGTCTGTGACCGAAAAAGTAGGCAATTTCCTGCGGCTCAATAAAATATCTTTAATAAGTCAAACATCTGCAATGATATGAGTTATACACGAAATGTTATATCCTAATTACCATTCAGCTTGAGTTTTTCCGATGCGATTCATGGCTTTTTGAATTCTTCATATCTTATTATCGAATCGATTTCGATTTCCCCAGATATATGTGTCTGTTTTCATGGCCCCTAAAATGAACGTTATTCTAACTGGATTAGATGAATCGCCCTGATTGGAAAACATAACCAGCATGATGGGCAATATAACCTCTATTACCTTTTTTACGAGTCCAAGCAAAAACAGAATTGAATTTAATACTGAAGTTTGTGTTTACAGCTCAAATTTTTTATATGAAGTCATAAAACGGTTTTTTTCTACATGAAATATTACATTTTATAACACTCTTCGCAAACATAATATCAACTCGATGTCTGCACGAATTGTGACACTGTGACAATGATAATGTCAAACTGCGAGATCTCATTATCAAGAGATACAGGATGAACAGAGCTGCCCCAAGTGTCAGCAGAAGCGAGACGGTATTGTTTCGACCCACCAGGTCTCATCAGCCGCTCTCGGTCTGCCGACAACTGGGACAACTCTACGCTTCGGGTAAATCAACAATTTCGAAAACGCAGGGTGTAACATGAAGCTATAGTCATGTTGTAACCATCTAGTGGCAAAGCTCCAAGGTAGGATCAAGAGATCGCGGCACACACTGATAGTGTTAGTCATTTAAACCACTACTATTCCAATTTTGAGTTAGCTGAGAATGACCGTTATAGGAACTAGTTTGATTAGAAAAATATTTGTGGAATTGTGGAACAAATTGAGTTCGGAGGCTGGGTCAACAGAAAGCAATTTTATTACTTCATAGTAATCAAATCAAACCTTGAAAAAAGATATTTGCGTTGCACAACAAGTCAACAGTAGAAAACTCCATTTTATCGCAATACTCCCGACCGAACAGTGTCCGGCGGCCATAAGAATTGGTGTCGAATTTGATCTAAAAACATTGATATCAACTCACCCGCATCCTTTCCTCACTTTGGGTACACTTTTCAATTCAAATAATCAAATTGTTTTCACCACACACACAAACTTGCGTAGTCAACGATAAACTGATAATAAATTCGACTGTTCTCAGAACAGAACCGTGTTCTGTAATCGAATGATTCACAATTTTTTTCTCGATCTCGATACGATGAACAGTCCCCACTTTTTTCATGAAACATTTCAATAATCGGACGTACATAACAGAGTATCAAAAATAAAGTTTGAAGATTTTCAGGACGATACAAATAAACATGGTGACCAAGTACCAATATAAAATATTTCTAAAATCAGTAAAACTTGAAAAAAGGATAATGGTTCTTTCAATGAACATAAAATATGCCCTTCAGAAGGGTATTGAAGATTTATTTTGTCAACTTGTTTCTTGGATATTGAAAACGACATTTATATTCTCATACAACGTGATGTATGGGGAGTATTGTTTTTCAATTATTAAGTATTCAATTGAAATGAAGAATGAACCTAATGATTTTCGTTCGACTTGTTTCTACAATTGAACTATGAATTTTGGGAAGGTCGAAATACCAACTCTCCAACAAGGTGAAACTTTGTTTCGATCCAACGGAAGTCATCAGGTAACACCATTGTACAGGAGTCTTCAGAGTTCATGTCGCGGTTGGACGGTGTCAGCACTCTTATTGCAGGAGTTATTGAGAATGCTATCATCGTCCATGTGCGACATGTTTTCTGAGGATGACTGTACATATAAAATATCATACTCCAAGAGCCGCTAGAGCAGCTAGAACTTGTTACCCTCCTAATCTCCGATGTAGTAAAAAAAATGAAAATCAACTTTCGATTTTCAAATGGAACACCCTGAATGCGATGAAATTCTTAGATTATCCCTGAAGAGCTGCTTTCATCAATATCACACTTGGTGTCTAGCGGGAATGATTACAGAGATATAGGTTGTTCAAAATCGGGATTTTTCAACTTTAGGATTTTTTTGTGTCGAAACTATTCATTATCGGTCAAAACGGTTTATATGTCCCTATCTTAACTTCTGATTTTCCATCCACTGACATTCAATTGGTACAAATACAGGGTGGTTCAAGATTCAGAATTCTGATCCCCCTGTATCTGTTTCAATTAAATCTCAGTAAATCAGAAGTTAAGATAGGGACATGAAGGCCGTTTTGACTGATAATGGATAGTTTCGACACAAATAAGTCCTAAAGTTGAAAAATCTCGATTTTGAACACGCTATATATTTGTAATCATTCACGCTAGATACCAAGGGTGAGTACAAGGCATGGCCATAGTGTTTTCCAATGTATTCACACTCTTCAATCATTGTAGTATTCCTGATGATGGAAATGAACATTTCCGAAAGCTTGGTGTTATATCATGATTACAATTCAATAAACACGAGCACAAATGACGTGAACAAGGGTTACACTTGCTCTTAATTCGGCTGCCTGCCAAACACAGTATGAGCCAGTCTTCACACATGTCTGTCATAGGCCCTGATCCGCTCTGATCTAAGCACATTCCACTGAGCAGTAGCGCATATAGTTGCTAGACGCTAACGCACTTGGATCGAGACTTGGATACACTTTGAAGAGTATTCCTTTCACACTGCTGTTTCATTCCTACTGGTCAGCAACGACTACCCCACCATATAAACATAGAAGGGTTTCAAAAAGTATGAATTTTCAAAATCGCGCTGCATCTTATAAATGGAAACAGTTATGCAAAATCTGATTAGGTCATCCTGAAATTCAGGAAAAAGTTGTACTTATGCAATTGATCAAGACAAGATACATATAGACCTCAGAGCATTTTTTTTAAATCTCATTATATCCAATTATTCGTTACAAGATGCTCATTCCTTTGAAAGAGGAGATGAATGTAATTTATAATCAACAGTCCAATTATATTTTCCTGTGTGAAAACTACAACTGTTCGTTCATTCCGTTGATAGAGGAGATAAATTTTATTCACAATGAACAACAGGTCAATTATTATCCGTGTAGTAACAGTAACGTTACTTCATGCACAGGCCGAATCCCGACTAAGATACGGAATATGCTTCTGGGGATCATCCACTTGTTTCAATGATGTCTTCGTCTCGCAGAAAGAATGTATTTGTTGTATCGTATAGGTGTCGTTCCACTATTTGTCTAAGTTTTTTTGAATCTTATAAAATTTAAACTTTACCGTGTTTGTATATCTTTGAAGTATGTGTTTCCTTATTTTCTAACATAACCTCTTGCAGAACTAACCAACAAATTCATTATATCAACACAAGACAGCAAAACGACCTACATGTGCCATTTTCAAGAACTAATCTTCTATACAGATCACCTACATTGACTGGGCAAAGGCTGTTCAATAAACTACCAGCTGACATCAAATCATATGTTACATTGAAAGTATTCAATCAATGTCTTAGGAAATACCTAATAAAGGGTGGATTTCTCTCCTTTGATGAACTTTGAATTTTTGAGTCTTAGTTTCAGTTTTATTTTAGTTAGTTAGTTTCAGGTTCAGTAATCGTCTTTGACTAATTCTATACATGTTTCTGCATGTCACAAACAAAATAAATTATTTTTTCTGCAACTGACACAAAAGTCGTCCATTTTGATACCAAAATTAGCTCTTAAATTGACGTTTCTATTACTGACACAAAAATAGGTATGTTGCTAGGCAACACATTTAGTTCCTAGGAGCTAAAGTTGAATTTTAAATCCTAGGAGCTAAAGTTGAACTTTAGCTCCTAGGAACTAAAAATAATGTACTGGACATCATCAAGAATAAACAACATTGTGACGGTTGGGTATTTGGGTTGAGACGCATACCTGATTTGTTTCTGATTTCAGCAGATTTGGCATTACTTACCCATGCTGGAGATATAAATACACCTTATTATAGTTCAGTATTGGAATTATAAACATCTCAGTTAGATATTTTTGTTTTGATCAGGGAAGCCTTCAAGATTCAAATGCTTGCTTGATCTGTATTTCATTCGTTATTCTCGGGATGGATAACTCGTTTTTGAATAATCACGGCAAGCAATAGTTTTTTTGTCTCAAACAACGATATTGTTTAGCTTCAGGGCGCGCATCACAGTGAAATAGTTCGCCCACAGACACCAGTGAAACTATAAATATATCACAGCCGTCTAGTGGCGCCATAATTATAGTTTCATGAATTATTTCTACAGAATCCTTTAGATACATTCAATTCAATCAATAGGGAACCTCATCAATAGATGTCTCTGAATAATGTTTGTGGCTGTACTAAGGGAACAGGTACAAAGTCACCTACAGTGTTGCCAGTATTTAATCAGAGTACGTCGCCAAATAAAATTCATAAGTGGAATGATATATTTCATATTATTATATTTTCCACCTAGTATTCCCATCCTGTGATGACCTCACCATAGAATGAAAGTCATACGATAGTTTATATCTAACATATATTATTGATTCTCTGTCACAGTGTTTGTGGCCAAACTCCTCCGAAACGGCTTGACCGATTCTTATGAAAATTTTTGTGCATTTTTGGTAGGTCTGATAATCGATCGTAAACTATTTTTTAAATTGGAAACTCAAGATGGCGGATCCAATAAGGCGGACGAGTTTTCTAATTATGATCCGATTCTATTCAAAATCTCTGTATCGGGTGGTTTTCGGGATTGAAAATAATGATACTTTCGTCAGAATAAGGAAATTAAATATGGTGGATCCAATATGGCGGACGAGTTTTGTACTTGTGATCCGAATATTTTCAAAATTGGTATCTGGGGGTTTTCGGTATCGGAGAATATGATTCTTTTGTCAAAATCAGAAAAATAAAGATGACGGATCCAATATGGTAGAGTTTTGTAATTATAAAAAAAATTCCAATACCTACCTCCTATCCCTATCCTCTCTAGGAACGCACGATGTTCTTTGAACATTTCTTTGAACATTATAGGGATTCCCTATCGTGCGCTCCAAGCGAAAAAAAAATCCTATTCTATTCAAAATTGGTATTTGGGGGTTTTCGGTATCGGAGTTTATGATTCTTTTGTCGACATTTAAAAAATAAAGATATCGGATCCAATATGGCGGACGAGTTTTGTTCATGATCCGATTATTTTCAAAATTCGTAGGTATCTGAGGGTTTTCGGTATCGGGGAATATGATTCTTTCGTCAAAATCAGAAAAATGAAGATGACGGATCCAATATGGTCGAGTTTCGTAATTATAACCCTATTCTATTCAAAATTGGTATTTGGGGGTTTTCGGTATCGGAGTTTATGATTCTTTTGACAAAATTAGGTAATTGAAGATGGCGGATCTAATTTGCATATTGGATCCGGATCTATATAGGTTTTCGTTGAAAGGGATTTTCTCTTTTTATTTCAGACTTCTGTGGCCAGAGAATGAAGAAGTTATACGTATCATTGTACCTTTGGTTCTTATAATCATTTGAACTTCCCGGAGATTTTGAAGTTTTTGTTGACATGTTTTCTCTGTGCGTTTTTGAAACATTTCAGACACATTTACCTGATGAAAATAGATTAGATGTTTATGATATATTATTATCAAAAATTTTTCCCATATGATGCCAACTTTATGAATGATACTGTAGAGTGTAGAAACATAATATAAACAAAACACCTGCTAACGTCAAATTGATCTCGATCTGTGCGGATGACTCGAATCTACTTGGATGGTGAAGCCACAAAGTCATTGAATTTGGACTCGCGATACTCATCTCACTCCCAGAAGCCCATCAGTCGTCTCAATAAGTCGTCTGTCGCCAAGTTCAATTTTTGGTCGCCAAAATAGGTTCAGAGATAGCCCAATTGTCGAGAAATCGCCCATACTGGCAACACTGGTCACTTATCGATTTTTCTTTGAAGTCCAGTTGGAATCGTTCGGGGAATCACACACACTGCCTGATACCGCGACACCGCCCGCTCCGCCAGTTGCAGTGCTGCCAGCGTTCTGCTATTTTATATTATAACACTGATGTTTTTGTATATATCAGTAGGGGTCAATCGTTCATGTTCATGACATTTCCTTAGACCTGGCATCACTGGTCACTGGTTGAAACTAAGTAGCACCAGATTTCTAATTCTTAGCAAATGAGAAAAGGAGGAAAGGATTGATTACTTGCTTTCATAAAAAATAATCTTTTGAGTTTCATATGGGCCTATCACAAAAGACAATATTTTGTTTATGCCTACACTAATTTTTAATTATGAATATTACCTGTCATGAGTGGATTATGTATACTTACTTCAACACCAGTTTTTTGAATGGGAATTCAAGATAATCAAAACTATTTTCTATAAATTGGAAGAAAAGTGGTGGTTACGTTACGATTGAGATATGGGATATGAGAATTTCTCAATTTTGACCAAATGATCATAATCTCCGACCCCGAAAACCCCCAAATACCAATTTTGAATAGAATTGGTCGATAATTACAAAACTCGTCCGCCATATTGAAACCGCGCGCCATCTTGAATTTCCCAATTCTGACTAAAGATTCTGAATCTGTGACCCGAAAATCCCAGATACCAATTTTGAAAACAATTGGTCTATAATTTCGAAACTTGTCCGCCATATTGGATCCGCCATCTTGGATTTCCAAATTTTGAAGAAATAATTGTTATCTCCGACTCCGAAAACCCCCTAGATACCAATTTTGAACAGAATCGGATTATATTTGAACAACTCGTCTGCCATATATTGTATCCGCCATTCTGAATCTCCTCATTTTGACGAAGAAATCATAATATCTGACACCGAAAACCCTCAGATGCCAATTTTGAATAGAATCGGATTACAAAACTCGTCCGCCATATTGGATATCCGCCATCTTGAATTTTCAATTTGAAAAATCGTTTACGACTGATTCTCAGACCTACCGAATATGCACAAAAATCTTCATAAGAATCGGCCAAGCCGTTGAGGAGTTTGGCGTCAAACACCGTGACAGGGACAGGAGAATTTTATATATTAGATTAATATTATCAATCAACTGAGTCAGTTATGCAATACACTCGATAGACTATAAAAAGAAAAAAAAGCGCAATTACTTACAAAAAATCGCAATGACGCAAAACGAAGTTAAAAAGCGCCTTATTGGCAACACTGTCCCCCAGACCCAGAAAGAAGAAATGAATAGAAAGAGAACTGTAATGTTTGTATTAGTTCTTGAAGGAGCGCAGCACGGTAGTTTCACTGTGTAGCCCTCTGAAAGACAATAGCTGAACTACTCTGCCACTGTCGAAACCTCGCTAACAATATGGCGATATTGAAAATAGATGCAGAAACGTCAGAATCAATTTTACGAACAATACATTCCCAAACGACAATGTTCCAGAAGCTGATTATTTCATCAAAAATTTATTGAATTGCTAACTTAGGGTATGCCAGGTTTTTATTCGATTCTGTTACACAAACGTTGTCAATGTTATTGTTTTTCATTACCATATATTTTTTTACACAAATCGAATTTCGCTGGAAAATTCCTTCATATCCTATTCTCAACCTTCGTCTTTAATATGTACCAACCACTTTTGCGCTTACACTTATAGTTTATTAATGATTTGGTACCAAACTGACCTCTGCATGGCAGTTTTGACTGATGCGCCCTCTTCATTTGATTATCAAGTCGAACAGTGTAGTATGGAGAGGAATAAATAATCACTAACCTAACATTTTCCACGTTTTGCTATTAGAGCACCTGGTCCATACACAAATATGTCACTCTGTGGTTGTATTTATATTGAAACTACAATTCGAACATCCTAGAAAACATAACCTGCTGTTAATGCAGGTAGAATATTCTCACCACATGGATTATTTGTCAATATTTGTTGCATTGCATACATATGGCACGGCATTGGTGGTTACTTCACATGTTTATTTGAGTTAATTGTTTCGGTTGCAGAAAAAATAGCATGTTTCATTCGGATCAAAAGTGACTTTGTTCGACTCGCAAATTTTGCTTTCGCTCGGCTTCGCTAAACGCTCCGCCTCGCAAATGCAAAATTCGCTTGTCAAACAAAGTGTCACTTTTGATCCTAATAAAACAATCTACTATTATATGATTATTATTATAACCTACTGAAAACCTCCTCTGAGAACTACCACTGCGATTGAAAATGTTATTGCCAATTCATGAGAAAATATTTGAAACGACTGCAACATCGCTTATTGATTTTCTGGGTGTGAAAAGGTAGTTCAGATCGATACAGTTTTGTCCTCAGGATACCGAAAGTTTCCAACTGGCCCCTCAAAGAATCGAAGCCTTCAAAGCACAAAACAGGGATTCGATCCCCTCTCGCCTTTCATTATCCCCTTGATAGCACGTTATCGCGGGATCCTGGATCTCCAAAGGAAAACGCAATATCCTCTGCTAGCCGAGTTCCTTGGAACTGCAGAGGACCAGCGAGTTTTTCATCTTGTAAAGAGCAGAACAATGCGTGACCGCCAGAGCCAACTCAGCTGTGGCTGACAATGACCTTTTTTTTTTCATCGGAAAACAACCGGGCTATTTGAAGAGGGTGTTTCAAATGGCCTGCTCAGGAGAATTCATGTCAACTGAGGAAAACTTGGAGATTTATTGTGATCGATTGAAGGTATGAATTTGATGGAATGGACGAGAAATATATGTGGAAATCAATTATATTGAATTCTAGCCTGATCATTATTAAATTACAGTGGAATATTTCAACGATTGATGTCAAAAGCATGTTTTTTCTCGAAGAACCGACGGTGTGATTGACCTGCTTGCAAGAACTGGTATGCAAGTCAAGAGTAATATCAATATGAACCTGATTTCCTCAAATATAACGAGATATAATGATAATACTGATGATAAATGCTTTTATCGAGACATAATACATGTACATGAAATGAGAACTCAAAAGACAAAGTCCAATTTACCGATAAGAGAATCGGTAATAAGTAGAATAATAAGTTCCTGAATTTGTACCTACTCATAATATAAGATCACAGAAAACCACAATATTTACAAAACAAAATCATGATTTTGAACTGACCCTCACACAATTTTCATCAACTATAGTAAATAACTGAGGAAATAATAATGAGAAAAGTGTGGATCGATAATGGAAAAAGTGAATTCACATAGATCAAAATGAAGTTTTCTTAAAATAAAATAGAATGTTCAAGTTAATAATGCAACTAACCTCACGCATCAACAATACAGGTCATAAATGAAAATTCAAAGAAAATCCCTCAAGTGACGTTTAAAGGTGAACACATTGGTATTATGAAAATCAATGGGACAGTTGATGAAGACGTTTGCGATTTGAGAAGAAGAGGAAGATCAGAATAGAGAAATTTTATGAATAGGAAGAATCAGTTTGGTCCTTTTTCTGAGATACAAGTTATGAACATCTGTCCTGAATCACATCCTGCATTCGTTTCTACTCATCAATTTCACACAGTGAGTCTTTTTTTTTCTAGTAGGACTTCAACAGCTTGAAAAATATATTTTTTCTCCGATTGGCAGCAAATATTAATTTTGCTGACACATATCAATCAGCAAAGTATTACTTTTCCTGCCTAGGCAGTAAAGTGGGTACTGATTGATATGTATCAGCAAAATAAATAATCATATATTTCATTCGAGACTTCTCCGGCAACAGATTCAACTCTATATTTTTTGCCACCTCCCTTATTTCTGGAGGTGTAAGTACTTCCAGGTCGCTATCACTGTCCACTATATAATAATTCAAATATACCGATATTTTTTCACACAACTGTCAGAATTTTCATGAATTATCAGACTAAAATCATCATGGACAATTGCGATTTCTAAAAAAATGTCACTTTAATTGAACACTACAGGAAAAATAAAGAGATTGTGGGAATTGTAATGATTAGCAATTACAATATCCTCCTATATCATTATGAACAATCGGAGAAAAAATTATATGTTCAACTCGTCAGCAAAGCAGATTGACTGCTCTGGCTGGATTTCTAGCCTCGCTACGCTCGGCTATGAATTCAGCCTCGGCAGTCAATCTACTACTTTGCTGCCTAGTTAAACAAATAACTATTTCCCATGAAAAAGAAGAGTCCCGAAAGCGTCTCCGCGAAATTTATTAGCAAATCCTGATTTTAAAACGTTTGAGGCATGTTTCGATCATTAAAATGGTCATCATACGTCTTTTGTGCATAAAGTTAATCTGAGATTTATTTCCTTCATATCTGGATAAAGGTCAGCATTAGAGGATAGAAGTGACTTGGGATTGTACAAGCAAAAGTTGGAACATGTGTTACTGAGAAACATCATGAATCTTTTTTTTGTTTCATCAAGATCAGAGTTCATATAAGTATACTTCTCCTATACATTTCAATTTTCTTTCCAATTCTGAACATATTGGTAAGTTATATTTTGTCAATGTCAATGTAAATTCTCAATTCCAGAGTATTTCGATTTTTCATGCTCTCTTTTTGGATATTCAACAGATATAATTCAATGTTCGACGTGGCAAATAGCCAGGAAAGTAGTTGTTTTCTGTTGAATATTCAGAATGAAATTATGTGCATAACTTTATATGAAGGAGAATGAGAAGTCTCTACTTTAGAAGATTTTGTTTTCAAATTCTCATCGTGTGTGTTGTGTAGAGATTGAAGAGTTGTTATAAAAAGTGGAATTGAATATTTTCATTCAATTATCGATTGAAAACTAATAAACAGAAAATGTATTCACCGTTGTGCTCTTCTGATTAGGAACTGGAAGTTGAGATATGTGTAGGTATGAATTCTTTGCGAAAGTACCTTGATTGAAACAGAGTGAATTATTTTTATTTCATCGTATTGAGCAGCTATGAGAAACATCTTTCCTGCTATTCAGGATCATTTTTGTATCATGCATATCTATCGAAAACTTGAACGTTGTTTTGCACGAAATGTTATCGGAGGAATAGGTACAAACTGGAAACACGGGTATAAACATAAAACAGATGAGGAGGTTGATAATAAAAATAACCCTTTGGTCCCTACCGCGATATTGATCAATCTTATTGTCGTAAAACTCTCCATAAAATGATTATTCTCATCATAATGGACAGTGTCATCCACATTCATTAAATTGAGAGGGATTCAATATGTTTTGAAATCATAATACCCAGGTGTTCATTCACAGAAGTACCTCTCTCTTAAATTTCGAACGATTTTTTAGAAATTCCAATTTTCATTCGAAGGACAGGCTCCTCAAAACTGCGATTAATTTGTATGGAAATTCAGTAAAATGATGTGAAATACTGAGAAGAGTGCCTTGATTGATTGGGTCCGCGGAAAATTCTCTCCTTTTTATTCCACTGAAAACGCACGGCTATGTCCAAAACAGTTCCTTCTAAAGGATTATCATCATACCAGAAATTCGTGAAATTATCTGTGTCGGTATCGACAGTGACCTTGACATGTATCAAGCAGTGCTTTTGAAGTTAATCATGCAACTCTATGAGGAAACTTTTTGATATCACGTATTTTGCCAAACTATTTGTCATTGGGGCTCACTCAGCCTTCAATATGTCAGCTAATTCCTCAGAAAATAATACACTTCCGATTTGGGTGTTCATTGAGACTTATGAGTATAGAAATTCAGTATTAGTGGATGAAATATTGCTGAAACGGCGTAATACATCATGACATAAACTTTCTGAATAAAAATAAAGAAATATCGTCTGGAAACGTCTCGAAACTTTAGGATGGGTACATTCATATACGTCCTTCATTTCTCGATGAGATCTCACGAGGGTTAACTTTATGAAGAAACTGTGGATAAACACATCCAAACCAGTTATTATATCTATGGAGAAACTATACAGTATTGAGAAGGAATATTCTGAGATCAACTATGAACATGAAAAATTGGATATACATTTAGAATTCGCACTCTCTATATGTGATGAAAATATCGATTCTATCTCGGTTTATTCTGTTGAATATTCAGAATAAGTGCATATTCATATTTCTATCTGAGGAAGAATGCAAATTCTCAACTTCAGAAGATTTAGTGTCCAAAAATTTTTCATCGTGTGTTCAATAGATATAATTCAATGTTCGGCGTGGCATATAGCCAGGAAAGTAGTTGTTTTCTGTTGAATAAAGGAATGATTCATCACATAGAAAATACGAATTTTCAATGTATTCCTTCATATGTCGCCGTCAAATAGTGAATGCCTCGTCATTTCACGTATTGCCGGCAAACAGCGTAACTCTAAATTTCGTACACCCATTTGCCCAATAGTTTCATTCCCTGTAATGACGAAAGGAAGGTCCATTTAGGCCCAGTCAGCTTAGGTTGTTCAGAAGCAGAAGTCTCTTCTGTTCTCCCAAGTAATTTTCTGAAAAATATACTTCCTAGGAAGAAAGTTCATTTGGGCGGACAGATAGTCTCCCTTCTTTGTTACGCTGTTTGCCGAGAATACGTGAAATGACTAGGCATTTCAGGGAATGACGGATTTCACTAATTGACGCCGATATATGTCATTACATTTCAACCACATCGGATCCTAGGAATGGAAATTGTAGAGAAAGTTCATGTAATCATTTGTCTAGAAACGGTGCCCTAGGAGGTTGAAGGAATCTAGGAGAGTTCCAAAATAACCGATTCTTTTTATATGCATATTTCTATAGCCGATATGATTAGGAGCTGAGCTCTTTTGTTTCTCAATATTTCAACTAAAAAATGATAGGCACTCTTGTTCAGTCTCGACTCTCGATGACATTTACCATTTCCGAGACGAATCGATATTGAAATTTTGCTGCGTGAGAAGAAAAAAGGTGCTTTTTGATTTATGGAGGGTGCGATAAAAAGAATATATTGAGGAATAATATGGTAGGTACCTACCCTATCGAAGAAGAGTTCTGTTTTCATAACGCAGCAGATTTCTGAAATCGATTCATCTCGAAACATTTGTATACCACTTATGAGTAGAAGAGTTGAGATTTCCATATTTCCTGGTCAAACTGCCGAAACTTGCGGAAAGAAAGGGGCCGTTCACGCCCCTGATCGAGAGCTCGCATTCTTCAAATCAACAAATTGGTCCTGAAAAGTTGTTGATGTTTGGAAATTGGATATTGGATATTTTATTCCAGCTATTTACAAGAAAACACCATCTCGGACTCACCTTCAGATCGCTATAATCCCCACAAGAGGCTCTTTCAGACTGTACTTTCAGGAACGCCGGTTAAAGTTTATGTTTGCTTCAATGAAAAATGATTTTCGTGGCCTCACTCTTCTAACTTTAAATAAACACTTTCAACAATTATTTTTGCTTCAACAGGCAAACATTTTCGGCTACCGCTTGAAACGGCTTTTGCACTGGACATCTTCAAACACAAACAAACTATCCCTGCAGAACTCAATAACTAACAGTATTCCAGATTGTGTCGAGCCAACAACATAATAAATACGACCCTGTCACGGCTAATACTTCCCTGGCTTTATCGCATGTCATTTTCCCATCTCAAGTCAGGTCAGATTCTTAGATATTGAAATTAACTATACTGGATCAACTTGAAATGGTTGATTGCGAATACATATCATTACCCTTCAGATATTGTGCCTTCTTTCCGAAACTGAAGGTTTATTCAACCTTTGCACATGTAATTCTAATCTTTCAGGTTGGGAGAGTCGGATATGACAGTTAAGCAAGCTAATTCAAGTTGAGTTTATTGTACCTGTATTTCACCTGAAGAAGCTACTGTGTTAGCAAAACATGTCGTGGGTATGAGAATTTTGTCGAAATCTTATCGTTTGTGAAGTTTTTTACATTCACTATGGATTTCCTTCAAATAACGGCCAAGTCAATTGGGCTCTTTTCTACCTTGAACGAGAGAGAGAGAGAGAAGTTCTCTCCTCTTCCATCTTTCTCTTTGATGCTACCAACGTGGCCGCATTGAAATATAGAGAGGTCCGATAAAGCTTTCCTTGTTTAGCCTCTAATATACGCCCTTTATACGCCTCTGAACTATTTTCGATGTTATTCGCGATTGAAAATAACACGTCTCTTCATTTGACAGTAACAACTTGAATTCTGAGTGGTTTTATTTTTGATGATATAACCAATAAGCACAAGTACAAAACAAATGTGAACCAATAAAAACAAAGAGAACATGTCGCTTTGACAGCTTTCAAGATCTTCGATAGGTGGCGGCGTACGCTTATTTTCTATCACGAATAATGACATTATTTCCTTCTGAACTGACATATTTCATTTGAAGTGAACAGACTAATCAAGTTCTTTTGAAAGGACACATATCAACTGATTTAGTTCAGTTATAGTGAGATATTGCAGTTAGTTCAGATTATAATGATGTGATATATGTCTATATCATAAATGTCATTGACTGATAACCTTTCAAATTCTTGAAATGAAATTACAGATTGAATCATACTTATTTCGAGATATTTTGTTAATATCGTTAATTTGACACTCTGTTGAATTCAAAAATAGTTCAGTGGCACAAACTAGATGTTAGACAAGGAAAGATTTATCGGACTTCTCTATATTTCAATGCGTTTGAAGATTGAAGAGAAAGATGGAAGAGGAGAAAACTTCCCTTCCTCTCGTTCAAGATAGAAAAGAGCTCAATTCAAAAAAGACAACAAGTAACAATGCAATATTTCAACAAAATTGTAACAGAGAGTTTTGCGGTCTTCACGGGAAAGCAATTTTTATTAAGATTTTTGACACCATGTACATACCTTGGAAACTGTGTATCTACAGACCCATGTTTACATACATCGACATCAGTCGAAAAATCAACACCCTGTGTATGTACAGAGTAATTCACCATAAATGTCCCCCCCTCTAGCTCACTCATTTTCGAACCGTTTTAAGAATTTGAAAGATAATCTAAAATGATTTTTCAGAATTTTTATCCCGTTGCATCAGAAAATACAGGGTGCTCGGAACAAACGATCTACAGAGTACTAATTGTTTTTTTTTAACGAGATTTTCCAACTTTAGGATTTTTTGTGCCGAAACTATTCATTCTTGGTCAAAACGGCTTCTATGTTTCCATGTTAACTTTTGATTTACTATCAAGTGAAATTTAATTGGAACATTTACAGGGTGGTTCAAGATTCCGAATTCTGGTCACCTTGTATCTGTTCCAATTAATAAATGTCAGTAGATAGTAAATCAAAATTTAAGATACGGACATGAAAACCGCGTGACCGATAATGAATAGTTTCGTCCCAAAAAAATCCTAAAGGTAAAAATCTCGATTTTGTACACCCTATATCTCTGTAATCAGTCCCGCTAGACCCCAAGTGTGATACATTGATCGAATCAGCTCTTCAGGGAGAATCTAAAAATACAATGAAAAATAGGGTGTTTCATTTAAAAAAATCAAATAGTATCCTGTAGATCGTTTGTTCCGAGCACCCTGTATTTTCTGATCTAGCGGAAAAAAACTTTATCGAAAATCATTCAAGATTATATTTCAAATTTTAAAATCGGTTCAAAAATAACTGAGCTAGAGGGGGGGACATTTATGGTGAATCACCCTGTACAGGCGCCTATTATGACTGTAAGATCTGTCGATAGTTTCCTCTCACACACAGGTAGTTGTTCTTCTTTTCATTTCTTCAAATCGGATGAATGAATAATTGAATGCTACATCCCGCCCTGCCGAACATACACCGCTCTACCCAGCTAGTTATCTAACAAATGGCTTCCTAAGTAGCAGGCACATTCTCTGAGTGATTCCCTGAAGACTTCAGTTGGGAATTCGGCAGTGTTTGTGCGCAACTTGTCGTTTGAAGTTTCGGGAAGAGACGATGGTAATTTCCAAGTCGCTTTCTGGCAATGTTCACACAGTTCACTCGAACATAACAAGCTCACGGACTCGTGGGAGTCTGGCGTTGGCGCGTGCCTTCAAAAATATATTATAAACAAACAGAGGAGGAAAAAGAAGGATTCGTTATGAACGTAAAAATGTTGTGCTCAAAACGTTTCTAGGTGTTTTGCATGAGATTTTGTTTGTTTGTCACTGATTCAACCACCTGCACCTATCTATAACTGATGGAGAAGATGATTTCAAAGTAAATGATTTAAAAATTCCAGTGTTATCGTGATATTAAAATCATTAGAAAGGAATGAGGAATACAACAACCAAAAGAGAAAATTCAACATGCATTCTTCCGAATGGAGTCAATCTCATTGTTTCCTTTCAGTTCGCTATAGATAGAACATGGTATTCAATGTTGAAATCCGATCATGAGAATAGGACACTCAAGATGATTTGATGAAAACATCATATAGCTCATCTGTTTGCCAACGTCACATAGTTTGTCACTGAGAAGTGGCAACATTGATAAATGAACGAGAGTTGAACTCTAGCTCCTATAAGGAACTAAAAAAGATCCACTAGATGTCATCAAGAATAAACAACATTGTTACGGTTGATTATTTGGGTTGGGGCGCATACCTGATTTGTTTTCGATTTCGACGGATTTGGCATTACATACCCATGCTGGAGATATAAATACACCTTATTATAGTTGAGTATAGGAATTATAAACATTCCGGCTAAGAATTTTTGTTTTGATCAAGGAGGCCGTCAAGATTCACATTTATACTTGTTTGATCTGTATTTCATTCGTTATTCTCGGGATGGATAAATTGTTTTCGAATGATCACGGCAAGCAATAGTTTTTTGTCTCAAACAACGATATTGTTCACCTCCATTTGATTATCAAGTCAAACACAGTGTAGTATGGAAAGAAATGAATAATCGCTATTATTATTTTTGATATGCTCACTAACCTAACATTTTCCACTATACCTGGCATTGGCTTGATGTTTGCCATTAGAGCATCTGGTCTATACACAAATATGTCACTCTGTGGTTGTATCTATATTGATACTACAATCCGAACATCCTTGAAAATAAAATGAACCTGCTGCCAGTGGCGGCTCCTCAGAAGAGGCAACGGTGGCTGAGCCTCCTCAGAGATTTTCCTTAAACTAATATTATCTATACTTTCTCATTGAATGGACACCAAAATACATGAATTTTGATTTTAATTCCTGTTTTTAGTTGAATATTTTTGAATTGGCAACAGTGCTTGCCCACGCATCACACGTTAAAGTCTGCAAATCACGCGTAAAATATTGAACTTGGCAACATCTATAGGAGGCTAGACTCCGTCACATTGCGCAACCTACGCACGCAATGCAAATGCCCGAATACGCCCGAATAGCACGTGTTTGGGGAACGGCTAGTTTATCAATCATAAAGCCACTTTGAATCCTTCAGAATAAAGTTGTCAAATGTATATATAAATTGGATTATTTGTAACCAACAAGAAACCTTTACAAACCAAATTAAATATTAGATCTTCAATCAATATATGAGTTCAAGATATCAACATTTGTTCTTTCAGTCAAACACAATTATAAACATTCAAATTTGAATTTCAAAATTAATGCTAATATACACTCATATTCAACTAGACAAACAGACATGTTTTTCCTCAATGTGAATTCGTTTGACAAATGTTGCTGTCTCTCGGCTTCGCTGAACGTTCCGCCTCGCGAATGCAAAATTCGCTTGTCAAACAAAGTGTCACTTTTGATCCTAATAAAACAGTCTTCTATTATTCTTAATGACCTCCTTTGTCGAACTTGAGCTCCTAGGAACTGAGAGTGTTGCCTAGCAACATGAGTAATAGATACGTCAATTGAGCTGCTAATTTTGGAATTTAAATGGACGACTTTTGTGTAGGTTGCAGGAAGAACTTGCTTTTCTTCTGAACATTGTGGCTGTTGGCTGCTTCAATGACTCTTAGTGGTGGATTGATATAGGTAAAATCGCTGAGTACGCCGCTGTTTCTGAAAAAGGGACTGCAGTATTTCAACATATTATTCGACATCCATTCATCGTACGCAACATGTGCCTCATCATTAGCGGTTTTATTCAATTCCAAAAGCCGATTATCTATCCAGAATGTTCAGAAATTTGTCAATTCGTTTCTCGTCTGATTGGATCCCTGATTTATATCGTGGATTCTCGATGTTCATGGGCAGTTTCCGAGTGAATGATAATGTATGTAACGTGAATGGATGTTACAAAGAATCCATTTGGAAACTGAAATTTTTGGTGCGATTCCATTCAAAAAGATGAATGGGGAAAAATTGACATAAATTGAGGCAATCGAAAAAAAAACCTAGTGGCCCATCGAAGGTGACCCACCCAAGTTTCTCTGTTGTGTTCAGAGCCGGATTTAGAAGTCTGGAGGCTCTAGGACAACAAAAGACTGGAGGCCCCCTGCCTTCTAATTTTTTTCCATATAAAGTTAACAGATTTTTCGGTCAATATTTCTTTGCGAAACTTACTAAATTATTTCAACATGTACAGGGTGTTGCTTAAGTACGTGTAGAAAATTCAAGAGCATGTTGCTGACGTTTAGATAAAAAGAAAAGTTTGTTTGAACATATATCCGCAAGTTATTCGTACTGAGGTACAGAGTGTCAAATTTTGATTGTTATTTCGTTTTTTTGTGAATGAATTCCAAAATAATCCTGATATTTGGGTGAGATACCAAATTTAACTCTGATATCACGTTCATTTCTGAACTCACTAACAAAAAACAGGAAAAAAAATCAAACTTTGACACTTTATATCTCAGGAATAAATGACTTGCGGACATATCATGTTTATACGAACTCTTTTCTCATTTTGACGTCAGCAACATGCTCCTGCGATTTTTACGCGTATTTGAGAAACACCTGGTAGAAATATTGAAAGACACCAGAATTACCTGAGAGAAGGTTTTGTCCCATCGAAGTTCGGGTCTATTTTTTATAATTTTTATTTTGCGAATATCCAAACGTGCCGCGAATGAAACTGATCTTAGTTAGTGGCAGTTCGTCAATATTTCCGTGAATATTTCGCCCTCGACGGAAGATAATATCCGATGGACCAGGGTGAGACTCATGTGGTGGTCACACTACAAGTATTTCAATCCACCATGTTGGAGTTTTACATTCTTGATCTACAAAGCGCAAATACGACCTGTTCTAGAATACTGTTCCCACATATGGGGTTCAGCACCAAAACATACGCTGATGCTCTTAGATTCCATCCAGAGAAGAGCCATTCGCCTGGTGGGTGACGCCACACTCACTCACTCTTTGACATCATTGGAACACCGTAGAAAGGTCGGCGACCTTTCACTTTTCTATCGATACTTCCATGGAAAATGTTCTTCGGAAATCTCTGCTATCATCCCTTCACTAGCAATACCAATCAGACGAACTAGACAAGCCCAGTCAGCACATCCTTTCGTTGTCAACCTCGAAAGATGTCGAACAGCACTTTATCAAGACTCCTTCATCCATAGAACGGCTAGGCTCTGGAATTCATTGCCTGTGGAAGTATTCCCAACAACATATAATCTCCAAAAGTTCAAAAAAAATTCCAATACCTACCTCCTGTCCCTATCCTCCCTAGGAACGCACGATGTTCTTTGAACATTATAGGGATTCCCTTTCGTGCGCTCCAAGCGATAAAAAAAAAAAAGATAAAAAAAAAAGAAGAAAAAACTTGATATCACACATGACGGAAGTATGTCCAGAATGATAGCAGAATATGAATCGCTGTGCCGTGGATTGGGCTCAGACTGAGGGAAAGAACCAAGTAGGTTTTCGAAATCTACCATTCAATTGGTATCGAATGGCATAATTCTCATTTTGTTATCGAGTCGCGAGATCGAGAGTAAATTTCCGCACAGGAAAGTGCAATTCTTCAATCATTTTGTTCAGGATAGTGATTGGCGCAGGTGCCATTCAATAAACTACAATTGGTTTACATCCCATACTGCACTCAACGTCCTGGGGACATCCAGTTTAGGTCCCATTTAGGTCTGAACGTCCGGGACCTTTTCAAGATGTACTGAAAACGTCCATTTCTGGACGAACTGGGTACGTACGATTCCGATGTACTGGGTTCGTCCAACTCTGGACTTTATCGACTTTTTGTTTACGGGATTGAATAAATTGTTTAATGATAATCGAAATCATTGCATATATAATTTCTACCCTCGATCTCTAGAATCTATTCATATAGGAACCTTGCATACATAAACATAATACAATGCTCACAATAAATTCATTAGTCACTGGCCCCACCAGATCACAAAACATCTACTAAGGTTTACTCTGCCGTCGTGATTATCTGATTCTATGAAAGTATCGATGTGATGAGTCAATCGGCATTCGCACATAATAGTGCTTGTTGTATACTTTCAATCAACAAGTGTTCTTAGAAGTAATAGGTTGAGCATCAAATCTGTCTGGTGATCTAAAGGTCGTGGGATCGATCCCCGGTAAAAGCGTTTTTTTTTTAATTTTTTTCATTCAAAATAAGACTTTTTAATTTATCTGAATCCCTTTTTTGACTATCTGAGTGAAAAGAGGCGGATCTACGTTGAAATGTATCCATGGTCCTGAATGGACGTACTGAGGATGTACAAACGCGCTGAATCTGGACGTCTCCAGTACATACCTGAACGTCGACCGTACCAAATCTGGACGTCCCCAGTACGTACGAAACCTCTTTGCCGGACTTTCTCAGTACGTTTTGGGGACGTACTCGTGCTATATGGGATGCCTTTGGGACATATCATTTCGTTATCAGTTGATGAGAGTAAGAATTGGCATTTTAATGAACCCAATTCATGGACTTCGGATTTGAAATGAAAAATACAGTGAGATCGACTCGAGAGAGAAAGAAACTGCATACATAATGTTTTTTCGTTTCGCGATATTTGTACCAGTTTAAATGCTGCAAACTTATTTGACAGCAGAACAGATTCAGCTCCGGAGCTTACATTCCGTATATTATGGCAACACAACTTCCTGAAATATTGGCCTACAGCATGTCGAGGCTACCCTCCGAACAAATAAATTTCTTCCTTCGTGAAGCATGCCCCGAAACATTGAAATTCCTAAATTATGAACACTGTTCCTAAAATTGTGCCCGAGCATACTTCGGATCCAGAAGCTGTTTATAACCCGTTCGAGAAAATTAATCTTGGACTGAATATAATAACGTTGGTCAATAATATGTCACCATTTTGGTGACCTAATAAAAATCCTTCCTATGAATTTTTGGGATTTCATCTCCAAGTCTGCAGAATATTAGTAGTGATGAATGAGTAAGAATTGTGTGAAATATAAAGTTCCACAAGGAACCGTGACTGGTTGAAAACTTCAACGTTGAAATTTGGTTGAAAAAAACGAGAAATTAATAATAATAATAATAAACGTCTTTATTACTTCTGAATAGAAAATGATATATAAAGTATGGGTGGATAATAATTTTCAGAAGCAAAGGGCGAAGTTCAACTCAGTTTCTAGATGACTCCGTCCACTGAATTGCTCTACCACTTAACCCTCAAATACCTCTACAATTCAACATATAGGAACAACAAAGGAAGAAATTAGAAAAAGTGAAAAAATAGTACATATGGATGATAACATATAATAGGAAGTCTGAATGTTGTTATTGATTTGAATTAAACAGATGTGAAAATATATTCGTTTTGAATTTATGAAACACTGCTGATTTCAATTGATGTGGAATATTATTGTAAATATGGCATATTTGATAACTGAAGCATCTTCGGAAAAGTTCTGTTTTGAAAGGGGGAGGAGACAATACTCCTCTAAATCTAATATTCACATTGTGAACGTCCGTACGGAAAACAATTTTTTTATGGAGATAGGAAGGTTTTTTACTGATGATAATTCTATGAAAGAGGTTAGCGGTCTGATGAAGTCTCCTGTTTTCCATAGTCAGCCAACCAGCATCTTTCATCTTATGAGAGATTCTCTGGCCTCTTCTTATCCCATACATCAATCTCAAGCATGAATTCTGGAGCTTTAGTATCTTATTTTTGTAATGTTTTGTTAAATGTGGTCCATAGACACAATTGGCATAATTGAAATGTGATAAAACGAGAGTTTTACACATAATAACTTTCAATTTGAAAGGAAGAACATGCCTAACACCATAAATAGTTTTCAGCGAAGAATATGCACGTCGCAAAAGATTATCAACATTCTTTTCAAATCTAAGAGTATGATCAAGGATGACCCCAAGATTTTTAGCTTCCTCTACCAGCTGAATTGGTTCACCATTTATTGATATATTTACGGATTCTAGTACTGCAGATCGTATGGTTTTGGGTCCAAACAGTAACACATTAGACTTACGAGAGTTTAACAGTAGACAATGGTCTGTGGCAGTTTTAACAAACTCATTCAGATTTTTATTGATTATTTCACAGGAAACTTCTACACTTTGAGGAGGAAAGCTGTAATAAACTTGGGTATCATCTGCGTAAAAGTGCACTTTACATTCATCCAGATTATTGATGAGATTTGAAGTGTAGATTGCGAATAAAATTGGTCCCAAAATTGACCCTTGTGGTACTCCCCGCTGAAGAGGAAGTAGAGATGAGAGCACCTCACCGATTGCAACTCTTTGAGTTCTATTATTGAGGTAATTTCTAACCAATGTTATAGCTGCAGCTGACAGGCCAATGTAATGTAATATGGATATCAACAACTCATGATATATAGTATCAAAGGCTCTGCTGAAGTCGAGTAGTACCAGAGCGGTACAATCCCCGTCATCTGTTGCTCTGACAATATCATCTACAACATGTAGCAGTGCTGTTGCACAACTGAACCCTTTTCTGAATCCAGATTGAACAGATGGTAGCACATTATATTTCTCAGTATGTTCCAAAAGTTGACGTTTTATTTCCAACATTTCCTTACATTCTGTGATCTACAACCACTAGGAAACGTTGAAACAAAACTTTGATACTTTCAAGCAATTTTTGTTGATTCCAACGTTTGAAATCCACAAATTTATAACTCTTGGTGTAGGTACTTGATACGTCGTTAAATCGTGAACTAATAATGTTTAAAATACTTCAAAAAAAAACTCATCTGAAAACATCTATCATTATCTGAAAAAGAATCAATTTTCATCCAATACATAGTTGAAAACCTATAATTGTGTACTGGTTGATAATAACGTGTATATCAGCGACATTTTTGCGTTATTTCAACCAACATTTGCTGTAATTTTACTACATTATTTCGACGTATGTGTGATTACTGGGATATCCCCGATTCAGATGTGAGAAGTCTAACATAAAAAACAATAGAATGACGCAATGTCCAATAATTCCGTTGTCACCTGGTATGTCATTCCTTTTTATATAACAAATTTGATTCAATCAAATAAGGAATTCATCGTAGTCAAGAAATCATCCAGATCACATCTCTTGGTATCATCTAATATTCACTTCATCGCTGTATATATTTTCTCGGTGTTTGATGGCAGTAGAGGTGACGTTGAAATTTCCTCACATTGTACATTTTCAGATTTCCCATTAGTTTTCAAGGACCTTTTCTATGCTCATATCCGAGTCAGCAGCCACACACTTAATTCTTCACGACCGACTAAGTATTTAATTTCTTGGTGCTTGGCACCGAAATAAATGGCGTAAAACCTGGAAAGCAGCAAAGGCGTCCATATAGGGAGATAATAGGGATAATTACCCCCTCCCCAAGAAGAGGAAAGATTCGATTGTTTATTTGTTTGGTTGTATTGAATAGGCTCGGCTCCGAAACTGCTAGATCGATTTGAGAAATTATATCACCATTAGAAGCCGGCACTATTCCTGATGAACCCTGAGACAGTAAGATATTCTGATATGCTTGAGAGGATTCGAAAGAAATTCTTGAGGTCTATGCATTCGAAAAAGTATGGTGTTTATTCAATGTATGTATCTTATGAACACCAGAGAAATTATTTCAACATGGTGACGCTAAGTAAAAGGCGTGAGAAAATTCAAATTTCGTTTATTTTTCATATTCCACATAATCTGATTAATGTACCTGATATACTAATAAATATTCACATCAATGAACCTGATATGAGACTGAGATACAAACAAAAATCAATTTTCAAAATATGTTACAGAATTTCTCCTATGGACAGCTTTTTAACTACTTTTCAACACGAAAAATTGATATCTGATCTATTTCTAGAACTTCACTTTTTTCTAACTTTTAATATTAGGTTTCTTCAACTTTTATGTGTGAATAATGTGTTCCTGAATCATTCAAATTAATAGAGTATGACTTTAATTAGTTTTAGTTTTAATTTTGTCTGTCTATAAAACTGATGCATGTTATTAGAATTAGTCTGTTTGTAATGAGTATGAATAAATGAATGAAACAAAACATATGCTACTTCTGACCACAAGAAAATTCATTATTCATACGAGGAACGGGTAATATATAGAACAGTTGGTAGTGAAAATCATTCTTCCTTACTTATCTTCTTGACATAACTTCTGAACGGCTGAACCGATTGGGTTGAAATTTTATACTTATGGGTTTTTCGATAGTTTCCTGGATTATTTTAAAATCTACAATTATTAGACGAGGAAGGTGGCGCTGTTGTCGGTACGTCAACTACTAAATGACTTGACCGATTGGGTTGCAATTTTTGATAACATTGGGATCTCGGTACCTGTGTGAGAGAAAGAGAGCCGGTTAAATTGAGGAAGTTTCAGCAAATTCAATCGTGATTGAGAATCTGTCGAGAAATATTGACTAGCTTCAGTCATTTTTGCGTTATTCAGAACAAACTGAAATTTAGAATTCTTGTTTTTCTCGAATATGTCGAAAACTGATGATTGTTTGAAAAGACGATTTCAACATTATGATGGAACTTTTTGATAATCATTTGAATGGTTTTGTCAATTTTTGTAAAAAAAGAAGAGAAAAGCCAACAATAAGTTGGAGGTCATATCTCAGAAATGTGATATTTTCAACTGAAACAGAAAACCTAAGCTGACAAAAACCAAATAGAAGATTAATAAAAAGTTCAATGAGAATGTTGAAGTCGTTTACATATATACTCAATATTTTTCGAGATATTCAAGAAGAACAAAAATACAAAATGTCAAGCGTCAGGCCTAGATGAATTGAGATCCCTGGGAAAAATTCAAAAGTTCAATAATATACAGGGTGGTGTCAATTTTTGAAAAAATGATAACTGCGCCATATTAACAATATGACAGTTACCAACAATCAACATTGGCCACTGTGTGGAGCAGAAAAAATTATAAAAATCCTCATAAAGAAAATAAACGAATTTTCAGATTGTGGATTCAGTTTTCGATTTCGATTTATTCACATGCTTATCTTTCACTCTGTTACATATCCCATGAGTTCTTTTATACATATAAGAGGAGAAAAATAACGATAACAGTTCAATATTCTGTCCTTCAATTGATAGTAAATCATCTGAGCACTGATATGCTTGTATTATGTATTATGTATCATGTATTGCTCTATCAACCGATGGAGAAGATGAAGAATTGTAATATGTGCCTACTCATATGGAAAATACAATCAGAGTATTGTGAGTGAATACCAACACCAGAATAATATAGTTTTAGTAGAAATGGTTGAATGAAGAGAAACTGTACAACTAACAGCTTACAGGGTGAGTGATATATTTCTTACTTCCGGTTTATTCAGAAATGAGGTGTTTCCACACCAATGCCCAACCCTGTATATTATTTATGACTATCTTAATATAACCTCATTTTTTTTCATCACCCAAACGAAAAGTCAATCCCCTCGAAGAAGAAAAATCATCGACGCCCTTGGAAAGCAGGGAAGTGTGTGTGGAATGCAATTACGCAAGGTAATGATAGGGTTCTGAGGGCAGACTTATCATTCCTAACAGGAGGTTTCCAGCAAAAATGTTTGTTCGTCTGGTAGGCAGGGTTTTTGCCTTCGACGGCTAACGACCTCGGTTTTTGAGTTGCGAAAGCGATAATTGCTATCAGAAGTTTGATTTTAATGAGGTCGATAATCAGCGAATCCCGTTTCAGATTCTGAATTCTCATAATAGTGTTGTGAGAATGCCACAGAGGTTCACGGATACCTTTCAACCTACTCGTACCTGAGCTTTAATTGCCTGTTATAGTTTAATAATGATGAGTTCAGCTCGACTGTGGTTTTACGGATTATTATAATCCTGGATGTATTCGGATGGAAGAAATTTTCGGGATAATGTTCTGGAAATATCTGGCTAAAATACTGTCTGATCAGAGAGGTGTAATAACATTCACTAACATTGAGAAATGAAGTTTCCCAGGGGTCTATTCTCGGACCGTTGCTCTTTATAGTTTACACTCACGAGTTTTCCAAATGTCTAAAATATTGCAATTCTCACTTCTATGCGGACGACACACAAATTAACTTCTCTTTCAAAGAATGAAACATCATCAAAGCTTGTAATTTCATTAACGAAAATCTCTGTTTGCTAATTGCACTCTCGAATAAATTTTGCCTAAGCATTAACACCTTGAAATCGAAGGTACTGCCCTTTGGAAGCGCAGCTTCGCGAAATAGATGCTTGGAGCTAGTCAATATTGTTGCTGTATGCTGTATGCTAATCGGTCCATTCTGAGCAGAAAACTAAGAATTATCCTGTGTGAAGCTCTGGTGCTGTCTCATCTCAACTATGCAGATATTGTTTATGGCCCTGCCCTAACTAGTACTGATAGCTTTCGTATTCAGAAATTGCAAAGTTTCGGATGATCTAAGGGATATCGGATGGCTCAGCATGAAGAATAGAAGTCTTCTACATTCCTCTTTATTTTTCGAAGAAATAATAATCTCACAGAAACCAAAATACTTTCACAGCAAAATAAAATTTAGGACAGCTGTTCATAATCTGAGTCTTCGACATAAAGCTTCGTTAACACTACCTATCCTTAAAACTGTGCAGTTCAGATCTTCTTTCTCTTTTCAAATCTTTGAAAACCTCAACTTCAATTTGAAAAAAATAGAACTTATAAAGGCTTGTGTGAATATTATGTTTATATAGAATAATATCCTGATTATTTGGGGAAATGTACATAAATATTTAGAATAGGAAGAAGCTCATCCATAACACATTTCCACCCATTGAAAAAGTCATCGAATTAGCTGCTTATAACCAAATAAGAGAGTACTTTGAACATAACAATATTATTATGGATCATCAGTCAGGATTTCGAGCCAATCATTCATGCGAAACTGCTATACAGTTCACACTGTCCAAGTGGAAACTAATCAAGGATGAAAACAAATATATTGTAGCTGTCTTTCTTGACTTCAAGAGAGCATTTGAAACCATTGATATAGACATATTGCTGCAAAAAATGAGATATTATGGGGTAGGTGGAAAGGTATTCGACTAGTTCACATCTTATCTTACTAATAGATCTCAGCTGACCAAAGTGAATGGAAAAGTTTCATCTAGTGAATGTATTAAGACGGGTGTTCCTCAAGGTAGTGTTATGGGACCATTTCTTTTTATACTCTATCTGAATGATATCAATTTCATCGAAGATGTTGAGTTCATAAAACTTTTTGCAGATGATACTCTTGTTGCAGCAAGTGATGAAGATTTGGATATTGCTATAGGTAAAGTAAATAGGGCTCTGGATAAAATATCATCATTTCTGAATATAAATAAGTTGAAGCTCAATCATCAGAAAACTAAAGCTATGGTTATTACTTCCAAGTACAAACAAAGTCAAATTAATTATCAGGATATTAACATAGAAATTTATGGTGACAAAATAGAAATTGTAAATGAAATTAAATATCTTGGCGTTATTGTAGACAATACACTAGACTTTAAGTCCCATTTTATGTACATTTACAAAAAAATCGTCAAAAAGCTGTTCTTCTTTTCTAGAATTAGGAACAATTTATCTTTTCAGTCATCTGTCACTGTATACCGAACAATCATACAACCTCATTTTGATTATTGTGCGAGTTTGCTTTCTCTATTGGATGGTAACGGTGTATCTTCCCTACAAAAATTGCAAAACCGCGGAATGAGAATTATACTTCAATGTAACAGATTAACACCGGTTAATTTGATGTTATCTGTTCTTGAATGGATGACGGTGAAGAATAGGATTAAATATTTCTCTATGATATTTATCTACAAAGTTGTACATTGTGATTTTCCGACGTACTTAAAAGATTTTATAACTTTCAATCATCAAATTCACAATCATGAAACAAGAGGTAGATATGATTTTCATATCAATCGTACAAAATTGAAGGGTACTATGAATTCATTATTCCACCAAGGTTTAGTTGATTATAATAAACTACCCATGGAAATCAGATCGAGTACTACAATCCATGTTTTCAAAGAAAGACTCAAAAGTATCTATATGGTTTATTCAATATGAATTATAATTCAGTGTTTTGAATGGAGATTTAGGTCCTACTAAGAAGTTAAAGATATTCATTATACAGGGTGTTATTTAAGTACGTGGCCAAACTTGAAGGGGTGATTCTTTGGGTGATTCTAAGACGAAAAGTTCAAGTAAACATAGGTCCGGTAATGCTTCGTTTTCAAGATACAGGATGTCAAAATTTTTAAAAGAAATCGTTTTTTCGTAAATATCTTAATAATCCTTCAACCGATTTTATTGAAATTTGGCAGTGTTATTCAAGGTCGTAAAGGGCTAATTTAACCCTAACTATATCAAAAATATTAGTAAGACCCCAGTTTTCGATGGTTTGGTAGTTGAAATGTTTTATTGTGTTGTCACAGGGATGTGCAATGAAGTGATTTTTATGTTTTTTCTCAAAAACAAAGCAAGAAACGAAAAAAATTCTGGAAATGAAAAGTTGTAATTTCAGTTGCTCAATGTGAAACAAATACAAAAATTGCAAAAAAATCAGTGGCGCACATTTTATCTGTCAAAAATATTGGTTACATTGCCTTCCGGGACGCCACTGGACATGATAATTTTGATATAGTTAGGGTTAAATTAGCCTTTTACGACCTTGAATAACACTGCCAAATTTCAATGAAATCAGTTGAAGGGTTATTAAGATATTTACGAAAAAAACGATTTCTTTTAAAAATTTTGACACCCTGTATCTTGAAAACGAAGCATTACCAGACCTATGTTTATATGAACTTTTCGTCTTAGAATCACTCAAAGAATCACCCCTTCAAGTTTGGCCACGTACTTAAATAACATCCTGTATTTCATGAAATATTTATTTATTGTACTGTGTTGAAATTACATTTCATTTTATTTTAATTTTTATCATCTATATATGTTTCATATTTTTTGTATGTATCACTATTTTCATTTATATTTGTAAATTAGGATTTCCTATTTAAATAAAGATTATTATTATTATCATTATTGATGGATGAACTCCTTATTACGGTTGAGTGGAAGAGCAATTTGCGATCTAATCGTGAAATTGAACTCTGCCGTTTGAGAAACATATATGTATTATAATACCTGTTGTACATTTATGCTGACTCAATAAAATCATTTATTATTATTATCATTTCTCTGAATTTCCCGAATTTCATCTCTTTGTCTCTTTCAATAAAAATAACAATATTCTTGTAGGGACAAAATATCACTACTCTCCAAATTTTACTATTGAGAATTGTTATGTAGTTACACCTTGTTCGAGATTTGTTGAAGAAGAATAATGTTGAAAAATATAGAACTTCAATTATCTATGAACGTTCCAGAAACGTGATGTACGAATGGTAACCGTTCCACTAAACAATCTACTACTCCACTTATGTAACCCTTTTCCAGAGAGTAATTCTCCGACGAAGATATTCTTCTGGTTCCATGTTGCCCTGTACATTCTTGCGTCACTCTTCCATATGACCGAATTCCATAAAACGTGATATCTACACAAAGCAACTGCTTTCTGGACAAATGATCCGGCTAAAATGACAACCGTCATATTTCAGTAGAGCTTAATTTTATTTTCCGGAATATATGTTGGACATTCTGCGCTGTAGTTGAAGATAAAGCCTACCAAGTTGTTTCAAGCTCGATGGGCCACAGTTTCCCGAGAATACCGGTATTAGGCCAAACAGAAGGACGAAATCCTTTTTTAATATGACTACTCTATTATCTTGTTGAGCTTGTCTCGTTTTTTCGTCTTGGAGGAATGTAGCAACGAATTTATTTGAAGGTTAACGAACCATGTTTGAAATAATTAAAATAATAACATGGGATTTTTTGAGGATATGAGACATAAACCCCTTCAATCCCTTTCTTGTAGTAAAGCCGCAGTGGAGATGGAGTATTTTCTGCAATGCATCAGTGAAATTATACCAATAAAACTAATTATCCTCGTTTGTGAAAAGAGAGGGACTTCTCCTTATACTTTGATAGTAAAATTTTCATAGAGAATATTTGTGAATGAAGACATGGTTTGTTGATGATTTCACCTAATGCAAGCATAGGCGTCCACTTTTCAAATTTATATGCTCCCAAAAATGGCAAAATAGTTTGGGATGGACATTTAAAATATCATGGTTAGTTGCCCTGACGGTGTAGGAGTTGAATGTAATCAACAAATACCTCAAAAGATTTTCCCCTTTATATTAGTTGTCGTGTTTCGCCAAATTTTCATAGTGTCATCAATTGAAGGAAAATTGAGTGCTGCTCGTTTTCGAATTGTCACCCTGTATGTTCTCCATTGATAACGACCTCCATAAAATAGATTCACATGAAATAGCGATGCATCACAATTATGTTAAATGTATGAAACATTAATGGGATGGGGAAGTGATTGCCGTTCATTCCCTTCAATTTTATTATTCATATTCATTTCCATTCAGAAGATGAGCTGTTTGTGAACCACGTCTCAAACATTTTCTTGAATATTCCAAACGGAGAGCCAGAATTTCTGATCAACCTACACATGTTTATTATTCATTTTCAATTGTGTGTATTCCACAACAAGTATTGGAATGACCTATATATTCCAAACGAATGGAATGTCTTCAGGAATAGCGGGTTTGGTATGAACTAGAATGCCTCAAACATCTCACTTCCCTCCCTTTAGAGAGTGAGGATACGCTTGTCATGTTGATAAACAGCTGAACAAAATACTTGAGCCACAAATATGTTCCAAGAATAATTTTCTTGTACCCCTCATTCGACG
This sequence comes from Phaedon cochleariae, assembly GCA_918026855.4. Lineage (NCBI taxonomy): Eukaryota > Metazoa > Arthropoda > Insecta > Coleoptera > Chrysomelidae > Phaedon > Phaedon cochleariae. Next base: position 71,188,921 of record OU896707.1, on the reverse strand, counting down.
AGTGTATAGACATGTAATTATTTCAAACCCCAACAGTGGCGCAACAGCATAAGGCACATAATCAGATAACGCTCATTATGTCGATAATGAGTTATATCAATATTATGTCATTGAATTTATATTCATGAAATTAATTTTGGAATTCGAAGCATGAACAAATACTTGAAATCCCTGCTTGTCTCAGCTCAAATGAATGGTAAAAAACATTTTAGGGATTTTGCAATGTTCGAGGTAATCCATCAGAATTAATCATTATAAACCTGTTTTAGATGACCAAGAAATAGCGATTTGAATACAGTTGAAGGTTTTGTGAGAATTATCTCGATTGCTAGTTGATAAGTGCTCGAGTAGCTCTCGAATTCATTAATTTCAATCCACACAACCAGAATCACGTTTATTTCGACACTATTTGTCGTTGTGGAATATTCAATTCCTGAAATGCTGCTATAGCAAGTTATCACACAACACTTCTGACAAGAAATTCGAAATTCGGCATAAAGCCACATCGCACATATTCATTTCCAGTGCACCATTTTTTCCTGCATGTAATTATTTGACGTGGGTGTTAGAAGTTCCAGAATGAGGAAGGAAGCCACAAAGACCGGAATCTACTATCCTCCAACCACATGACCATCTATTTATGAAATTTTAAACGGAACCTGTTAAGACAAGAGAAATTCACCTCCACTGAGATGAATTAGCTAATTCCAGCTGGAAGTCCATGTTTTCTCTGAGTACAGCATAAATAAATATACAGGGTGATCATTGAAATGGGAAAGTGAGATAACGGCTTCGCTGTTTGAGATAGATGATCAATAATTTAATTTTTGTGATGGTCTAGGCTCATGAGCAGCACTAATACTTCTTCTTATGGGACACCCTGTATCTAATTGCATCTTCGGATTCTCCTTTGTGAGCTGATTCCATCAATGCATCACACTTGGGGTCTAGCGAGAATGATTACAGAGATATAGGGTGTTCAAAATCGAGATTTCTCAACTTCAGGATTCTTTTGTCTCGAAACTATTCATTATGGGTCAAAACAGCTCACAAGTCTCTATCTCAACTTTAGATTCACTATCAACTCATAATATATTCAATTTGAACGGATACATGGTGGTTCATGATTCTTAATTTTTAACTACCCGGAATTGAAGCTGAGTTTCTGTGACACAGCTTTTACGAAAGATCATAATTATAATCATACCCATGAGAATGATTTGTTGCATATCATAATTGTTGTATTGCAGACAAAATGAGTACTTTTTCTCACTGTTACTTTTTGAAGATTTGCAGGAGATCCGTCCCTGTTTCATTTCCCCTAAGCCTTGAGCACAGCCAAAGGAGGTGTCTGCGGTGATATGTCAAACCCAAAGGAAATCTGATCGCGACATTGGCATAGCCTAGTCACATATTACTGACTCATTGTGCAGCTAATGGCTTAACAAATAGACAGCGATGAAATACAGGGAGAATTGCATTATTCCCTGGCGGATTTGAACCGATGATTGCAATATTTCGTTTAGTTAGTAATATAAGGCAAGCCTCGTTGTAATTTGGGAGGGATTGACTCCAGAGAAGAATTATTATTCGAATTGGGGATACCAATTTCGACGGATTATTTGAAGGAATGAATCATTGTGATGATGATAAGACCCTATTTGTTGCTAGTGGTCAAATACTTAGAATAGATATAATAAAACTTTTTTTTGGTTTCTTGCTCAAGTTCGGTTTTCTTCTTCACGTGTTCCTATTCAATATTCCAAAGGTTGAACGAAATGAAATGTGAGAACGGAAGTATCGACATTTTGTTACATACGCGTGCATTTTTATCAACAGTAAAAACACAAGAGCTTTTTTTATCGAATAAATTTTTCTTGGTTACGAATCACATTAGCCGATCAGTAATTTTACGAGAAAAACTGACATGGAAAAATTGCGATAAGAAAGGTGCATCCTTTTTTATTTATAGCAATGTCAAAATGACTCACGTCGTTGTTAAATAGCGTTGAGTTGGTTTATAGAGATAAAAAAAGAGTCTCAATATATGCTGATGATGACTTTCTGCCGGTCATTGAATATATTATGCCTTGAAGTTGTTAATGATTCTGAGTGATTCAATTTCAAGAATGCGTTCTCGATATTCAATTTAGATTCGAGCGATAGATTTCAATGGATTGAAATGATCTATTTTCAATTCGAGAACATATATTATTACAGTGCATACTATCATGCAATTCGTTACGGGAAACAGGATTTTTATACAAATTAATACTTTGTTGTTGGTTGATTTTATCCGGACAGGCTTTTTTCAAATAGTAGGTACCTCAAAAGAGTCAACAAAATCGGAATGAACGTTCGACAGGCTAACAGAAATAATTAGAATGTCTGTTATTTCATCGACTAAATCGATTGCCACGTTTATACTGCGTGTGTATTTGGTAACCTTACCAAGTATGTCGAACCGAATTCCGACCAAATGAATTTGACATCATCCGTTTACAATCTTGTTCCATCAGATGATTATTGTACCCAACTTCTGCATGGTGATCATTCAGTTATGAAACCAAGGATATTTGACTACTTTGTGACAATGTTTTGCGCACATTTTTCGTTTGATATTGATTTCCCCTCTGATTCTCCCAAAGATCTGATTTTCTGATAATATTAAATACTCTTGGCACTTGTAACCGCTTTTGGTGTAGGTAAATATAATCAAAGTCAAATTTAATGATTTTTTATTGATCCATCATATTTCAGGTTTCGAAACGATTGTGTGAAACATTCAGGTAACACCCATGATGCAGTTGTTTTCAAACAATCTGGCATTCACAAAAATCATGAGCGTTTGATTCCACAGGTGGGGCGATGAAGAATAATGCTGGTTTTTATAGATTTTTTTTATAGATCAATGAATCCTTATGGTAAAGATACCTTTCATGATTGTTGGTTATCTCGCATATCGACTCTTACCATAGTTATTGAAGGGTTATCCAGGTATAGCTACGCTACAACATAACAAGGATCATTCAATGTGTGCCCCAGATCAACTGAAGTTGCAGTGGAAATGGCATTCAGAAGATTGAAAGGAAGGTGACGATTCCTTTCGAATTGGTTATTTGTGTATTATCAAGGTTAGGAATCACTGTTGATCACGAAACAGGAATTCATAACCTCTATTACAACGAAACTATCATTATTTCAAACAAAAATAAGTTAGGATGTGCTAACATCATCTTGCATGGTCATTTTACTATTTCAGTCTGGTAGGCAATTAGGTTATTTAACCAAGTGTACGGATTATTCTACACTGACCAAGAGTATTCAGTTAATAGAGTCATTAGTCAGCTTACTATGACACGGTATAAACATGGCCTATATAAAGCGTTTTTCATTCTGAATTATACCTACTCCTCAGTTTCAGTCGACTCTCAATTTGTTTATATATTCAGCAACCGTCAATAAATTTTCTCCTGCCACAAAATAACACTCTGCGTTTGAAATGTTCTCATTTGAAATCTCAAACAATCAATCGATAGTCAGGAACACCTTGTTCAAGAAATATCTGAAGAAAAATGTAGATGAAATGTGAAATGATCAGAGTTCACTCATATTTCTACGATTCGCCAACGAAACAATTTCATGATATTGAATAAGTCTATAAATCGTTAGTGATTTGCAGTTATAAATGATGTCAGTTCAACAAAATAGTGTGTCAAATATGGATAAGGTTGTGTGGATCGAATGGTACTATGATATTTTATTATTCCTAAATCATACGTATATTTTGATTCAAATATTTTCACTTCATCTTCATCATCATAACCCTATGCAAAGATATAATGTTCGTGTGATGGTCGTTTTCGAGCTCGATACGAGAGAACGATCCACAATCCTACTAGAAGGCATTCCTTCTGCTCGATAATTCCACCAACCTTTTCACAGTATTGTCTCAAAGCGTTTTTGAAGTATAAGCGAAATCATGAATATTTTGTATTGAAATTATAGCCCTGTACTGGAACACAACGTTTTTCCGAACATGAGTTCACAGACACTTCTTCTTTCTACAATCGCCTTTCATTCAGGCGGAAGTATATATGCCATTGGAAAATGTGTCGAGCTCAACATTGATGAGAACTACCGCAGACAAGAGATCATCGTCAGTCTGATATTCAAGCAGCTATCAAAGCACTGAGCTCACATGTAATCAGCTATAAGATAATCTGGGACTGCCTATAGGAGAACTGAAACATCTAGGTATAGCAAAAAATAAGGTCATTCTTTTCTGGATTTCGGGTCCGGGGCATACCGGACTGGAGGGAAATGAAGTAGCAGAATATAATATTCGAATAATAACTGGAGTCCTATCAGGACACTGTCGATTGGGAGGACATCTGAAGAAACTCCGAGTAGTAGAGGAAGCAGAGTGCAGATTCTGTGAGGAAGAGCACGAAACCATATCCTCTCAAACTGTGTAACTCCTCGCAACGCAAGGGCGCTCTGTCTAGGCGCATATGAAATCGAAGGAGGAGATATCCCCTTTTTGAAACCACCCCATATCCCCAACAAGAAGAGGAGGCACAATAGATCACATGGGTCGCAGTATACAAATCACCCTAATCTACACATACATACATACACCCTGTTTATAGTAACTGAGGTGTTTCATAGCAATATTCATTCAAAAATTGTAGTGAATATGGGTATTTCCAGGAGCAATTCCAATCAGACAATCGGGTCGATTCTGTTCGGATCTTGTTGTAACATTGCTAAGATAACAATATTGTTATGATCATAATGTATAGCAATATTGCTAGGCTAATTGGACAAAACACAATTTCATGCGACACTAGCGGCGCTAATGTGAACTACCCGAAACACGTATCATTTTATCGAGGTCATTTTATGTTTATGACTTTTATGAGGTTATTTTTATTTGCTTTGTTTTTTCTCGAGTTTCTGGTTAGATTAACGCCAATTTTGGATATCAAAATGCCTAATGAAAATAGGAAGAATAACACCAATTGTTGCGTTTATGGATGCACGTCTAGGAAGTCGAAAAACCCAGAATTACATTTCCATTATTTCCCTCCAAGTAAGCAACACACAGTTCATTTATCTAATAAAAGAGGAGTCCTCGAAGAAGTTGATCGACGTAAGGCCTGGGAAAATGTGTTGTTAATAGGAAAACCTGTTACCAAACATATGCGTGTATGTTCTAGACATTTCCGACCTCAAGATTATACACTGAAAACAGGTAAGGTTGAGGTTATGTTCCTGAAGTTGATTCTTGATTCTAACTAGTAATTCTTTCAGGGCTTCTTACAAGCAAAATTTCTCCAAGGCTAAGCAGAAAGGCTGTACCATCACAGCATTTACCCAGCAAAGCAACTGATATTATAACAATCAAGTGTCCAAGAAATGATAGGTTGATCAGAAGGCAGCAGTTGAGAGAACACCAAACTCGAGACCAAACTGCTTCAACATCTGAATGTATTGACATGCCTGATATTACAATGGCTCAAGAATTTCAACTCACTGGACTGGAACAAGATGCTGTTAATGGATTATTGCAATTGTATGAAGCAAGCAGGGAAGAGGCACCTACGAAATGTGACAAGAGTTTTCAAGTTCCAAGTGGTGATTTCATGACTGAGTTTTGGCAGACTATCAAGTCTGATTCAATGTTAAATTCCATCAGTGGTGTACCAAATTTTGAGCTGCTGAAAGTGATTTGTAGGTTAATTGATCAGTATTTTCCAAGAAAAAGACATACCATCCTATCTACCTTAGACAATGTATTGTTAGTCTTCATGAAATTGAAACTGGGCATAAAATTCAAGATTATTTCATTTTTTTTTTCATATATCAGCTTCCCTATGTTCCAAGATATTTGGAGAATTTATTCAAATTCTGTCAAAGGTTTGTAAATCATTCATTATTTGGCCATCTGTAGAGGAATGCAGACATAATATACCAACTTCTTTCATAAATTTTCAAGATGTGAGAGTGATTCTTGATTGTACTGAAATTCCCATTGATCAACCAAAATGCCTATGTTGTAGAGTAAAAACATATTCATATTATAAAAAGCGAAATACTATTAAAGTAATGACAGGTGTCAGTCCTGGTGGACTATTAACTTTTGTCAGCAAAGCTTATGGAGGTCGCACATCTGATAAAACAATTTTTGAAGATAGTGGAATTTTGGATATGTTAGAACCACATATTGATGCCATTATGGTTGATAAAGGGTTTCTTGTGGAGGAAAAATGTAATGAACACTTTATCAAAATGATAAGACCCTCATTTTTGAGAAAGAAAAAACAATTTTCTGAGCAGGAATCTATTCACAATAGAGAAATTGCTAGAGCTAGAGTTCATGTTGAGAGGGTTAATCAGAGATTGCGCCTTTTCAATATTCTGAATATACAAATGTCATGGTCTCTTGTGAGACATATTGATGACATAATTACTGTTTGTAGTGGAATAGTGAATTTACAAAACCCTCTATTCTCTGAAGACAAATTCATATAAACACTTTCTCAGTGTATGTTAGTTAGTGATTTTTTTGCTTTCAATTTATATCAACTGTTCTTTATACAAATCAATGTTTCCCTTTTGTGTATCTGTCCTATTAACCAAGTATTTGTTTTTTATTGTTCGAAATGTGTAGAAGCTTGTTGGTATTGAATAAAAAAATATTTTTCTCAGATTTTTATTGGATATATTAGAAAAACAATATGAAAGATAAATAGGTACACACAAATCAACCTTTGATGTTGAAGTCAAATTCTAGTTGTTGCAGTCCTAAATTAATTAATTATTGCTACTACATAATATATACACACACCCCCAACTTTAATACTATGTTTCACAAAGAAAATGTAACATTTTGGTGAAATATTTCTCAGAAATAGATGATATCAATTTCTTTGAAAACTGCTCATCAAATGGAATTTCAAGTTTGAGGTAGCTCTTTGAAAAACTGGAATAAATAATGAGATCACAGATCTTCAAATTCATCAGTGACAAACCTAGCTGGATCTGTCCATAGTAGGGGTGTTTTTTCTTGAGTTCTAATCCAGTGGAAGTGATGTTCAAATAAGGGCATGCTGTTGCAAAAGAATCTGTATCTTTTGTTTTTCCTGTAATAATATTATTACTTATGAAAATTACTAAACCATGAGTATCTACTATTACCAATGAATGGGCATTTTATTTCTACAAGCTTGATTGGAGTTTCACCATCTGTGACTAGAGCATCTGGTGAAAATCCAAGCCAAGAAAAATTATTTGGAATAAGGATACCCAAATCTCCAATCACTTCCAGCTCAGTACACTGTTTATATAATTGGAGTGCATTTTTTTCTTCATTTTTTCCATGCTCTACATATTCATTAGTGAATTTCTTTGGAAAAAAACATTGTTTGGCTTTTCTTTGCCAGCACTCATCACTATTATTTATATTATATGTGAAAATTGAGTAGCATTTGCTTCCTAAAAAATAAATAGAATTGAAAATCATATATATGCTTATGTTGTGCATAAAAGTTTGAAAATTTCACATGTTACAGAAATACCATTTCAACACTACTTACATACAAGTTTATGAGTCTGTTGATTTGTTCATGTAATAATATATTTCAATGAAGGCAAAAATTACAAAATCCACACAGGAGGTAAGAAACAAAGGAGTTGTTACCTGTAATTCTGAATTTTCGAATTTTATGCCATTCCTCTGAATTTTGGGATAATGACAAAGCTTGCAAAGTGTTGCAATTTTCAATAAATTTCCACTTATTTGTGCAACACTCTTTTAGATTGAAGTTTTCCAAATATACATCCTTTGAAAGATTATTCAAAAAATCAGAGGAACCACAATGCACATATATATTGTTGATATATGTAGGTAAACTATTTTCATCTGGTGTGATTGGAAGGACTTCATCCAAGTGTTTTCTTTTTCGAGAACTGAAAAAATTGGTCACATGGTCACACACATCAATTAGCTTTATGAGTTATTTGGTTAGATTATTAATTAAATATGACCTACCAATGTTTACTTATATTGCTGTCAGGTACAGCTTTCATTACAGTTTCTAAGCAATTTTTCATTTCAACTTGTGACAAATCATGAACAACTTTTATTCTACCTCTAGTTTTAACCAAACATGGGTAATCACTTATTGGAACAGGTCTGTACATTTCCTTTGCTTCAGTTTTGGCTCTTTTCCAATAACACTCAACATCAGTAGAGGATAACATTTCAAGATTGCTGATATCCATCCTGAAACAAAAAAAAATGGCCAGAAACACAACTAAACAATAAGTTATGACTTCAGTGTCAGTTAAATTACTAGGGCATGATAGGGCCTCTTAAGTTTTGTAGTAAATACAACCTAGAACAGTTAAGTAATAATGCAGAAATGTGTTTGCATGTTCCTGACAACCCTGCTTTACATGAGCATTTCATCTCCACAATCTTCACATCATTGTCAATCGAAAATGTTCCTTCAATTTGATGAGGTTGTCCTTGTAGTGCTGATGTCTGAAGGCAAAGACCTGCGATTTTTATGCTCTGTGTTGCACTGGACTTCTTCCCACATAAAATTAGATGATTTGCATGCAGTACCTCCTCGCCCTCTACAATACAACGACTATCTGGTTTTGCATCCAAATACTTGAAGATTTCAGATAACTTCAAGAACATACTGAAGAAATTCTGAAAATAAATAAAGAAATTAGATTGAAGTGACCTAACCTCAATTTCTGGAAATCACATTTAAAAATTATTCAGCCATTATTTTATACTTACATGTCGACTGAGAAATTAATAAGAGATATTTTAAATCCAAAACTAAAGAAATATAAAAGAAATTGCTCCAAACACTATCTTTACAAACTATGTTCTCAATGACAAACATTGATAAACAAACACAGCTCATGAAAATATTACGCGTTTCGGGAACACGATTGCAGCGCCACCATCGGTAATTATTTAACCCAATCTGTTTGGACAGAAACTGCAAGATTGGTTATTAGTTTAAGTGATAGCATAATCTTGTTGAGAATTGGAGAATTTTTGAGCTGACAACACCGTTTTTAACTCATTCGTTAAGTAATAGGTACTGTTCTTGCCATTATTTTATGAAGAAGAGTTTATATCTAACCTCCTAAATTAGTCTGTCGTACACTCAGTGCATTTTTCAACATTACATTATTCAAATTGACAGATTTTTTTAATGTGCTGAATTTGGTCTTCGTTGTGCAAGTGATCGTGAATTTTTTTGGAAAAAAACCCGATTCAGCCTTGCTGGCTTATTGAAGCAAATCGCTTGATAATCTTCCTATCAGGCAAGTCAAAGGATTCGCTGGTTTCTCTGATGATATGCCGAAATTGTATTCTCATATGAATTCTCTACAAATTGAAACTTCAAGGAAAGGTTTTCAAGTAGGTGGTCAGACAAGTGAACCTATGTTTATAATCACCTTTTTTCTAAATTTTTCAATTATTCCTTTGCAAATCGGAACTTTGAGGAGAGGTTTTCAAGAAGGTACTTAATTCAGTCACACAAGTCAACTCTCATATTCACCTATTTTCAAAATTTTCAAACACTTGGAAAAATTGTAGTGCACAAACAAAGAATCCACTGCCATTTTCTACCTTGTTATAAGACAGCAAGCTCAAAATTGATGTTGCCGAGATAGCAAAAAAAAAAAAAATCAATGATCAGAATTCCACTTTTTCGAATCTTGCTATGATAGCAATATCTTCTTGACAACCATATTGCTATTTGCAAACAGAATCGACCCGATTGTATTTTTTATGACTATATCATGTCAGAATAACATTCCTCAACATATTCCCAGCCGCAAAAATCACACGATCACCAAGAAGACAAACAGACATCGCCCTATCTGGGAACACGAAACTCTGTCTCAACAAATTCTCCCGGAATATAAAGCGGTTTCTCGAGTTTTTCTTGTTTTCCTCCATCCAGAACAATAGCTATCTCATCGAAAATGCAAGACGCAATCCTTTTCCAAATATTGGCAGGGGATATTAAGGTATATATCTTTAAAACTTGTTATTGGTTTCTTTCTTGTTGCTGCCTGTGGTTTCTGGGCCTTATTGATATTTTTTGTGTCTTCACAAAATTGCGTTTGTAGTGTTCTCATGGGAGCCTCAGTCAAGTTAGCAAATAGTCGGTAATTATTTACAGAGTAGGAGAACTCTGTTGTTGAATCAAACAAATATAGTCAATAACACCATAAATTGGTTACGGAATATAATAGTATATTATGTAACAAGTGTTATAAACGTCCTTTTAGTAACGAGTAGTTTAAGCACGAGCGGAGCAGAGCGGAGCAAAGCGGAGCGAGTGTTTAATAAGCGAGTGTCTAGAAGAGTTTATAAACGCGTTACATACTATGATTTTTCTATAAACATCAAAAATTACATTAACATACCTGCAATTCCTGCTGACCTACAAAATAATCCGAAAGGAATAGGAATTGAGAACATAATGAATGCAACTGATGCATGCAACCAGCGAGACACGTATAAGTGATATTGGTTGTAGATGTGTCCAGTCCATTGCTTACTATAACCTTTGTTTCACCTTCACGTTCATTGTCGTGCTTAGAGCAGAATAAATGAATTGTTCTCAAAGATGGATGCTTCATTTTTTCACTTCTTGGAGATATGCAAGTACCAGAACATTCTCTCCGATTTCACTTTCTACTTTTCGCATATATTTTCAATGAAGAATTCTGATACAAACGAATATTGTTTGAATAATTCTGACACAAAATTCGAAAATAACAGTTGAGAGTTAATACAATTGACAGGCCAGACATGTCTCAAATTACTGAAGCTGTGTTTAATGAACTGCGTTGCCATGGTAATGTGTTTAAGAAATCGTGTTGCCATGGTAACGTGTTTAATATTTTGAATAAATCACAGATCGACAATCCGTGATTAATCGATCATTTAGCGTGGTACATATTCGTACGCTAAATGCCATTTTAGTTATGTGAGTAGAAAAACATCATTAATTCTTACAAATCTAGTACAATAACAGCGAATCAACGTAATTTGTATCGAGGTGAAGAGGAGGATATACATGGTATCCCCAAACATGAATGATCAAAATGTTACAGCCTCCTGAGAACAGAGTGAGATGATTGAACCAAACTTACCTTACTGAGCGATTCAGCATTGCCATATCGGAAGCACATGTATCCGAGTGGAAATCTGTGATACCGCATTTCCGTCTCAGAGTATGAGCACAAGCTTCCCATTTCTGGGAGCGTGTCGTTACATCTACATTTTCGTTACATCCACATCGCGTTCTCACATTTCGATATGCCCACATTTCGTTAGCCCCACATTTCGATACACTCACAGTCTCCGAACATACCCGAAGGAGGCACTGTTGCTGAATACTTTCCAATATACTAGCATTCAACAAAACTCTCATCGTGGGCCTATCGATACATTGCGTTACACCTACGTTTCGTTGCACCCACATTGCTTTATACTCATATTTCGTTAAGCCTACATTGCGTTACACCTGGTTGTCACTGAAATGAATCGACAGGAAAGTTTTCTGTGAATGATTTCGTTCTCAAAGAAGTTATCTGTGAATGTTTTCGTTTAGTTGAGTGAATTATTTAGGCATGGCCATCTTGATTAAAGAAATATTGAGAATGATTTTGTGTGTTTCTGCATAGATTCGATCTTTTCAACCTATGGTTTCTGTTAACCATCACAGAAAGATGTGGGATTACATATTTGAATGAAATATTTTTATTATTAAATAGTTGTTTCATGTGTCGTATGATTTTTATCAATGGGCACCTTGAATCATTGTTTTGTCTGAGCAGAATGCAATAAATCCAATAACTGATCGAGCAAAACGAAATAAATCCATTCATATTGAGCAAAATGCTATAAATCCACACATTGATTGAACAAACTGGCATAAATCCAACAAAAAAAGTTGAATACACGCATATATACAGTTGAGTTTGGAGAATATCACCATCCAACCTTTCTGAGATTGTTATTCATTTCGATTTGTAAGCAAATGAAAATCTGTTTTTCAATTTTTTTTCATCGCTTGGAGCGCACAAAAGGGAATCCCTATAATGTTTACAGAACATCGTGCGTTCCTAGGGAGGATAGGGACAGGAGGTAGGTATTGGAATTTTTTTTGAACTTCTGGAGATTATATGTTGTTGGGAATACTTCCACAGGCAATGAATTCCAGAGCCTAGCCGGTCTATGGATGAAGGAGTCTTGATAAAGTGCTGTTCGACATCTTTCGAGGTTGACAACGAGAGGATGTGCTGACTGGGCTTGTCTAGTTCGTCTGATTGGTATTGCTAGTGAAGGGATGATACAAGAAATTTTCGAAGAACATTTCTCGTGGAAGTATCGATAGAAAAGTGAAAGTTTGCCGACCTTTCTACGGTGTTCCAAGGATGTCAAAGAGTGAGTGAGTGTTGCGTCACCCACCAGGCGAATGGCTCTTCTCTGGATGGAATCTAAGAGCATCAGCGTATGTTTTGGTGCTGAACCTCATATTATGTGGGAACAGTATTCTAGAACAGGCCGTATCTGCGCTCTGTAGATCATGAGAAGCTCTTGAGGTGTAAAGTAGCGGAACAAGGATCCGAGTTTTTGTGAAGCAGCTTTTGCGATGGATCTGACATGATTATCCCATGAAAGAGTGTTGCTGATGGAAATACCGAGCATAGATATGGTGGGCTTGGTGGGGATGATGGAGCCAGACATCACAATATTATTCAAGCAGTTTTTCATCTTTTACTCGAGATCATTTATTTTGTTGCTCCTAAAATTCAGATAGATGAAAATTTGATTAGGATTTACTACAATATAAAATAGGTATGTGTCGTGAATTCGATTAGAGCGTACAATCCCATTTTGGATTTGGTGAAACGTCCCAATTTTTTCGACCACACACTATCCTCAGACTCCATCTCCCCTCACCACGGTATATCATCTGCCCTCGATGAATCCGGTGGTCAACTGAGCAAATCCGGTCACAGCAAAGGACATCGGGAAAGAGTCCAAACTTATCGACTGGGGAATTCGAGTGGGACATAAAATAAGGTTAATGTCGTCTTCTGTGGAACGAAGATTTAATGTAAGCGCGGTTCGGAAAGAACGGCGGGAGATAAGGCGATATATATTACCCAATTTTTGTGGGGGAGATTAGAAAATATCAATAAATATCTGAAGAAGCCTCAGACGATATAGAGTCTCGACGAATCTTGACACTTTCGCTATCGGCCATGTCGATGAGTTGCTATAAGTATGTCGAAAATTGAAAAAATAAACAGGAGAAATAAATACAAAAAGCTCAAAGCTATATCCACACAATGTTCATGAAATAAACAACTATGGTAGATTTCTGGGAGGAAAGCAACTATACTGTCCTGGCTAATGCCACGCAGATCATTGAGTAGAGTAGAGAAGAGTAGAGTAGTTTATGAAAAAAGGTCAAGTCGGCATTATATTCCCTCAGAGGCGTCCTTCATAGACAATATGGAAGCAATGCCATCTGAGAAGAAACGAAGTATTTTGGCAGTTATATCCCACTTTGATGTTATAGTATATTCAATGAACACGAGCACAAATGACATGGACAAGGGTTACACTTGCTCTTAACTCGGCTACCTGCCAAACACTGTATGAGCCAGTCTTCACACACGTCTGTCATAGGCTCTGATCTAAGCTTGATGTTCGGTGTCTAAGCACATTCCACTGAGCAGTAGCGCATCTAGTTGCTAGATGCTAACATTGGCTATTTCGTAGTTGAAATTACGCCAGTCGGGCAACCAGCCACTTCTGTATGGGAATTTAAATTTTGGAATGTTTCTTTCATTGTAAGTATTCGTTTATACGAGTTCGATGCAAAGATTTCGGGAGGATGTAATTCAATATTCTGCTTGGCATTATCCAGGAAAGAAGTAGTTTTTCTCCCGAAATCTACCATTGTTGTTCATTTCATGAACATTGTGTGGATATGACTTTGCGCTTCTTTTTATCTATTCAAAATTTCATTCCACTTTGAGTATTATGGCTATATTCTAGGTCTACTGCTATAAGTATTATTATAGTGGAAATAAATGTAAATAAAGTGAGTTATTATCTCCAGAGTGTGAAACGCGTATTATTTCTCTGGTTACATCATTTATATTTATAATCTATGGTAGAAGTCCATGATATCTCAAAGTGGAGTGAATAGTATACAGACACAAGACGCACTTAGTCATCTCCTGTTGTTGCTGATGAAATTGCAATTGAAATACAGACCATTCTGAATTACCATTGACTTCAGCCATGAAGAATCATGAACTGAATGGTGATGAAATGAAATTAATCGATAATTACAGGTTTCTCTTTCAGTAATCACATTACAGTTTTCTGTCTTTCTTTGTTTCTTCAACAGGTTCTAATTTTTCTACATTGACAGCGCTTTGGTTTCCCTTGTTTCTAGAATGATCAAGACACGCAGATCTTCTTCGACTATCTATGACGAAGTTGATGTTCTCAATGAGGGATCGGCTTTTTGCCTCCCTTTCAAAATCACCTCTATTTTGAATACTATTGTTCAATTTCAAATTCATTAAATATATATCAAGAGAAAGTTTTCTCCTAATTTTTTTCGCCTTCACGATGTTCTAAAACAATTGTACACGCGTGAGTACAACCTTCTTACCTCTGGTTCGCCATCTTGCTATCATAATTTGTACTTTAATAAAAATTAGGCTCCTTCAATTTCTCACTTTCCACTCATCAATCACCCATCGATTAATATTGTGATACTTTATAATAATCACCATTGTTCTTTATCCTTCCATGTTGCATTTACAACTTTGTGGATTTCCTTTTTCATTTTCTTCATGTTATGTTAAAATTCAGCTTGGGTTTTCAATTGTAGATACACTTTGATTCATCAATTTGACTGGAGCAGGATTGACTGCATCTTTCTAACATTAAACTTGTCGAGACGACTTGAAGTTTTCTTTCTCGATAATTTTAGTTATTCTTCTTCAATATCCTCATTTGACGTCGCGAAAATTCGTGGAGATGACCTAGTGTGCCTTGTGACTGAATTTATACTATAATTTCATCAAGCATTATTGCCTAAGAAGCGAAACCATGACTATTGCAATACCCATATATCAAATACTGTTTATACATGATGAAGTGGATCAAATATGTGGCGTGTTTCGTCTAGTGCATGGACGTATACGTTAATGGTCTTGTGTGTATCCCATTTAATGCCTTCTGCATGTATAGGTATCTCAACAGAAGTGACGGGCAGAAAGTTTGGTTTTGTACCAAATTCCATCTGAATCTCTATATTTCTTCACTGTATAATGTCTCCCTGCATTGGTATATTCAACAGAAATCATCATCATCATCATATTATGGATCGATCGATGATCTTGCAATATCGATTACTTATATATTCATTCTTACCAGGATGTAACGACGGTAATTATAGAAATGTTGTTTCAGATATTGTTATTTAGGGCACTTTCTGTGAATCTGATAATTATTACTCTCATCAATCGAATTCATTAGCTTGACTTGTAGAACATCCGGTCCTGCTAATTTGCCCGATTCCGTGATATTGGTACACAACATAATCGAATCTCCTATCAATCATAAGGGGACCATGCTCGATCGTGTGAAGTGAATGAGCTCAGCCTTATCATCACATTATGGAGAAGATAGTTGACCTACTCTGTCCTCACTCTGATTTTATTGTTCGTAGTCGCTGATGTTGATATCCTTCAGAACGCTCGTCTCGTGTTGAACACGTTAAGCGCCACCAAGAAATCAAAATGTTTGGTCCTACAAGACAACTCTTTTTATTCGTTGATTTCCACTTGTTAATTCATATTACCTCCAGAAATACAAGAAGAACAACAATTTTTACTTTATTTCCCTTCGTTCTCACGATCACAGGATATCCCTTTTCGTGGAAACCAGAATATAAAAAAAATCATTCAATTCGGCTCTATGCGAGGGTTGATTCAATATTATGTTATTCCTTCAACTACCAGTCTCATTGAAGTTTCAAAATCACTATTTCAGATGGACTACGATATTGACAAAAGTTTTGGATAATTGATGGAATGCTGAGAATGCGGTATTTATGATTACAAAGCATTATAACAAATTCTTGAGCTTCTTCTTCATTCAATGTGTTTGATGAACTTGGTAATGGAACATTATCGAACATCTCTCGCAAATTATTTCGCCACATTTCATTTATAGTCACTGATGGCCAATCGAGAATGAATTGGAGTCATCTTCCAAATATTGACTGTAACCAATCGTTATACTATGAAATTCAAAATAGGAGTATTTGCGATGATGAAACTGCAATCGCATACATTTTGAATTTACTATCGACTTTAGCAATAAAGAATCATGAACTGAAATGATGAATTTAATGAAATGATAATTTTAATTATTCTTCTTCAATATCCTCATTTGACGTCGTGAAATCGTTCCATGGCTGTGTACCTAAATTCGAAGATGTTCATTAGGAACCAAAGTATCCTCATTTTGGATCAACTGTATACAGTGTGTCCTACTTTGCGTAGCAACATCCTTATGTTTTCTGATGACTCTCAATATACCGATTCCAAATTTTTCTATATACAACATCGAAATATGACACAGACAATAATTATGATCGATTGATAGATTGATTGATGATTATTTTCAGATACTCTTCGAACACATATTCAGAAGTTATTTTGTAGTAGTATCTGGATCACGGATAAGAACAATATTTTAGTAACCATACATAGAATGTTGTTTGTACAAGAAATTTATTAGAATTTCAATGTATTATTATTGAACAATCGAAATTTGATCATCAGATTCAACAGCATCTCTCAGAAGAAGATATGGCTAATTTGAACAGATTCTTCATCAAATGTCCATTGGAGTATGTAGATAGTATTTGAATTTGAAGAATAATTAAAATATCTAGTACTAACAAGATCAAGTATAAGATAACTACAGAAAACCACTGAAAATCAATTCTAGATTTCATCAGCATTTTTTCATTTCTTGGGGCGCACGAAAGCAAATTCCTATAATTTTCATGGAAAATCGTGCGTAACTAGGAAGGATATAGGGAGAACTCTTTGAGGTTATAAGTTCTTGTAAATACTTCCATTAGCAAAGAATTCCAAAGCTTATTATTCATGATAGTACCTATAATATTTCTCAGTAATTTATTGAAACATTCATTTATATAGTTGGCCGTGTAATATTTTGCAATGGAAAGTCAAAAGTGTATAGATCTTATTGAGTAGGTGAATAGGGGGATATAGTAAGTAAATAAGTAAGTAAGTAATCTTCATTGGCCATATAGAAATACAAGGTACAGATGGCAGGTCATAGATGCACAAACAAATTACATAGTAGTAGTTAGTATAGGTAATTTTATAAAAAATTGTGAGCTTAAACTATAGGTAAGTACTATAGTAATTATACACATATGTGATGAAATTAAAAAATCAAAACATTGACAAATTACAACACTGGGATAAAAAACATGTACAAATCTCTGTAAGAAATGGAAGTATTTTACCTTTGATTTAAAAATGATGTAGCTACCCAAGTTTCTTAGATTCTCTGGTAAAGCATTGAAAAGTGTTATGCAGTTGAAAATGGGAGATTTTTTTGAGGTTGAAGAATTATATTCAGCCATAGACATCTCATTGCATCTAGTATTGTATCTATGAAGACGGTTCTGCAGATGAAATTTTTCAGGATGTAGCTTTATGTAAGTTACACATTTTAAGATATAGATGCAAGTGAATGTAAGAATTTTCTTCTCCTGGAAAGTCTGCCTTCAGCTTTCACGGAATTCCATATCAAACATAAGACGAATGATTTTTTTTGAGCAATAAATACTCTGTGCCATCCTGAGGCGTGAGGCGGAGCCCCAAGTAATGAAGTTATATGCTAGGTGACTATATACAAAGCTGTAGTACAGTTTCATCAGTCCCTCTTGATCTAGATAGGATTTCATTTGAAAAATAGCATACAAGGGTGATGCTGCTCAAAGTGGGACACACTGTGCAACTTTGATGAGCGATTATCCATTTCTCACCTTTCTCAGCATGATTATGAGCAATGAACACTTCCCTATGCCAAACAACCGGCAATACGAAAAAGCAGATTGGATATTAAAAATTCTCCATTTCAACTTCCAGAAAGGCAGATAATTGTTTCCCTTGAAAAGTTTTTCGATATAAATTCAGAAGGGTATTAATGGAGGTGATTATTTTTCTGTATAAATCGTTGGTTGGCGAAGTGAATTATGGCGTGTTATTAATTTTGAGAAGTTGATTAATAGCTGGATATTCTCTTTCAAATATGACGAATAATTATTATGTGAATAACTGACGGAGATTTTCTGTTCAGCAGAACATGCGAAGATTGCGAAGTCTATTCCACCTGTTTTTCCACTTCAAATTCAAATTTTGATCGAAGTCTGTCCATAATTATACCGGTTGACACAGGGTTAAGGGCCACTCCTGTAACTCCTGCATTCGTACACGATTCTTCCTGAAATTCACAAAGTGTAACAAAAATAATAACAGTTCACACGAGCTAACACCCTTGGATGTCCCCTGAGGTCCTGATTGGTTAGGTGAGAATAACCCAGTGGCGGCTCCTCAGAGGAGGCAACGGAGGCTGAGCCTCCTCAGAGAATTTCCTTAAACTGATATTATCTATACTTTCTCATTAAAAGGACACCAAAATACATGGATTTTGATTTTAGTTCCTGTTTTTAGGTAAATATTTTTGAATTGGCAACAGTGCTTGCCCACGCATCACACGTTGAAGTCTGCAAATCACGTGTAAAATATTCAACTTGGCAACATCTATAGAAGACTCCTTCACAGTGTGAAACCCACGCGCGCAATGCAAATGCCCGAATACGCCCGAATAGCACGTGTTTCTCGTGTCGCGAATTGCGGACAATCCAGCGCGAGAACATTGTTTATGTTTATGTTAGGTTAATGGTTAGGGGCTCTATAAATTTCTAAAAAACGATTGCGATTTAGTAAAATACTTTTTGATGAACCCATTCGGTGCTTTGACTTATGAAAATAAATTGATTGTGAAAAACAAACTTCCGACACCGGAATTAAAAAATCGATTGTAACAGGTGAAACAAACAAAATCGTTCGTGTTCAATTCTGATAATTATAAAAAATATATCTAGTTGACGGGATCTGAGGTAAGGAATACGCTATTTTGTTGGTACTGCGTATTATTTTCAACCGATAAGTCATCATGTTGGGGGCGATTAGGATATAATGATTTGGAAAATTTGCCTCGCGGATTGGATAGACACTGCAAATCACAGGAACACATCTCTTCAAGTATTTAGTTCAGGTTAACTGGTAAACAGAATGTCATTAAAGCTATTGACTTGGGTGAGTAGAGATTTGTTTTTCACAATAAATCTCATACCATTCAGCCTCCTCTGTCATGAAAGTCACGAGCCGTCACTCGAATAACCACTGATATGTTAAACACCATTATAGGGTGTCATTCGTTTCTACATACAGTCAAGAACTACACTAGAGTACCTAGTGCTAATTTGATCGGTTCGTGCTATTCAACACCAAAGTGGTGTACTATACAATCATTTGGTGATTATTTTGACACTGTATCTGTTGCGTTTCTGCTTCGACTGATTATATTATGATATGCGAATATTTTTCGGATATTTTTCTCATATGTGATACCACAAGTGATAATATTTTGCCGGAAATATTCGGTGATTGTTAAGACAGCTTGTTGCCTAATAAGTTCGTGAAACGAGCCCTAGGCTAATTCAATTAGTCACAATGACTTGAGTGATTGAAGAAGACTGCTTCAAAAAGGAATTTGAATTCTAGTATTGTCGTGTCAGATCGTCAACAAATTTGCAAACTTTTGAAATTATGAAGTTGTAATCCGTCAGAATTATCTTCATCACATGCAGAGGCCGTAACTTGAATTTCTTCATTTCCAAAGCTTAAGCACTTTGTTTTCTTTTGATCGTATGGTTTCGTTTGAAAAAATGTTTGAAGGAAGGATATACCTATATTTATCAAATGCAGTGACATTTTGGGGCAAATCATCTAATTTGTCCCACTACAAATAAATTGAAATAATAATAATAATGATATATAATAATACGAATATTTTCATTCTATTGAAACAACTAGAGCAAATCCCAAAGAATCAAGTAAAATGAATGTATAGTCTAACCAATATCAATTGCAGAATATGTCGCACTGTGCGGCGTCGGCGTTTTTGAAGTTTCTTTTGAAGTGACTGCAGGTGCGACACAAGATTCTGCAATTGTTTTTGGATAAACTATACCGCCTCCTTGATTACCCTACAGACAGTATTTATCAATAAAATTAGGAATTTGATAATACCGTGCTCAGTGGTGTCGATTCACACTATCATAGTGGAAAATTACACGTATGTGGTAAATAAAGAGATAAATGTACTATAACCTCTTCAGAGCGTTCAGAATTTTTTTGAAGAAATCACTGAATTTTTCTCACACTTATAGTATTCATATCATCAAACCAAACTTTATGAAAGAATATGAGTAGAATTTATTTCATATTCTTCCATCATCCATGACAACAAGAAATATAATTTGTCACCTTTCTCCTGATTATGATATCAGAGTTATAGCACAGGTTATAGGTAATGAAGCAATCAAACAATCACATTGAATCATCTGGCCGGATGCTAATGAGCAGGTATTTAATAAATGCAGCCCTCACTCAAATATGTTCGTCACAACGCTAAAATGCTTATCTGCCCCCTAGCTAACCACATGACACGTAACACGTCATATAACAGTATTCCCTCGCGCTACCCCAGTTATAATATGTCACTCTGTCGTGACGTAGGTCTGATATTACCCTCATAATGAAGCGAATCTGTAAAACATGCATTACAATCTGGCGCATTGCCACATCGCGTCTGATCCAATAAGGGAGCCCTTTATCTTTACAAAACAAACGCGGTCAGATCACAATCACAATGGATGCATTTTGTTTTTGGTGATAGAACTGAATGAAACTGAATGTTATATCGGACAGAACGGTCAATCACCGCATAAACGAACATTAAATATATTAGGTATAAGTATTCACGTAAAAAATCATATTGATATTCATCAACATGGTTTCTTCAAGAAACGCTCGGTAAAAACAAACCTTGTTCCATTCATGATATATTAGAAGATTTCGGGAAGGGACCACACATATGTGTACACATATGTTTCTAAGGCCTTCGATAGAGTTCTCATCGTAAGGCTCTAAAACTTCGGTGTGCACGGGGCACTATTGAAACTGGTCTCATCCTACATATCTGAAAGAACCCAATATGTAGCCATAAACCATTGTTTATGGCTACATATTGGGTTCTTTCAACTCTACAAATAAAGATGTTACCTCCGAGGTGCCTCAGGGATCACATTTGGGTCCCTTATTATTCAGCATCTACTTGAATGACATAGGAAGATGTTTTCGTTTCAGTAAATATTGTATATTCGTAGATGATTTGAAGATATACAAAGAGATCAAGTGTGACCGTGACTATGAGCTACTGTAGGATGATATCACTGCTTTTTCAGAGTTTTGTATTAGACATAAGCTGCTCGTCAATCCTGACAAATGCACGATGATTAATTTTTCCCGCTCTATCACTCCTCCTCATAAAGAAATACTGTTGAATAACACTTTGTATCAAATCATCAGAAAATGTGAAAGACATAGGAATTATATTAGATGTGAAACTAATGTCATTCGAAAATCAAATTGATGTTATTGTCCGTAAAGCTATGACGAATCTTGGATTAATAATGAGAATGAGCCAAAACTTTCAAAATTTGTCAACTATTTCAACATCAGATAATGCTATTGTTAGACCAATATAGGAGTTTACCACGATTGTCTGGAATCCATTTTATAATAAATACACTTTGCGTATCGAAAGAGTGCAATATAAGTTGATAAATTTCATAAATTACAAATTAAACAAGCAGCGTCACTATCATTCGTATAAGTCAAACCCAAATTTTTATAATCTCAATTAGTTAGAAGATAGGAGATTATTGTTTTATGTTATTTTCGTTTACAAACTTACAAAAAATAATATGGTCTTCAGTATTTTGAGTTCAATTGTAGCCATTTAGGTCTTCGCAATAGAAATATTTTTTTAATAGAAACGTATAGATCAAACTACTTATTGAATTCGCCAATGCTGCGTTGTAGTTTCACATACAATAATCTTGTGAGGAGTAGTCAGGATATAGACGTTTTTTGTCAGAATCTCAGTTCGTTTAAACGGATTGAAAAATCCTATATTTTCCGCTCAAATCATTGAGAAATCATATTCCTCAAATTGTCTCATTGAATTAAATCATTAAATTAATTAGCCAAGTAGTTATAGTTGTAGTATAGACATTCGATTTAGGAGTATTATATTTTTGTTACTGAGGGCGGCCCTGTTATAGGATGCATGTTGCTATCTGTTAGGCAGCCAAAATACTAAATAAATCAATGAATAAATAAATAATGACTAGTATAGTTGAAAAAACAAAAATTTTTCTTTATAGTTAGGCAAAACTGAGAATCATAAAATCGTTATTCTTAATATGTTCAAAATACGAATAGAGTAAAATTAATACTACTGTCATTAGTATTTTTATATATTCTTCAAATACCTTCATTATGGCAAGAATGTGTTGAATGCCTGAGTTGCATGTACCTACCAAAGATGAGAAACAAACAGAAAGCGGTTAGGGATATTATGAAAAGATTTTTTTTCCGTAAAATTCCAATTTCCTGTTAATTTTTGATTCTCGAAATCATCCGAGGACTATCGCTCCTCGGGATCAGCATTCAATTATTATGAAACACCATGTATACCTCTTATATTATGCATAGGGTCTTTAGGCGTTTCATTTCGATTTGCGGTTACTGCAGCACAGTAAGTAAATAGTTCGAAGTGGACTCAAGTTTACATGTAAATTCTGGGAATTAGGTGAATTAAACAGTCTAAAACCAGACCCATACTCTACCAACTCTTTGATGCGAGCTGGTGCGAGTATTTGCGGCTAATATTGTGATATAGTCTCCGAGTGAAATATCACTAGATATCTATGTATCTTCTGAGCCAATAACATCCATATCAATAATTGACTTATTCGGATTCTCAACCCAACTTATTCGTAGTAGGATAATATCACAGAATTCTTTCGAACTAAAATTGCATCATTAATCTGACGTACAAAACCCAGCGTTTTTCCGCTCCTATGGAAATGGTCAGAAATAAATAGCAGCACTTCTTCATTAAAAAGCAAGAAGCTGGTATGGATGGGACCCTAAAGGCGAATTTTGCTATGACAGTAGATTTTTACCATTCAATTTGTGCGGAATAACGAAAGTTCTGCCACATATCGCCACTACCAGTCTGTGGGGACTCAGGAGAATGACAATATACAATATCCAACTCATTTTTCAGCAAAAGTGGATAAGACGAGTTCTGCTTCTAGACGCCTCAATTGTTCAATATTAGTTATCACCATTTTAGTTTTATATAACGTATTTATAACGTAATCGCAACTATAGTATAAGAGTTAATTCTCGATAGATAACCCAATAGCCGTTATAACATAGAATAGCGACTATAATTTCTAGTGACGCTCTTTCTTTTTTTTTATCGCTTTTGGAGCGCACGAAAGGGAATCAATATAATGTTCTAAGAACATCGTGCGTTCCTAGGAAGGATAGGGACAGGAGGTAGGTATTGGATTTTTTTTTTTGAACTTTTGGAGATTATATGTTGTTGGAAATACTTCCACAGGCAATGAATTCCAGAGCCTAGCCGTTCTATGGATGAAGGGGTCTTGATAAAGTGCTGTTCAACATCTTTCGAGGTTGACAACGAAATGATGTGCTGAATGGGCTTGTCTAGTTCGTCTGATTGGTATTGCTAGTGAAGGGATGATAGCAGAGATTTCTGAAGAACATTTCCCGTGGAAGTATCGATAGAAAAGTGAAAGGTCGCCGACTTTTCTACGGTGTTCCAATGATGTCAAAGAGTGAGTAAGTGTGGCGTCATCACCCACCAGGCGAATGGCTCTTCTCTGGATGGAATCTAAGAGCATCAGCGTATGTTTTGGTGCTGAACCCCATATGTGGGAACAGTATTCTAGAACAGGCCGTATCTGCGCTTTATAGATCAGGAGAAGCTGTTGAGGTGTGAAGTAACTTTTCGCACGGAACAAGAATCCGAGTTTTTGTGAAGCAGCTTTTGCGATGGATCTGACATGATTATCCCATGAAAGAGTGTTGCTGATGGAAATACCGAGCATAAATATGGTGAGCTTGGTAAGGATGGTGGAGCCAGACATTACAATATCGGGCATACTGAGTTCCGCCTTTCTAGAGAAAATGCAGGCTTGAGTTTTGGTGGCGTTGAATTAAACTAGGTTGTTTGTTCTCCAGGATGTGATTTCAGCAAGATCTTCATTGACAGCATTGACCTGCCTGCGCCGTGAGTTCTTAGTTTCCTGTGAAGAAATGGGAATTCTGGAAGAGAATGCAGTATGGAGGGTACTATCATCTGCAAAACTGTGGATGGGGCAAGTTGTTACTCCCAACAGATCATTGATATGAAGCAGGAATAATGTTGCCAAAATTGATCCTTGTGGAACGCCGGAATTGATGCCAATGGTATCAGACGATACACCGTCCACCACCACGTGAAGCGATCTGCCTGAAAGAAAACTCGATAAGAGATGGCATAGCTGAGGTGGTAAGCTGTATGATGGTAGTTTGTGGAGGAGTCCTTCGTGCTAAACACGGTCGAATGCTTTCGATATGTCGCGACAGCTCGAGATTCCCCGTGTTTTTCTATTGAAGATTGCCATAAATGGGTGACGTAGGCAAGTAGATCTCCAGTAGATCTTCGGTGGCGAAAGCCGTATTGTCTATCATTGATGATTCCTGAGCTCTCCAGATATTTGATAAGCTCAATATTGATGGCTTTCTCCATCACTTTGGAGATTACTGATAACAGGGCAATGGACCTGTAGTTGTTGGGCAGGTTCTTGTTCCCTTTTTTGGGGATTGGTTGGACTCTAGCTGTCTTCCAGCAAGATGGAAAAATACCCGACCTGTACGAGATGGTCTTGATGTAATGAGAAAACCTCCATTGAGAATAAGTCGACTAAGCCTAGGAAAAACGGGAAAACTTTGTTGGCACATTCCTTCCTCGCCCTTTTTTCCGCAACAGACATGATCGCTCGTCCCTTCGTTTCGAATTCTAATGCGAGCCTGTGTCCCAGTTGGCATGCCATCCGACGTGACATTGGCAAATTACTGCCGGAAATAGTGGAAATTTTGACTGCTTTATTCCATTTTGATCGTGTGAAATGTCGTTCTTTTAATTAGTTCCGAGTTCGGCGGGAGTTTCTGGAAAGCCAATTACTTCATCTGAGTCCTGAGTCATTTTCTAAGGCAGATCTTCCACTTTATGGGACAGCCGCCAGTCGTGGTGGGCATTTTTTTATCTCTTGGAGCGCACGAAAGGAAATTCCTATAATGTTCGTGGAACATCATGCGAACCTAGGGAGGATAGGGAAAGGAGGTAGATGTTGGAATTTTTTTGAACTTCTGGAGGTTATAGGTTGTTGAGAATACTTTCACTGGCAAAGAATTCCAATGATTCGTCGTTCTATGTATGTATCCGAACAAGTTTTGGTAGAGTTTTGTTCGAGATATATTGAGTATAACGACGGAAGGATGTGCTGACTGAGCCTGTCGAGTTCATCTGACTGGAATTTATAGTGATGGAATTATAGCAGGAATCCCTACTGTCATTCCATCAATATCAATACCACTCAGACAAACTCGGCAGGCTCAGTCAGCACATCTGCTCGTTGTTAACCTTGAAATAGGTAGGTCTATAACAACAATTCACCAAAGCTCTTTCGTCTATTGAACGGCAAAACTTCGGAATTCTTTGCCAATGGAAGTATTCCCAAGAAGTTATACCCTCAAAAAATTAAAAAAAAACTTCTCTCCTCATCCTCCCTAGGTACGCACGATGCTCTTCAAACATCATAGGAATCTCTTTCAGTGCGCTCCAAGAGATAAAAAAATAAGTTGTTCCGCCTATGGAAGAATGAGGCCATATTTATATTTTCATTTTCTTCGAACAAGATTGAATTACTCCAAATGTGCTCACTTTGTCAGCATTATAGACTCTGAAATAATGTTTACAGTAAAAATGTAATTTAGAAGCTGAACCTGTTCTTTTTACCCCATAAACTTCACATTATATTGTTCCTAAAGAGTAAAGACGGCCGTTTACGAGTGGTATATATTTTCGATTTCTGATAGATCATTTTGCTGTAAGAACGGGAATCCGAGATACACAGGGTGTACGGTGTTACGTGAGAAAAAAATATAATTATATTTTGAGATATTATTCCTGAATCACACTGGAATTAGTTGGTTACGTTGACAAGGTGAATAAAGGGTTTGTTTGCTCACAACTAGATCTGATAGAGGGAGAGGGGGTGAGTCGTTTCAATACTGAGGATATTCTTTGAGGGCGCCAACAGATTCAAATACAACCCTCATTATACTATAGATGAGTAGACAAATCGAACCTATAAGAATTACTCTGAATCGGTAACCAAATAATACGCTCTGATAGAGATTGATGATATATATAATCAAATATATTATACTCTACGAGTCTAGGATACGTAATGAAGCAGTCATGTATAGATCCATACTTATTCACTAAGTGACCATCAAGAATATTTTCGTGCACGAGACGAGAGGAGTGGACAGGATTTCTTAAAGTCATTCAGTAATCTTTGGTAAGACCGTCCAGTACCCTGGCCATACAAAAAAAGAACTAAACAAGTGAGGTACGTAGTTTTTGAAAGGTATCAGATTAGTATAGAAGTAGTTTCCATTGGGTATTAGATTTGTATAGAGGTCAGATAATTTATACGACACTATAAAAGCAGATGATATTTTATCATTGCTCATGTAAGATGGAAGTAGAGGCCATGGCACAATATCATGAGCATATTTTTATATTGAAACTATCATTGAGCACCAAGGATGTGTATTAAACGACGCTATGAAAGTTCAGAGAACTGGAGATTTTTCCCACAAACTACGTACTTAGACCACTCGACTGTCTTGGTTTTTCCACACAAACTACGTGTACCTACCCCACTCGACTGTCAATAGGGACTAAAAAAACAAAAACAAAAGAACGTTAAAACAATGCCAACATATTTCTTCTTTGTGGGAAATCAAGACAGTCGAGTGAGCTATAGGTACGTAGTTTGTGGGAAAAAATCAAGACAGTCGAGTAAGCTAGGTACGTAGTTTGTGGAAAAAATCAAGATAGTTGAGTAAGCTAGGTACGTAGTTTGTGGAAAAAAATCAAGACAGTCAAGTAAGCTAGGTAAGAAGTTTGTGGAAAAAAATCAAGACAGTCGAGTAAGCTAGGTACGTAGTTTATGAGAAAAAAATCAAGACAGTCGAGTGTGCTTTTTTTACTTTCTTTTGTTTTTTGTTTTGTTTTCTATATTGGCAAGTGATTATCTAGGAACTTGTAAATTTTTCAGTTTTTCCATCGTATCTCCCGAACTATTGAATTCAGATAAAAATGTTACATGAATTTTTTTTAGATTCTATCAAAAGGAATAATGTTGGCTCCATAACATTTTCAGATATTTTCAGTTGTTTTCGAGATATTTGTAATTATCTTCTAGTGTGGAAAAAATTTTCTCGCAATGTTGCGGAAAAATGACACTTTCCAAACTAAATTGCGTGCGGGTATAGGGTGAATCACGCACGCTTGTAGAAAAAATTATTTATTCAATGCGTTAGATATCATGGTCGTTTTTACTATCTCCAATGTTCTCAATTCTTTTCGAATTCAACCAAAAGATGGTTCCAAATCTTAGCATAGATGGCAGCAACTCTCGTGTGCCGATTCAACTTATGTTGACTACCAGTGGCGTGGGTATTAATCAAGAACAAGGTTTTACGCATAACGTAACAACGGAAAGGTCATGTGGTAAATGATCGAGCTGATAAAGTGAGACAAAATGATGTCAGTATTTCTTAAAAAAAAATACCTTGGAGGTTTGAATGACAAACATTTTTCATATATAACTCTTGAACGGTTACCATGGTATCAATGATATTCGCACAACCAAATTAACTCATACTATAATGCTACTTTCGATCATATACGTATTAATAATCAATACGGATAATCTCTATCTGTTTCCATAGCGAAACATGAAGCCGATTTTTGAAGACAAATGACTATCCATAAGGAAAAGTTTTGAAACGATCAGACACATACTGCTTTGATTGAAAGGCTAGTAAACGTCATTGTCCACCGAAACGTATGTCTGTGATGACTACTATAATAGCGCATAGCGCATGCGTATCATGCCACCAAATCCTTATGGATATTCATTTGTTTCATATTTTTGGCTTCATCCTGGCACCCGTTATGATCCGTATTGTTTATTAATACGTATATGCTTTCGATATGTAAACGGCTGTTCAGTTATGTTGTTTCATAGGGGATAGGAAGTTTTTTCTCGTTCAATGGAGGTATTTTTGACAAAGATGACAAATTAGAAATGTTGCTTCAACAATTCGATTCCTTCATCTTTCCTCTACACAAATAGTACACTTCATTTCAATCTATGTATATATTCAACCGTCGTTCAGAGAAAATTGCATTTCAGAAACATACATACCATCCGTTACAAAAGTAAAAAAAAACTCTAATTATTCAATAACACCATGATAGTTGATGTCATTGTCATAATTGACGTCAAATTATGTTGGAGGTATCTGCTACTTTGATAAAACCAAGGATGAGTTTAGTAATGATGGCCGAAACTTTCGTAGCAAAGTGCGATACATTATTATTAAAAAGTACAAACTAAATAAGTATTATGGCACACTCTATCAGCTTTATCATTCATGACTCGACTTTTCCGAAGTCCTTGCATAGTTATAGTGACATAATTCCGTTACCTCTATGTCTACAAAATTGAGAAGATTGTTTTGTATTCTTCCAACGCTGGTGAAATTGACTTTCAGAGTATGTACCTAAGTATATAACAAAGCCAATTTCAAAACTTGTTCAATACATAAAAGTTGCTATTTCGTTGGACAACCCAGGTCCTAATAATGAATATTTATAATCACTAAATACTCGTATGAGGAGGAAATCCAATCGAGAATGATTATATTATCAAAACTTCGTCATACGCTACAACGCGCCACAAAAATGCAGAACTACTGTACAACTCGACTTACAATATTTCTTGACGTGAAATGTTGTTTGCTACTCGTGCGCAAAATACACTCAGTTCCAAGAAAGTGACGCACTTGATATTTGACCCATCTTCTTAAAAAAAATAGTAGGTCGATTTTAATTTTTTTTTATTTGTTCTTAGGAAATGCATTTGTCTTTAAAAAAAGGAAAGGGGTACCCTGTGTGTAAATTGAGTAATGGTATACAAAGTGCTTGCACCATATACGTAAGAGGCTTCTTTTGCGAGCATTGTGTTTCTTTAGTCATTGATTTATCTCTAAAATTCTTCAAATTCCAGCTTTTTTGCTGATACCTAACGCTTATTCCACAAATTGAATTTATTGAAGGATCAGTGTACTCAAAATTGATTGGGTTGTATTCTGGTAGGATCACTTTGTCTCCAAAAAAACAAATACCGTTGCCATAGCAACTAATTTGTTGGATGCCTTCATATTTGACCATTTGTCGTTGTGTCATTAATTAAGTGTCTTGTTTTATTGACTGAAATTACATAAAATGTATCAAATAAATCCTGAACAAGTAACAAGATTAGTTGCGTTAGTAAACGATGGGCGTAGTAAACGTTACGCCGCTCGTGCAGTAGGAGTTCATGAAGCAACTGCTCGTAGAGCAATCCGCAAGTACGAACAAACAGGAAGCACCGCTTGGAGGTTAAGTTCTGATCGCCCCCGAAAAACTTCTCCAAGAGATGATCGTTTCTTGAGATTGCGGATTTTACGGAAGTTAATTTAAAAGGTAGGAGTCCTGCAAATCGTCCCAAATTATTGCCGAACATCGTGCTGGTAGAAGAAATTTTGTTGAAATCTATGGACAGTGGAATATTCCTGAATGGTCGAATGTCTTGTTTACGGATGAGTCAAGGTTTTGCCTCAACATGGTGGATGGAAGAAAAAGAGTGTGGAGAAGAACTGGTAACGGTTTAATCAAAATTTAATAACAGAATGCGAAAGTTTTAATGGTGGGTCCGTTATGGAGTGGAGAAGGATTTCAATGGATGGAAAGACACCCCTTCATGTTTTTCCGGTAAAGCAGTCGATAAATGCCCAAATTTAGTGGGCAATAATTTTATATTGATGCAGGAATATGCCCGACCACCCTTCGCAGCAATAGTGCGAAACTTCTTAGAAGCTACTGGTATTACCACATTACAATGGCCTGCGAGAAGCCCCGATATGAATCCTATAAAACATTTGTGGGATGAATTGGGGAGAAGGGTACGTTCTCGCGAGAGGTCTCCGGATAGTCTCGCAGAAATGACAGATGCATTAGTGGAAGAATGGGATCGTATACCAATGGAAACGATAAGTAACTCAATTTTCAGTATGCCTCGTAGATTAGAAGTTCTTATCAGTTTATTTCATTAGAAAATTGTTTCTCAATAAATTCATAAAGTTGGTAATCTGCAAGGATTCAGCATAAAAAGCTGTTATTCGGAAAATTTTAGAGATAAATCAATGAATAAAAAAACAAAATGCTCGCAAAAGAAGCCACTTTCGTATAGGTTCGTATAGGGTGTGAGCACTTTCTTTAAGATCACCCAATCAACAGGGTGAGTCAAAAATTAAGAATAAATCATAGTTCGAGTTATTCCACCCTCATCAAGGAGGCTTTGGAAAAATGTTCACCTCTTCATTTTTTTTTTCAAAGACAAATGCATTACCTACCAACAAATAGAAAAAAATTCGAATCGGCCTACTATTTTTTTTTTTTTTAAGAAGATAGGTCAAATATCAAGTGTGTCACTTTTCTTGGAACTGAGTGTACTTCAGTGATCTCGACTATTTTGTTAATAGATAAAAAAAATAACCATTCTATCATTTCTGTATCTGCTCAAAATACTCCAGGGCATAATACTTCAACTTATGTTAAAGCATTTCTGGTGTAACTGGTAGTTATTTATTGGAATATTTTATGGCGTATGAGAGATCTTTTGAAAAAATCGCCCCATATTTTTTCAAATAAAAATCCTTCGAAATGTATTCCGAATATATTCATATCTGCTGATTGAAAACATCACGGCGACAGACGTTCTTTGTGAGCTCCGACAGGAATATTAAATTATCATTCGAGAACATTCATACATACGTGTTCTTGCTTCGCGAAAAGGATAAAGGGCCACCACCAAAAAAGTTGCGTCCTATTCTGAGAGTTCCATTTACATTTTCGATTACGATAATACATTATTCATATTTTGCATTGTCGAGGAAATCATTCCTTCTTTGCTATTTGAATTATTCACGAGATGAACCAGAATTAGTTTCTACTTCGGCCATTCAAATTATGTGTCAAAAAACGATACTTCTATTTCATCAGTTCCGTCGAAAGTTCCGTAAGTCGTCAGACTACACCCATTCAAGTTGTATTTCAGAAACAGTCAATTAAACTTATTTCAGAATAGTCAGTTGTATTCCAGAAAGTGTCGACTGTATTTGAAAATGGCCAATAATATTTCAGAACGCATCAATTGTATTTCAGTTTAATCACTTTTATTGCAGAATAGTCAATGGGCGTGTACACCTTAGTAGAACTTTTAACTCAAACCATATTTATAATGATCCTTTCATACATAAATAATGATTGACGACATAATTCGATCGAAAAATTAACTGGAATGTTTTATTTTTGGACATAAATAATAGTAACTCCTCGAAACGGACCTTCGTATGACGTAGAAACCTCATCTCGCCATAGTTAAAAGAAAATACCAAACGCCGGACGGAGACTGAGGCAACTGATATATTAATTCTTCCAACTGTGATTTCGCGCTACTTCACTCTGCCAGAAATCATGTATCATTCATCTCTGTCTGGAATAGTCCTGTTTCAGTATTAGGGTTTTGACGTCACATCATCGCCTCGTTTTCAGAGGCCCGAAAAATCGGGGATTTCAATAATTTTTCATAAAACGTAGGGAGCTCACAGCGATAAACGGTTTGCTGTGGTGAGCTAGTTTGGGTGAGTTCTATCGAATTGTGGGATACATTTTTTTTGTGATATAAGCCCATTCAAATCCAAAAAGCGTTAATTGTATTCCAGAATAGTCAATTGAGTTGCAGATGTTATGTGGTTCCAACTCGATAGCCAGAAACAGACCAAATATGTTTGTTGTCTCTACTCATCACCAAATGATCCAGCCTCTGAAGAGATCTTCACGTTCTTGTATCTGAAACTTGACCTAAAGAAGTTTGGAATGTTTTCTCTGTTAACAGGTTATAAAATGTCACTTTCCATTATATACTTTGTTCCCACGGGAGAAAAGTGAGTACTTTTTTACCGGATACATATACACAGTTGGTAGCTTTTGATGTGCTATAACTCCGAAAAATAAGTCAATAACACTGTGTCCGAGAAAGAACTGCAAGTCCTGTTATCTTCCATTCGACTTCGCGGTTACGTAGATTACTAAACAACCATTGTATTCGCAATTTTTTGAAATCCAATTACAGAATTAGACTGACAGATATTTGATTACTTCAGAAGAATGATGAAGATGCCTGCAACGCAGGTGTCATCCCTCAAACATGTCGTGTGATTGAGAATTTTGTTGAAATCTTATCGTTTGTGAAGTTTTCACACGAACAACAACAACAACAACAGTTGAATGCTCCTAGTCAAAATAAAAGCAAGCCTAGCACGAGCCTGGGGGGAAAAATCGGGAAATAACCCCCTTTCGTTGAACATGTCCACATAGACAGATAATTCGAACAAAATGACAGATGACCTGTCTTCCAGCATAGATGTGTATATTTCGATCTATGCTTTCAGTGATGAATCAAAATTATACAGTGTGACCCATTTTTAATGGAAACACCCCTGTATCTTACGCAATCATTGGGTGAAGATCCTGAAATCTACTGGAGCGAGAGATTTACCAAAAATGCACTCTATGACTAAGTGGGGTCATCTTCAGTGATATACACGGCTCGCCAACAGCGATGGAAACATCCCAATTTCTGCAAAATCATATTAGGGGTCAAAATAGGTTGAAAATCACTATGGATTCGGAATTAGTATGCACAATTCACTTTCTATTCATATTTTTCCTGGAAAATTCTCGGTTCTGAAAAATTGAATTTCGTCGCACTTTTTACGGAAGCACCCCGTATCTTACCTTATCATTCAGATATAGGGTTCTGAAATTTGCAGGAGGAAGGGAAAGTCCAAAGATGAAGTCAATTACGTAAGAGACGGGGGTGCTTTCGTTAAAAGTGTGACAAAATTCAATTTTTCAGAACTGAACATGTTCCAGGAGAAATATGCATAGTTAGTGAATAACTTATTTTGACTCCTAATATCATTTTCCGAAAATTGGGGTGGTTCCTTGGCTGTTGGCAAGCAGTGTAAATCACTGAAGATGACCCCACTTGGTCATATAGTGCCTTTTTGGTATATCTCTCGCTCCAGCAAATTTCAGGATCCGTACCCAACGATTATTGGGCGGGGTGGCTCAAGTTTTTCTCCATTTCGTTATTTATTTTCTGTATTATATTCTGAAGTCCTTTTTTATTTCGACAAATATTGTGTTCATTTACGATGATTTATTTTTCATATGGAATAAAATATAAATTTTCATTTAGAGAACGTAGTTCCATCCCTTGAATTTCCGATCAAATGAAGTTCGATTGAATGATGATTTCGATCAAATAGTTCGATCAAAATTCCAGTCACCACATGATATGGTTGACGACAAAAAGATGTGCTGACTGAGCTAATCGGGTTTGTCTGACTGGTATTGGTAGTGATAGAATATCGTTCTCATTTCAACGACCTGTATTTGAATTATTGTTCATTTTTTGAATGAATGAATGCTCGAATATCTGGACCATCAACATCTCTCAAATTCATACTGCATAGTTGAAGGTGGCAAAAATATGAAAACAATTCAGACTTTATATCTGTGTTTTAGTACAGAATGAATGTGAAGTTGGAACTTCAATTACTGTCAGGCGTCGGAATGTTACGTTACCAAGCAACGTTCTTTCGAAAACAGGTTCGTAATTGAATTATTTCATAATAATCGATGCCACGATACCCTTGGGACATGAAAGCTGAAAATCACCTTTTGTTTCCTTTTTCTCCGCAGTCTACCTACACTATGTTCGGGTAGTGTGGCACCTCATAATCCGCTTTTCTTCAGATTTTCCATAATTAGGCCATATTGTGCTGAAATATCAGATGTGTAATTTTCAATAAAGGTGCCTCAACATAAAAAGCTAATGATGCGATGAGATAACATTTTCTGATAAATAGATTTTCACTGCCAATCTCCGTATAGTATAATGGCCACCCTTTCTGAATTCTTGCTTGATTTTCAACAAATTGTTTCTTGTCATTCCAAAATGGGGACATGTAAAATGGTATGAATGATTCGTTAAGACAGGAAGACAGGAAGACGATGAGGCTATAGAAACATTTTACATTCGCATAAACTGAATGATATAGATCCGAGTTCTTGATTACAGATCTTCCCAATTAAAAAATTCTGCCAAAGGAATAATTGAAACTTCAGACTCCTTTTCATATAATTTGTGCATATCTATATCACTATGTTCTTCTGACTGTTTCTCAGTATATATATACATGGTGTCTGTAGAAGGTCTTTACAAAAACACACCACATATTCCTTAGACCAAACAAAATAAGTCGATTTTAGTGAAATTACCTCAGTACAAAGTTGCATCGTTTGAGCTCCAGAGGGCCTTGAAGTTACAATTTTTAAATCGTTTTTCCCATATAAATTTGAAACGGCATATGCGATTTTTCTGAAATTTGGTATATTGAGAGAGTTTCATGTGGTTAAAAAAATGGTGTTGAAATTGTGTTCGATAATAATACATAGACGTAGAACTTGATTTTTTAAATAATTGCACCTATAAAAATTCTACGCCAATGGAAGAAAAGGAGTTTGAGTATGAAATTCAGATTGCGCAACTCATTCACTATAAAAAAGGTCTTCTTGATAAGACTCGATTGCTCTCATGGTTTTGAGGAAATTTGCATTTTAGTAATCATAAACAATAATTATTAAAATACAAACTTTGTCAAAGCCATGAGAGTAAATCGAGTGTTATCAAGGGTACTTTTTTGTAGTAAATGGGTACCCAATCCAAATTTCATACTCGAACCCCTTTTCTGCCATTGGCGTAGAATTTTTAAAGGTGCAATTATTTGAAGAATCAAGTTGTACGCCTATGTATTATTATTAATTTTCTTCGACGTATGAATCTTTGTATGCGTGTTGTGTTGTGAATAAATATTCTCGTGAAACCTATACACTTTAAATTATTGAAACAGAATTTTAGCGAAAATCATGAGAGTAATCGAGTCTTATCAGAATACCTTTTTTAATGTAAATGAGTTTATTCCATAGCCTAGGCGTAGCCGAGGCTAGGAAACCAGCCAAGGCATTACATCTTCTTCTCTGTCATGTGAAACATATAATTTTTTCATCAAATTCTTTTCGTTTTCACGCAAAGTCTGAATAATCCATCATTTTTTGTTCACCCAAAGTTATTGTCAATTTTGATTACCAGTTTGATTCAAATTACTTGGAACGTTACATAGCAACAAACTTTTTCTGCCTAGGCAGTAAAAGTACACTTTTTCTGTCCATGGAGTGTAATTAAAAAGCCACTTTAAATGTCATTAGGAGAAAAAATACATTATTGTGTCCACCACCAGGGTAGACACTGATAAAAGGAATTGCTCCATCGATTATGAACGTCATAAATCTGAATGCGAGAGAAGTTGAGCCAATTTTTTAACAATAACATCACATCTACTATAGCCAACTGATGCTATTGTTTGTTTTTATGTATAATAAGCATTCAGGAAATATTTGATCTTTAGTTCAACCCTCATCATCATGAAGCAAAAACGAGGCAGATAGAGCCCTCGCCCGATCTATAGACACAATGTACACGCCTGGCAAAAATAGTTTTCCCATTGTGAAACCGTGTGCATTCTGTGCATGGGCATTTTATACACGGTTTCTCTATAGCAAAATGATTCTTGCCAAACGAGTATAAGAGATGGATGTGGGATGAGAACAGACATCTTTTTCACAGAGCGTGAGACGGTAAAAAATACAGGAATATACACTCTCAACTGGTCCTGACGAAGGGTAAAGACCGATGCATCATCCGTACTTGGTATTTCTTTCCTCATCACTCTTCTGCAGAAAAAAGTGTGAAAGAGAAAATGAGAGCTGGAAATTAATTGAATAAACAGTTCCAGGGTATTGATCAGGTTTAACGAAAAAGGCTAGTGAAAGTTCAACTAAGTTTGTTGAAAGGGAAGAGGGAATAGAGGGATATGGGTTTCTTTTGGTGAAACTTCCACTATAGATGGTGACTGGATGAGATAAAGGCTGATCAGGTATCAATAACTCATACCTACTCCAGATAACGATGAATCTCGATGAAATAGTATTAACTCCCTCCATGATCATATACAGTGCGATGTCTGTCAAAAGTCAGCGAATGATCTCTTATATCAGAAGCAGCTCGGAGGAACTTGATATTTTTGACAGGATGGTTTTCGATGATGCTCTATTCAATGGTGATATTGGCAATGATGCCAAATCAACAATTCTTCAAAGTGAGAGGAAATATGACATGGCATTTTCGTTGGAATGTCTGCGAACGTTCCAATATTTTCAAAAAGGCTCGGAGAAAATGTATACAATTCTTAACTCACAGGATGGTTTTTGATAATGCCCAATTCAATAGTGATATTGGCAATGTTGCCAAATCTCCAGTTCTTTAAATGTTGTCATATTTAAAAAATCACATTAATGTGAAATCAAATCTTTGGAGACCCAAGTACTAAGGGGGTGCTGAATTGATTGCAATGAGAAAACATATAGCGTGTTCAATATGGAAAAGATGTGTTATACTCTCAATAACTGAAAAAATGTTAATTTGGCCACATTTTTGATATCATCATTGAATCGGGCATCATTAAAAATCATCCTGTATGAAACTTCGCCATTGATTTTTCTGGGTTCTTTATGAGCATATCCTATTGACTAAATGAAAATACAACATTTTGTTCTTCTGAATTATTTTGATAAGTATGCTGCTTCGCTTCCATGGAAAAAAATAATCACCAATTTATTGAATGAATTTGTGCAAAAGAATCCTTACGCCTTTCTGGACCCAGATACAAATGAAAAAAAAATAATGTTATTTCATGGTGAATCTCCCACAAGTTTTTTTGCGCTCAATTTCCAGTCACCTTGTATGTGATTATCTCTCACTGAATAAACTTGTCAATTTTTCATCGTCATACAATGACATATCTATTTTGCTTCGTCAAAAATATTCTTGAACTGCGTTTCAGAATTTCCTCGCACGTATTTGATTGGGGAGATTGTTTCATAGGCTTCATCTATCGCAAACGAAAGATTTGAATTCACAAGTTGAGGAACTTCATATGAAGGAATATTGTATTGAGAAGTTTTTCTGCTGAGAACAATGAAATGATGAACTGTTACTGGGCCACTTCTGACAAGATAAGCTTTAATGACACATTTATTTTCGTGAAGTTTGGGGGTGCGAACGTTTCCCTAGGGGGCACAGGGTGCGCTAATACAATGATGAGGCTCTCATTCTATAGTCACTCTGTATAATACACACAGAAACAAAATTTCTTCGAATGAGAATTGTATCTCTTTTTTGAATTGAGCATATTCTCTTGAGTCGAAAAATCTGGTATGTTCAAGAAAATAGTGTCATATAATTAAAATATATTCTCAAACCAAGAATGCAATTATTCAGTTACTAGATTGATTATTTCAACTCAATCAAAACAATTTTCTCAATCGCAGAAACGTACTATTTTGTTACAATAATTTCATTGATCCAAGAACAAAATTATACATTTCTTCAAATCAAAGAATGTTCATTTGTTCGAATGATATATTCAGTTTTCTCAAATTGCAAAAACCTTATATGTTGAGGCAATACGTAATCTTCTTGATGAAAAAATATAAATAATTAATTCTTCAAATTAAGCATTCTAATTCCATTATATTTATGTTACAATTCCATCAAATCGAAGACTTCTGATAGTTCTATTCTATGCCATATTTACTTGATTCAAAAATATCAATATCAATTTGCTCAAATGAAAGCAGTGTTATATCTTCAACTTGATGATATCAATAATTTCTCTGATTGAAGAAGCAACATTTTGATTCAATACTTCATTCACTTGATTCAAGTGATCAAGTCTATGAATAGGTATTTCTTTGAATGAAAATAATATGCACCCTAAAATCAAGTGTAAGCAATCCTGGTGCCAAAATTCCCTCAGTCTACAATCTTTATTGACAATGCTCACATCATTATGACAGGCCCACACCGAAGAAATGGCATTAAGCTGCGTAGTTTGAAAATTTTGAATGATATATTGAGTGCGTATAGGTGTGAATTGTCTCAGAACATAAATATCTGACAAATGCTGAACTTGTAGAGAGATGGTGAAGGTACAACATTGGATTCCATTGGTAAGTAGGTACCTTTGCAAATTTCAATCAAAATAACAGGAATTTAGTAATATCCTGCTATGCAAATATGCTTATTATGTCATACGGAATTCTTTCGTAGCAAAATGACGACTGGTTGATGAATGAAGAAGTATTATCTACAAATGAGGTATTGCAAAGACTCGAAAGAACCTTGAAATTAGGTGAGAGAAAGTTTGCTGCCGAGTATCTCGAATCTATATACCCGATATCTTTCAGAAGGCATGATATTACTGAAGAATATTTATTATTTATTCATTTATCCATTTATTTATTTTGTTTATTCATTTATTGAAATAAAACATCCAACAGACTGAAAGTCCAATTACAGGAGTAGGTATATAAAAAAAGCAGAATGTGGATCACACACTTATCTAAGCATAATATAACACTATGACTATAACATAAATATCTATGAGTATGATAATGAACAGAAAAAAAGAATACTATTTCAACCAATGATTTTGTTAGTTTGATATGAGCCTATACAGAGCTTCTTTGAAGTGACCAGAACTCATAAAAAATATATCTACCGAGGGTAAATTATTGAAACATCTACACATATAATTAATACCATTTTGAAAATGATATGCTGCGAATTAGGTACATCAATATGGAAAGTTAGGCTAGTTCTAGAGACTGAGCAAGGTACATTGAAATTTAAGAAAGACAACAAAGTTGATGAATCGATTTCATTGTGGATAAGTTTATGGATGAAGGAGAGAGCCTCGGAGAGAGCAGCAATTTCACGACGTTTCTTTAAAGAGACAATATTGAATTCATTCAAAAGTAGGTTATGATCATAGTGTCTCACAGGATACGAGCCGTGCACTTTGAAATAAATAAATTTCGAAAATTTACGTTGAATGTTCTCAAGTTTGTCAATAAACTTATTATGATAGGGATTCCATATTTGGCTGGCGTATTCCATTTTGAAAAACTCATGAATTCGGATCGATAATATCAATGTGTTTATTGAAATTTGACGAAATTTTGACAAAAATAAATCGTTCATTTTAAAATGAAAGAGAACACTTCATGATAGTTATCCATAGTTGCAAATTGAGAGAGTGATTGTTTCCACTTGGTGGATGGATTTCATACCTCGAAATTATGGTTTTCCTGAAATAAGTAATGGTTCTGTCAATATAAATTAATTCTATTCTCACTTCAACATAATAAGCGTCTTCAATCATGCATGTTTTAATTTTCCTACAAGAGACTTGTTGAATGAATCATTGTTTCGGATCATCTCTTTCGTTATTGGACCAATGCAGTCAAGCTTAATACAACAGATTCTGTTTTTGTGTGTAGAACTCAGAATGCGTTTAAACCAATTTAACCAATTTAGTGTACGAAATAATGTTTTTCACGAAATAGTCCAATGAGGACGACTGACAAAAACCTGTCTGGGCTCGTAAAGCACGCAAAAATTCACAAGCGTCCTTCGGATAATTTATTTTTTGCCTTCCTCCACTGAACACTCAACGTAAACATTTACCCAACTCAGTATCAATATTCCATCTCAAAATTCCTACAATCTCTTCACTCCATACTACGCTAGATCATCATAGGTATAAAGATCAAAGAAAAGTTCAAACGTCTCGTAACACAAAAAAGAGAACTACTCCATCCATATTACTTCAATGGCGTTTATAGTGAAGGTGAAGCTTTATACTCGGTTCCGTTTCAATTGATTTTGAATACTTACAACTTAGTTCAGAGCTTTTTCCCAAATGGGATTCTTTCAAGTGTGCTGAAAGAGAATAGTATTAGATTACAGAGTAATGGTACAAAGAATGGTATCAAGTAACGTTTCCCTTGTTCCCCTTTTCAGATTTCGGCAGAGATAAGGGCTATCATTTGATAAGAGATCGACGTTCTTTAATCAAAGGAACTTCACAGTCGGTTTTAATTCTCTTTGACAACAATTACTGAACTTGACATTTTCGAAAGAAAAACTTAGTTTTGTTGAGATACATAATAATGATTTGCAGCAATTTCTTGGGGTTTGGATTCGGTTTCATAAATAATTCGAGGATTGAGTAGAAAAAAAACGTTTCGCCCATGGCCATGGGCTTTGTCAATTTATTAAAATTTTTTGGCACTCAACCAATTCATGATTCACAGCGATTGTGGTACTTTTGTGAATATTTTTTCATTCAAACATATTGTTAGTTTCCAGGAAAAATATGAATAGTTAGTGAATTGGGTGTCCCGATTCCGAATCCGAAGTGATTTTCAACCTATTTTGACTCCTAATATCATTTTCCAGAAATTGGGTTGGTTCTATGGCTGTTGGCGAGCAGTGTATATCACTGAAGTTGACCCCACTTGGTCATAGAGTGCATTTCTGGTATATCTCTCGCTCCAGCAAATTTCAGGATCCTTACCCAACAATTACTTAAGATACAGGGGTGTTTCCATTAAAAATAGGTCACACTGTATATACAGGGTGTTTTGGTGATCATGTTACAAACTTCTAGGGTAGATAAAACACACGAAAATAAGAAAAAAAGTTCATGTGAACATGGGTCCGGAAACGCTTCTTCAGGGAGCTAGGGCCCTTCGAAGATGACCTTCAAAAACTACTTTTCGTTTTATAGCTTCGGTACTAATGCAGCTATCGCAACCAATTATGGGACATGAAATCTAGTTCGTAGGTTCATCAATTTGAGCCTTCCGGATTTTGTCACCTTTAACCAGGGGCGTACAAACCAGGGGGTATTTGGGTAAATTTGACCCTACTCCTCTTAGGCTTTAATTTCTTACCATTTTTATATCTGATTATGATTCTCCAATGCCTTTTACATAAAAAGGTACTCCTGTAAAATTCGCTATCTGTCACCGTTTCCTCCGAAAATGGCTAAATCCAATCAATAGTAAATTATTGGTCAGTCAACGACAGCGTTAGTGAATTCATCTTCAAAACAAAAATTTACTCTGCCTTATCCTTGACTCACTCGTTAAACCTGTTTGTGTTACTTGTTTATTTCGAAAAAAATCTAGGAATTTTTGTTGATAAAATGAGTGTCCTTTCAGCTATTTCTCTACATATTATGTTATTCAACTCATTTTGGTGTGGTCAACCTATAATTTCTGATGTTACAATACGGAAAAAAATCTTCAGGTTATAGTTCAGGCACAACCAGATATCTTGTGACACTAACCATTTTTTATTGTAATACAGAGAAGAACGTTTCGTTGCGTGGAACAATCTCATTTGTTTGACTTCTATTTCTTTGCCAAAATAAATCTTTTTTGAGGAAAACAAATGTTATTCCTTGAAACCAAATCAGATTCCTTGTTTGGAAACATCGGTTCATTTGAGTTACATTTATTTGGGTGAAACAACAGCATTTGTTGGAAATATATTTATTTTCAAGGAATAGATGTAACCATGATGCGAATAAATATTATCTTGAACATCACTTTCTTGGCGAAAAATAATTCTGCTCTAAATATAACTAATTTATGAATTTGTCCTGTATATTTTTGATTGGCAATAACCTGAATTCGATAAAATGACTCATTCCAGAACTGACAACCAGCCAAGGCAATCTATTTTCACTTCATGAATAATCGAATTCAAACCCGCAACTGTTCAATCTGTACACCACTTCATTGAATAATTAGTTCACCCCTGGTAAAAAATACACAAGGCGGATTCGTCTAACTTTTTCGCCCCATTTGCAGATTTCCTGCTATCCCATAATCCCCCCAGCTTACACGAGAATAAAGAGATTTGCATTTTCGAACTGATCGAGGTTTGAGAAGGGTAAACTGCAACAGTAATAGGAAACGGCAGGACATCAGATGATACGTTCCAAAATGTATGTTCTTTATCAAAACGTTATGTAACTGATTATTTGATTTTCAATAAGTGCGATACAGATAATAGATATTTTTCTGCAACTGATACAGAAGTCGTCCATTTTATTACCAAAATTAGCTCTTGAAGTGACGTTCCTACTGCACCCACAAACAAAGGTATGATTGTAGGCAACACTTTCAGTTCCTAGGAGCTGAACTTCAAGAATGTACTGGGTCATCAAGAATAAACAACATTGTTATGGTTGCCGCGGAACTATACGAGAACATCACGCTTGCAATGAACACATACTTAATTCATTCTTCGTAAAGGCCATTAGATTCGAAACTCTGGTTCAACAAGAACTGTTCTAGAGTTGTTGCCTTGAAACAAACAGCATATTATCGCTGGCGCAAGGACCCTAACCTCGTGACAAGAGCAGAATATGTTGAAATAAAGAATAACTGCGGCCAAACAATTAATGCATCTAAAGAACCTCACAATGCCAAAATAAGATGAAAACTCATAGATTGTTCCATTCGCTTCTGTTCGTTTTGGTGCCTCGCTTAAGCAGTCGGATGGAATTTCAGTAATAATTTTTCCCACCACTCTCCAAAGCCGACGGCACATTATAGCAACAACATCGCAAGAGAAAGCTAAAATTTTGGTAGATATGTTCGCAGCAAACTCGACCAGATATTCCAGATATTAAACACGTTGAAAGTCGAATGCCCGATATCTTCTTCCGTAAACGTATAATCTGACGCATTCAGCTCGATCTCAAATCAAATAGGGCTAATCCTGATGGAATTCCAACCATTATACTCAATAAATAGGCACCAGAATCGACACCGATTCTGTGCAAGCTATTTTCCATCTCCTACAAGTGGGGTATTTTGTCATCGTACTGGAAAATATCCAGAGTCAATCCAATCCCCAAGAAAAAGGAAACAACAGCCTGCCCAACAACAATAGACCATTTGATTTGTTATCAGTCATCTCCAAAGTGATAAAGAAAGCCATCAACATTGAGCTGATTAAATATCTGGATAGTTGAGGAATTATTAATAATAG
Organism: Phaedon cochleariae; assembly: GCA_918026855.4. Classification (NCBI taxonomy): domain Eukaryota; kingdom Metazoa; phylum Arthropoda; class Insecta; order Coleoptera; family Chrysomelidae; genus Phaedon; species Phaedon cochleariae. The sequence goes on along the minus strand of OU896707.1, from coordinate 71,145,002 downwards.
ACAATAAGTCTTTTGCCACCGAAAGTTGACTGGAGATTTACTTGTCTACTTCACCTATTTACGGCAAACTCGATTAGAAGAACAAGAGGAATCTCTAGTTGTAGCGTTAGATATATCTAATGAATACTACCGTGTTTGGCAGCAAGGACTGCCCACAAACTACCATCATACGGTTCACCACGTCAGCTATGACAACTTCTATCGAGTTTCCTTCCAGGCAGATCGTTATGTGTGGTGGTGGACGGAGTATCCTCTGATTCCACTTCTATCAAATCCGGCTTTCCTCAAGGATCAATTTTGGCACCGACATTGTTCCTACTTCATATCAACGATCTATTGGAAGCAACCACTCGCCCTAACCACAGCTTTGCAGACGATACTCTCCATATTGCGTTCTCTTCTAGAATTTCCATTTCTCTACGAAGCACAGATACTCTTCTTATGTATGTGGTTCAGCACCCTAACATTCGCTGATGGTTTCGGATAACATCCGTCTGGTTGGTGATGCTACACTCACTAACATAACCTGACCTCAGCAGAACATCGTGAAAAAGTCGGCGACTTTCCTCTTTTCTATAGATACTTCCACGGGAAGAGATAAGAAACAAGTTCGGGACACAAGTCCGAGCGCTCTCACAATTAGTGCATGATATAGATACTCTCGATTAGATTATGAATTATCAGCGAAAAACCGATAGAGAACGCTAATTTTTGCAAAGTATACACAAATTTGGTATATTTTTAATTCGCTCTGGCTCCTCAAGTCCTCATCCATCAGTCCTACAGTCATGATCAAGAAAAAATATTTTTAGAAAATTTCATTCACTTCTACTTCATATTATAAAATGGTCTATTCCATTAAATGTAGTTTTCGAATTCCTAGGGGAAAACTGCGAACATTCCGCTATTTTTTTGAGAAAATTTCGGAACGCTGCAGGAAATGTAATTCGTTCAGCACCCTCAAACACATATGAATCCCCAGAGGAATCGACTACTCGATTTTTTTCGTTCGTTCGCGTTTGACTGAGTTATGTGTGCAAAAGGTTTATAATATTTCAGAAACTTCGATCTAACATTTTACCCCTTAATATTCCTCATGACACTTGAGCCGAGATCACTTTGATTGAACTGAACTAAACTCTATATTCATTCACCCAATTCTTGGATGGAAGAAGGAGTTTCCAAAGTATGGTAGTCCCGTTTCTCACTCACATGAACTCGACTGAATATAAACAAACTGAAATGATTTCGAGATTCATAAGGAACTTGCCTTCAGGTATTCATAAACGATAAACCTGCCTAGAAGTCTCCTTCTTTACTTATGCACCCCTCTGATTCCATCGCAAGATAAGTGTGACACGTAGACACGTAGAAATTTTCCTTCCCATAACCTAATTCATAGCCTCATAAATAATCTACGAATAGGTAGTTACACTCTGGAATTATCCCTCGTCCTCACGCGTGTATCCAAGCCGCATCTGCTGTTTGAACAAAGTTGGAGGAAAGAGCATGGGATGAACTAGGACGCTGATTTATGTGCGAGGGGTTGTTGTGTCTTTTGGTTTAATTCGTTTATAATTCCTGTTTTGCTGCGCTAAGTGCTTTCGCTGCTAGGAAGTCGTCTCAACGAGAAGATATTTTATGTATGTTGATGGGAAGGTCATTAGGTTCCAGTTCCTGAGTATCAGAGCAACTTTGTCTTTAGTTGGATGATGGAGGTTCCGGATCATTCATCCGCCAACACTGCACGCTGGAAAAATCATATATGGTTATTGTTGGCACCAAATATTTTATCATAATTTTTTGCGGGTAAGAAGGACCCTGTTTTATTTATGTACCGATATTCAACTATTAAAAATAAATGAAAGTTCAAAAAACCAAAGGAAACGTTTTTATAGATAACGAAACTGAATAGTAGCAGGAAATAAAATATTAAAAGTGTGTTGATAGAAACACAACATAGAAAATTTCAGCACATTCGTAATCAGTTTATTCAATGTTATGTATTTATATCAATACACTATTATTATTTCATTCTCTACTTTTCTTCAGTTTCTCTATCTATGAAAGCATGATCTTCGGTTTCTTTATATTTTTGGTAAGTACTGAATTTAGACGAAAGAATCATAATCTCCGATACCGAAAATCCCCAGATACTAATTTTTTATTAAATCAGATTATGATTACGCGTCTGCCATATTGATCATTCTAGAACACGTGATTTTTACATGGTTTCTTGAGGGGCACACAAACTATCTGTTAGGTTACCTTTGATGAGCATAGCCCTGGCCATCTCTGCCACATCCACAATATAATAACAGTTTCACCACAGATTTCACCAAACAAAATTATGAAATTCTTTCTGGTTCCAACTCGGATTCCAAGGAAAACGATCCCACTAATTCTGGTTTTATATGACAAATCTTGACAAAATACAGTGTTTGCCCCTCAGCAATCTGTCAAATGACGTAATTCTGGAATGATTAGTTGTATCTGTTATATGGAATTTTCCAATTTTGACAAAAGCATCGTAATTTCCGACCCCGAAAACCACCATCAGACACCAATCTTGAATGAAATAATTTTTCAATTAAGACCAGATAGTCACGATCTCCAACTCCAAAAACCTCCAGATACCAGTTTTGAATAGAATCAAATCATAATTACAAATCTCGTCCTGCCATATAGGATCCGTTATCTTGCATTTTCAAAATTTGGCGAAAGAGTCATATCTCTGACGCCGAAAATCCTCAGATACAAATTTTGAATAGATTCGGATCATAATTACAAAACTCGTTTGTCATATTGAATCCGCCATCTTGAATTTACCAATGATCACGGAAGAATGATAATCTCCGACCTCGAGAACACCCAGAAACCAATTTTGAATAGAATCGGACGCATAATTATAAAACTCGTCCGCCATTTTGGAGCCGCCATTTTGGTATCTTGTCTAACAGGAATTTCATGGAACATTTTCACCAAATTTATTGACATACACCTGCCAAATTTCAAAATCGAGTCTAAAGAAGTCGGTTACATATACATTATACATACAGGTGAAGCTTATAATATATACGTGTTGAAACACAATTCATTAGATACATCGAATCAATCTTGATGATGGCAAAGTTGCCAAAAGCGTTGGAAACTTGATTTCAAGGATAATCACTTTTTTTATCGCTTGGGACGCACAAGAGGGAATCCCTATAATGTTCAAGGATCAAACCAATATGTCTTTAAAATAAAACAGCCAGCAACACAGGCGAAAGGATGATGACAACAGCACTGGATAGATGATTTTGCTGCCTAACGCTATGTTTGATCGTGCCTTGAAATTGTAGGTTATTAAAATGGTGTTTTTTTGAAGTATTACGGCATATGTCATCAAAACATTCTTGCCACTACTGTATTTCAGTCTATTCTGAGCCTCTAGGTTTGTTGGTTGGGCAATCATTATTAGGTAGATTTGTCGTACGAGTTTTCCATTTGACGAAGCTACTGTATTAGCACAACAAGTGTTTCGAGAAGAAGATTTGTTGATTTATCGTTTTTACATTTACCGAGGAACTCATCCATGAAATATCGGCCAAGGTATTAGCTAGAATATGGTGATAATTTAGGAAGTTAGTGAGCTCGAGTTGATATGAGAGGGGAAATAGATATAATATTCAATTTGCTAACTGCATGGAACGGATGAGAGATAGTCCGTTTGTCTCTATGTGGATTACCTATGTTAACTGGAGGCGAAAGGGCACAACCAAATAGCCAAAAACCTACTGTGACTATGAATTCATAACTGCCTAGCAGTCACACATTCACACAATCATTCCATTATCCTTAGAACCTCCGCTTAGAACGATGGCTAGTCCCCTTCTTGTTCGCTTATTAGCACACAATGGGGCTCTAAATGTAGGAAAGACATTTCTCGGTCAGATTTCGAGTTGGTGCTGACAAGCCTCGCACCCCCTGATTATTTATTCGGTATGGGCGTGGTTGTCTGCGGCAAGCAGACACAGTCGGCAGTGTGTTTTGGGTGACTTTTATAACGCATTAATCATTTCGTCGATTGAAAGGCAGTTTGTCATCCGTGGGGGTTGATTTCTTGCCGTGGCATGAACGATTTGTTGGGAATTTCATAGTAGGGATACACAGTTTTCATGGGGAACTTCCAACTGATGTCACCCATTTGAATTGGATTTCGAAAGAACAGAAACAAACTATAGTGCAATTTACGAATGTTTGGAATTCATCTACAGGGCACTGAACGATAGGAAAAATGTCATGGGCCTGATCTATGATCTGAGCATTCGATACTATAGATCACAATTTTTTAACACTTGAATTAGATGCTATATTCGAGTCAGTGGTATTTTGCTCAGGCTTGAGCAGTTTCCTACATATAGCTAATCGGGAACAAACTGTAGTTCTAGATACTATGAAATCCAATACAAGAAAGAGTTTCCATAAAGGGGTACCTCAAGGCTCTATCTCAGGGCCTCTCATCTTTATAATCTTCACGAGTGACACAAAACATACCTGTGTTAGAGTGAACCGAATCATGTTCTATGCAGACGATACAAATATTTTAATATCTAGTTCAAATAACGAACAACTAGTGAAGATTGGCAATAAAGTATCACAGGAACTTGAGGACTATAGGTACACATTCGATTCATCAAAAAATTGACTCCTAATAACGATGTCTACCTAACACTAGATGAGAAATCAATAGAAAGCAAAGAGAATATGAAATTCTAAGGTAATGTACTTGATAAAAAACTTTCATGGGAAGATTATATCACCACTATGTGTTTTACTCCATATATAATCAGGAATATGAGAGATACAGTGTCAGCAGATATACTGAGGATTCTTTACTTCGGAAGCGAGTTCGGAAGCCCTTTGGCCCTTGGCCGTTTTCTGACTAGTTCGATAAGTTTATGCATTCTGTAATCTTCACCACATGATGTGTATTTCTTGTGATATATGATAGAATAGGAGATAAGAACCAGAAGAGAAAAATCAAGGAATCTGCTTGCATTCTTCTGAACGGCGGCAATAGCATTGCTTCCTGTTCAGTTGATAGGTTCATTTGCTATTTCATCGAGTTGCTTCACAAAAATTCCAGCGATGACGTCACAGTGTCGCCATATTGATTTTAGAAAAAGTGTCTCCTGCGCTGTTATTTTCGAAATAAATTTTTACTTGTGGCATTTCATTGACACGGAAATTTTTTGCTTTATCGAATGGTGTGAAAATATGTACAGGGTTCTGTAGAAAAGTCTCGACCAAGCTCTATTTCCGGTGAAACCGGAACGGATGTCCAGCTGTTTATTCTTCAGGACAATATATGGATTCTGAGGTACTAGGTATATGTTCCATCCGAAGGTCAAGAGTCAAACTAAAAATACAGGTTTATTGTAGAAGGACTTCAACAGCTCATAGAAGATCCTATTCTGAGATGAAAATTACATGTGAATAGAATATTATGTGTGGGATCCCCTTCTCCGATATACAGGTGGTGTGGTATTTTTATATATTGTCTTGAATTTTTCAAGTTTTGCCACTGAGTTTCATTAACACATCTCATGAAAGTTTTTCATCATTCAAAGGTTTGCTAGCAAATTATTGAAAAATGTCGAATAGGGTTTCATCACAAGTAAATCATTTTTGGCATATATCTCGAAATACATGCAGTTTTCGAAAAAAATATGTAGGAGTAAAAAGAATCCAAATTAAACATAAAATCTGAATAAATGTTTCAGTGGAAGCAGAGGCATCAGCTCACAGAAAAGATCAGGAAGGTTAAATTTTGTACTAGCAATAAATATTGAGATATCAAGTGTTTTAAGTATAAAGAATTTCGATTCATCACTTGCAAAATTGTAGGAGAAAACTAAAAAACATTCAAAAAATTTCAAACTTTGACTTTGTGAACATCGAAAACGAAGCTCGTGTTCACGTGGAATTTTCATCTTGAAAATATGATTGTGTTTTTCAAGCTGTCACGTCTTGCTACAAAAAACTGACTAACCCTGCATATCTGACCAATGATTTCTTCTTGTGAGATAAAAATACTGCACTGTCTGAAGTCTCAGGCTTATTTCCAAAAAAAAAGTCCAAGCAGAGTGTTTGTTACTCGAACGGTATTTCTGTCGAAATCTGTGAAACTCAATCCTCTGAGCTGTCGATCGGCACCCATGAATAATGTAAAAGATTCGTGTTCAATTCGCCTCGGAGAAGAGATTGGATCCGAAAGAAACTTCGTTAATATTGTGACGACAATGAATATTTTTCGGAGTCCTAATTCGCATTTGGCGCGTGACGATATGCTAACTAACTCAATCGGGTCGCTTGAAACTGAGGTAATACCAGAAAACTAATTTCTCCTAATTTACTCTCAAAACTTGTATATTGCATAATCAATCAAATGCAAGATCTGAAAATGTCAATATAGTATTCCATGCACGACCGGGCGTGAAGTGGCACTTCGTACCGCCCGCGTACTACTTTGATGCCTCGTAATATAAGAATTTCTGTATCATTCAGGACATATATTATATTTCAGTCCTGATGGTTCATTATCTAGTAATAATTACAGTTCTCTCAATATTTCTGAGATACAAAATAATGATATATTATGATCAAAATGACAGCAGATAATGGTATATCTTATTTCAAAAAAGTGACTGAGTCATCATACAGTGTGGAGATTTTAATTGGAATAAATTCGTTAGCGGTTAGGTGAATAATGTTTCTAAAAATTCCCAACATACGTCAACGATTTAATGTATTGGCTTGTGACCCCTCATTGGAAAGCTCGTGGAAAAACGAATCCATGCAGCGTACTAGTCAAATCTTTGTTATTTATACGTTCAAAGGTTGTATAAAATTGAAATGTTATTTTGAGATTCTTTTTTTTTAACGTAACAATCGCTCAAAATGTGTGCTGAACAATTGATGGCAATTTTTGCCACAACTGCTATTTGCTATTTTATTCCAGAATTCTTATAGAGCAGCAAACAGAAATTCAGTTTTTTTGTCGTATTCACAGTTCGAAATCAAGTGTTATGGCAAACCAGTGGAAATCATATCACTTTCACTAAAAGTTTTTTATGAAAATTCTTTGAAAATATATTGAACTTCGAAATCATATTTCTTGATTTTTTGCGACCCCCAAACATACTGCAAACTGAAATATGATCAGTATGCTAGATTTCTCTTTCAACCAGCTTTCCAATGAGTGGTCGCAAGCCATAAGGTTGTATTTGAAATATACATGTTGGGGATGATTCCAGCTACCCCTGAAGGGTTATATTCTCCATATCGCTCACCAAATGTTGGTAATTCAATTTAAACGTTGACGTGTCTTGCGAATTTTAAGAAAAATCATTCACTCCCTCAGTAGCGAATTTGTTCCAGTTAAAGTCACCACCCCGTATATAATATATCATATAACGTTGATTCCTCACTGGAACCATGGTTTATTTCTATCGTGCTTGAGAAGTGAAGATAGGTATACACAATGAGAAATCAAATATAGCTGTAGTGCATAAAATGAAACATGTATATCACATGCATACACTTTTTTTCACATCCAAAGAATACCTCGTGACGACAGAAATTAATTTCTAACTGTTTATATTTCAACATATTCCAACATCTTCAGTGTCTGAATTGCATACCTGTACTTTTGAAGCGTGGTAATTCAATCTCAATAGAAATTGAATGCCTTTGCTATAATTAACCTGAATTCACTGTTGTTATGCGAGATGAGCAGAAATGGCACTCAAATATACCTAAGCTAGGTATCACTGGATTCAAGAAGCAGAATGACTAAAATGATACTCAGAAAGTTAGTAGTTGATCTGTCTCAAAATGTCACTATATTACTGGATCATACTTATATTCATTCAGGAATACGACAACATCAATCCATTTACATTTATATTCAGGGATAGATCATCTCCCTTGTCCTTTCTAAAAATCATTTATATGATTGTCTTGATGATTCCATGAAAAATATAAATGAAATAAAAACTACTAGAATAAAATTGAATGATAATTCAATATTGTTGAGATGTTTTGGGTAACATTCAATATACGTTATAGAGTAACATTGTGATTTTATGAAATTCCTGATATAAATTAATAAATAATAATAGTAAATAAATAATATTTACCATTAAAATTACATTTCAATATTTGAAATAGGCACAAAGGCCCATTGCGGTAACGTATCTATGACATTAAGCATCTCTCTGATAACATTTATGTTCAAATTATGTTTTTCATGTTCAGTGGGTACATAGAATTAATACAAAAGAACAACATCAGCAGAATAGGTGGAAGATGAGTTAAGTGGGTCAAAACTTTGTCCAAATTCTGTATGTGACTTTGGATCATCAACATTTTCCGCGAATTCATAAACTCATATCCCACAAGCCATCATTTTCATATCACACTATATCACAAGCCACCATCTGCTGAAACGATGTCATAAAATGGTCCTTTTCCCTTCACTATGTAAATCTAGACGATATAGGCATCCGAAATACACATAAATGAAATCTGTTAGCAAGGCCCCATTCTCTCCACTTTCCACTACAGTATACAATATGTGAAGACGACTTGAACATTTGAGAAGAAAATAAGGAGCGATATACAGGTGAACTTTATTTTCGCTAGTATTCATCCTTCGCTAAACAGAACATAGTGCTTCAGTGAAATACTGAATAAATTCATTTTCAGCCAGCTTATTCATTTCTGAGAAATCTTCCTGAAACACTTTATAGTTTGCCACTTATTTAAGGAAAAATTAGATATTTAGGGTGATCCCTGTTTGAGTTATGACCAGCAACATTTTCGTCTTCTAAAAAAAATTGTAAAAAAATTTCAGCTCCAGGTAGTGAGCTGAAATCTCATATTTTTCCCGTTTATAATACACTATTTCTTTCTAGGAAAAAGAACGAATCAATATTGAGAAGATATAACATTATATTAAAATCAGAAAATTATGGAAGAGGAGTGGCACCTGCGTTGCAGGCATCTATATCATTCTTTTGAAGTAGTCAAATTTCTGTCAGACTAATAATGTGACTTGATTAAAAAAAATTGCGAATCTAGTAGTAGTTTATTGATTTACCTACGGCCACTATTGAGTAGGCAAGAACATGGAAATGTATGTAGTGTTGGCAAAGTGCCATGAGAAATGCTCTACTTCTCATAGCAGTAGTAGAAAAAAATGTTTGTTGTTGGTTTTTTCAAAACTCAGAAACTTCGAAAATCATTGATACCTCTGGTGCTTCTGACCTCATCGAAAGGTATATTCATTTTCATTTATTTTTCATTTATTTATTCATCCACGTTACAAAATTAAATTCATTTGTGGAAAGTCAAGACAAGGCAAAGTATATAGGTAAAAATTTGAATTAAAATGATACAATACAAAAAAAAAATACAGATTAAAATTAAACTGGGTGAAGACTGATCCCCCGTGGCATAGGCATAATTTCTCTTTGTTTCACTATTTTCATGTAATTTATTCATTTATTTTATTTTCCAGATTTGTTAATTCATGAATCTATATAGACTCAAATATTAATCCCAACGAAAGTTTCAGTCAAACTCCGAGGTTCAATATTTTCCAAATTATATATTGTTTCGACCAAAAAGTTTTCCTTCATTTCGTTCTGCTTTTTATTTCAACTAAGAAATATCCTTAATGCAGTATATTCAATGTCAATTACACAAACCTCTTCCTGATTCTGACCAATGATGACAACAGATGAATCATCATCATCATGATCTTGATCTAACCAAGATAATTAACCATTGAACAAACAATATGTGGTTCTAATATCAACAGCTGCACCTTGACAAATCAGATCGGACCGAGTCATTCTATGATTCTATACACAATTTGGAGTTCTAATAGGACCGAGAATTCACAAGGGTGTTTTCATAGAAGGGGACAATGAACATAATGAACAACTGTTTCGTCTGCATTCTATGAGATGGGGCGGAATTCATGTGACTAATGGGGAACTTGCATCTGACACTGCTCAAGAAATGTACCTCGTTTTACTACGACTCCTCCTCCTCCATAGAGAGTTAGTTGATGTTATGAAACTATCTAGCATAAACTCGCGACAGAGTTGATTCTTTCGAAATTGGGTTCATTCTCAATAGAAATTATATCAGTTTTACTGTAGCACTAACAGTTTTTCCTATTTCATTTAGAAGAGGCAACAGTTTGATTGATACCAAGATAGGTACAATAGTTTATGTAATACCATGCATACAGGGTGTTCCAAAATTCCATATCACGATTGCAGGAAATAAATTTTCAGGTCAAAATAAGAATCTTCTCTTATGAATATACATATTGAGCTCTCGAAACCAGCGATCTTGACTTTGTGTGGTTTGTTCAAGAAGTGACTTGAGAGAACTTTTAGTATCTTATTCACTTCACATGATGAATTCATTCGGAATTTTCCAGTCTTTTCTAATCTGTCTAGAATATATTCTAATCGTGGAACATGAAAATGAAACTACTCAGCATAGTTGGAAAAAACAGATATATTTGAGTTCGACATGAATGTTGAATATACAGGGTGGCCCACGAGGTTTTGGCCAGTCGATATCTCGAAAACTATTTGAACTACCATTTTGAATTTTTGTGGTTTTGAACAATGGAATGCATTGACCATTTTTGGTATAAGAGGGTTTTATTGCAACATCGCATTTCCAATCACGTGATATCAACTTCAAAATTTTAAATGGAACACCCTGTATATTATTGCATTTTTGTTAAGACCTTTCTAATGCAAATACTACGATACCATCATTGTTAGGGTTTTCATGTGAAACGGTGACAATATAAGCTGTCAAATGAATGGAAAATGGAAAATTTATTGAAGAACAACAGTATAATTAGGAAACGAAACAAAATGAGTAAAAAAAGCATTACAAAAATATCAAAAATGAACACCACATTCCACTGTTTAGAACCACCAAATTTCAAAATTTTAGTTCAAATAGTTTCCGAGATATCGACTGGCCAAAACCTCGTGGGCCACCCAGTATTATGCATATAATAGTTCCTTGTTGGACACTGGATGTTTTCCATCGCATATTCATAATAATATGGAGTATCAATTCACAATTTCTTATTGGAATATTTATAATTAGACACCTCATTCACTATACGTCGAATGAATGAAGTATTGGATGATCTCTATTGTTCTTCCAAACAAAAAGCATCGTGATTGCATCTTGTATACTTATATCAAACAGCAAGAATTGGTTCATTAGGAATATCATTTCAACTAGGATACATGATTCAATCAGATGATACTGTTCGACATAATCAAGAGAACATGACACTTTCAAATTGAATCAAAATACATGAGGGTCATTCTGTAAATTCTATAAGGTTAATTGAATTTCAACTCTACCACTTCAAGTTTTAATGATTAAGGAGATTCTTGAAATGAACAGAGTAAACATAATCTTGATAATGCACGATGTTCCACAAGAGGTATCATGTATAATTAACATCATGAACACCATCCATTTGTGACATGTATTGTATTTTGTATATTATATCCTATAAGAGTCTGCTACTATATCAGGTCAATTTATATAATTTACAAATATACACTTTTTTACATTATCACACCTTCATGGTCCAACATTTTCATCTGTCAAAAGCCATCAAAGCGTTCAGAAATAACGCCAGAAGGATACTGATGAAGAGGGCTGTGGATATGTCACTGCTGTTGGCGTGAAGCATCGCTGCTGGGTTTTCCTCTGCAAAAAAAAATCATGAATTTTATTTTCACAATATGTTTCGGAATAAGCCTGCCATACTTCAGTAGCAGCATAGATCAGATGTATCATATTCGAGTGGAATAGATTTAAAAATATTGTTACACCTATATCTCACGCATTGAGTTCCCAATTTTTAAATCATATACTCGAAATTAGCCTGCCATACTTCAACAGCAGACGCTTTGATCAAAAATTGGAAGAAATGGTGCAATTAACTTGGGTCGAAAACTGCTTCATAAGGCAGCTACAGTACCTTGAAAGCGAGTAAATTATAGGTCTTCGAAATTATGTTGAAATGATTGAATAGGTATTCATGTAACAGGTGCGTTATATAGATCATAACGCCCGGAGGGTAATTTTCACCCGAGGACATTCTCTTCGATTTCACTTCCTTATTATGCATTTCGCATATATTATCAATGAAAAATTCTGATACAAACGAAATTTTTTTGAATAATTCTAATACAAAATTCGAAAATGACATTTGACAGTTGATACTATTGACAAGCCAGACATGTCTCAAATTACTGAAGCTGTGTTTAATGAACTGTGTTGCCATGGTAATGTGTTTAATACATCATGTTGCCATGGTAACGTGTTTAATATTTTGAATAAATCACAGATCGTCAATTCGTTATTGATCGATCATTTAGCGTGGTACGTTTCCGTACGCTAAAAGCCCTTTTAGTTATGTGAGTAGAAAAAAGAATGAACAGTCCCCGAAATATTGTGTTTCGGGAGTTTTGCTCAATTCTTCAATTATCTCGAATGAATGATAGGTAGGTACCTATAATCATATAACTCAACTATTTTTAGATGAAAGATGATGCTCAGTTCGTTGCTTCTCACACAAAGAACCATCTTCTGATCTGTCAGCATAAACGCGATCTACAGAGAATTCGAATCTTTTACGAGAAGCCCTACATAAGGAGGTCTCTCGTGCATAAGAACTGACAGACTTCCACCTTTTTACAAGTCTAACCGTGTATTCATTTTCCTTGAGATGGCCTCTGTTCCTCGTGTCACTCACTGTCAGTTCTGTATACGGGTACATTACTGGAGAAAATAAATATGGCAAGGAGATCTCTGACACGTTCACATGATGCCACACTAGATCTTGAATACAAAACATACGCGATGAACCGCCCTGGCAATTACTTGTTCAATATTTATAATCGAATTCAATCATTCAGTATATCCAAATGCTGCAAAGCAATGTTGCTTCTATTCTCTCACACCAACCAATTATAGGCTCCTTCGGCTTGAACTGATTACTAAGAAGACAATAACGAGTCGAATATAACCAGAAACTGCTACTCAAGTAACAACCTTCACACTATTATTCATTGGCATAGAAGAGATTGGTGAATCTCATTGATGCAAAAAAGTCCCTGAGATAATTGGGATGCAATATTTCAAAGGCTGTATGATTTCTACCAATCAACGTTAACCCCTCAGGAGCTCAGGACTTATGAGTATAGGAATGACGAAACCTGGGTACCTGATACGCATCAATCTTAAACCAGTCTTGGATAGTATCCGTTTCTATCTTCAGTTTTAAATCCTTCCTATCGGCCTCTTACGGCCAGTTCTTCTTTTTTCCTTCTCCCCTAAAGCCCTATTTCACTATGGTGCGGGTAGGACAAGCAGTGTCTGTTTTGTGGACATTGTTGTGCAAAGGTGGAGTGATTTGTGGACATCTGCTCATGTGGCCACAGATTTGTAAACAAGGATCCGGAAACTAATCCATCTTGTGGAAACCACCCGTGACGAAGAATGAATGGCACCAAGTTCTTATGACATCATTGAAGAAACATCTCCCTCTGACATTTCAGTGGAAATAACCGTAGCCTTGGTAGGGGGCACCACAGGGATAGATTAACCGCTCCTACTATTACTCGTAGGAGGAGGAAAACTTATGGTCTCCTTCATGGAAGAGATCAGGGCTCAGTAGAGTAGTCTTCAGGATCATCAACGTGGAGGGTCTTTCGAACAAACCTCTGGTACTGTGAGCAGCAGTGCTAACAATTACTGAGATGGTATTTGAAAAGGCCTTTACATAATTGCCATGGGTTGTATATGATGAAATCAATAACGGCATATTCGAGGTGATACACAATGGGCCAAGAATCCTTAGTGTCACCGGAGACTTCGGGTCGGACGAGCCATGGAAGGGAGTGAAGTGTTTAGTTGGGACTTCCTCACTGCCATAAGGAAACTGGTCTTTCGAGTTGTCTATGCATGATTTCGTCCATCTCCGAAGAAAACAAACATTCAACTTCTGAACCCTAAACGAACCTGTTTGATTTAGGTCTCAGGACTATGTGATTTGCGCATATTCCAGAAATATCTGAACTCATCATGAAACATATACACCCGAAATATTTTCGTACCTTTGGAAAGTTTATCATTCATATGGTTTTTGGTCATCGATAGAACGAATAACGATATTGATCACAAGAAAAGGTAAAAATCGAGTTACAGAAAGTAGAAATGTCAAGAACTCGAACTTCATAAGTTACTGTATGATTTTCCACATCCTGTTCGGTAGTGGTGATGATGAATCCAACAAAATTTCTATCAGGTATGTAAGTACTAAAATAGCATGATACCCTTTACCATAAAACAAATAGATTCACAAAATGCAATCACTTCAAGATTATGTAGATAGATAGATAGTTCTAGATACGCACGATGATCTCCGAACATAATAGGAATTACTTTTCGTGCACCCCAAAAGATTTAAGAAGTTAATGAAAACTCAACCTCTAAGTACGCATCGTGCTCATCCAACCAGTTTATTCAATTGTTCCTGCTCCAGAAGCATAATTCGACATAGATTCACAGAACATATGATTGTATATATGCATTTCTGAGTCAATCAAAGCTGATTGGTGCTGATGACCAAACTAGTATTGAAAGCCAAGAGTGATTCTTCTAAGTTTTCGAATAGCAACATCATCTCTATGACTTCTCCATTGAGATAACGATGTTCTGTGAATGGCAGCCAAAATAGAGGTACGCTCATGTACTATTTAGTTTGTCCTCATATTTCATCAGAAAATCACATTTCCTTTAAATTCACGATTCCATAAGTTCGATAACATCCACCAGATTTTCAATAAAATCATGAGATTAAATCCGTCTGCTATGCAGTTTATCGACCGACCAGCCAATTACTCAAACTCGAGATATTTAATAAAATAAGAATCAGCCCAATCACTGCTGTTGGAAAACTCATTCAACGAACTATCCTCATCCGTTGGTGAAACTTTTATCTGAACGAACAACCAACAACCTGGAAGAGCGGTCCTAACATACCTTCTCGATGAAGTTACATCTAGATAGTTATCAATGTCGGAAATATTTAATAAAGTTTGCGGAGTTCAGTGAAGTACGGAGTTCGTTTACGACGCGGGATTAGTTTCAGAGTATGTTCTGTATTCCGACATGATTGAAATTTGTTTTGGTGAATCCTCACAGTACAGTGCAATCCCTCGATAACATCGTCACGGAAGACTAGACTAGTTTGGGAGCATACCGGTTGAAATAATGTGAGAAAATCTGGAAACGTATCGGCACAGAATAACAAGGCAATCGATATCCTGCTGTGACATAGGGAGCGCTGTCAAGCTTGAAACATTTCCACTGGAACCTGCGTGCAGAAGAATTTGAGGAATCTGAATGCTACCGCCGGACACTCAGACTGATAAAAGTGTTTTCTCGTATACAGTGTCACGTTACTGAAGTCTCTGTTTTGTAGATGATGCAAAATATAAGGATTCACAGTTCAATGGATTAGAAATCAGGATAGGCTAATTCCACCGAACCACAATATCTTCAGATGCAGATAACCATCATTTAGGTGCAGAGTCCTGAGGAGCCTATATTTTGAGAAAGAAATGGCATCGAATCGTTTGAAGAAGTGCTACTTGAACTCTTGCATGCTACGGAAATATTCATCAATGAATTAACAAGTAAGAAAATATTAACTAACTTGCTTGAGTGCTGAGAATCCATAAATTTGCTTGTTTGACTAAGTAGAAGATATACATTGCACGATATTGTATGATGAATAGGTATTACTTTCAAAGATATAATCAGATGATTATGCCAGCAGTCAAGAAGGCAAAATATATATTGTTTCCTGAAGTGCCATATTATCTATTACATTCAGTAATAAAGGGATATCGAAAATGCGAATAAAACGACCAAGTGAACTTGCAGCAGTATGAAGTTCATGTTCCTTTAACTTTATTTCTACTGTTTGTTTGTCTATCTGTTTGTTGACTGATCCACTGTTTTCATCAGATAACACTGAATATCAGTATGTATGACCATCAATATGATCCTTCTGGTCAGTGCCGTACGTTTTTATTAGAATTAAAAGGGGTAATTTCTTGCTGAAATTATATTATGATTTTTGTTCACAGGAAAACTGACCTCATAATAATGTTCTACATATAGTTTCAAACCCCTCATTCGTTACTTTCTATGAGATTCCTATGGAGTGTTCCAATAAAAGTATATAGAGGCAAATCTGAACAGCATTTTTGCGAACGAAATAATCATTCACTCGGAAAGGGTGGGTTCAACATAAAATAATAGTGCCTCTTGTTTTTTTTCAAATCACGCCTACCTCAGCTATTGAACGTTCCAAAATTTGAAGTTAATTGGATTCACTATTATTTCAATGCTGAAAATGAAAGAAATGAAGCCAATCCTGTTAATTTGGAATGAGGTGATTTATTTTTTTATATGGATGTTCGAAAGCATGAGAAACAATAATATAATTTTTTTATATCACCTGACGAAGCTATACTGTGTTAGTGAAACATATCGTGTGTTTGAGAATTTTGTGGAAATCTTATCGTTTGTGAAGTTTTTACATTTCCAAGTTTATTCGCAAAAAAATCCTGATATGATTTCATAAAAATCAACCCCATTTTATTTCAATAAAAGAGCACGTCTCAGTCAACAGGATGTTCGTCTTTGAAATACTAATCATATTGATCATGACTAGTAGCTGAGATATAGAAGGGGTGCCGTTAGAAAATAATCACGCTGTAGATTCGTTGATGTCAGTTGATGTCGATCATTTTTGCATGTAACTTGGTAGAGGTATATTCCAGGAGACGCCGATTCCAGTGATGTACGCTTTTCTGGAAAAATTTCTAATATGGATTCTGGATTCTACAGCCTCTGAATATGATCTAGTAGGCCTTGGTTTTGAAAAACAGTAAAATTCATAAAAGTGGCCCGCTTCAAATGGATCACCATGTACAATATATAGATGCATCCGATGTCATGTATGTCTTGAGATTGCTGGATATAAATTTTCCAATCCGTTGCCCGTGTCCTGATTTTCCAAGATTGACAAGCCAACAAAAGGTCACTACCAATTCGATTCAATATAATGAGATTCATGATTCAAAATTTACAAATTTCAGGCTAGTGATATCGATGTCACGATATTATGATTATGTTTCAGAAGGGATTTCTAGAAATTGATGAAATACCTACTATATATTCAAATTCAGTTTTATTCCCATTTGCCACTGATTCTATTGTTTCCCAATAGATGTAAACTGGCGTGAAATAGGTTCAACCCAGTATTGATCCTGAAATGAATTTATTGAAATAGGAATCATATTGTTTGGGAATTACGAACCATGCTGGAAAATTTGAAGCTTTTATCGCTTATTAGACTCAGGTTTATCTCTCCAGAGGACTCTTTGACGCAGCATGAAAATGGATACCGTGACGGAATAATGGGGTTGATTTAAGGGTTTCATGATTCATCAAATAGCCCAGAAACCCGATATAGCTCGAATCATGTTACTAAAGACTAGAATTTTTATATCTCTCCATCCTGAATAAGAAACTCAATATACGAATGAACTAAACAATGTCTGATACAATAACATATCCAAGTCATTCAAATGATATCTCCACTACTGTATATAGGTAGGACTTTTTGAAATTTGATAATTATTCAGAAAATAAAATGCTATAGCATATCATAATGGTTAATATATATAACTATATATATTGATCCTTTATTTAGTGAATTTTGCTAATTTACCCCTTCGAGTTGAAGCCATGATTACAATTTAATCAATATACTCAGGTTGATATAAAATAAGTGTCGAAATGAGCTATTGAATACAATATACTTTATTGTCACATATCAGGCATTCGTATCCTTATCAACAACAACTAAATAAGTCATGATAAAATATTTATATACAAAATACAGCACATATAAACATACGAATATACATGTACTACACACGCATGCACTATATAGGTACTATATATACACCCTTTCAGGGGAAAAAATGAGGAAGTGGTTACTAGGTTACTATTTATTGAGAAAATATGATTTCAACTCTATCTTGTGTGAATGAACTAGTACTAATTTGATTTAATTGAGTTCAAATTTTCAAAAATTAATTTCAATTAAATATTGATCATCGCGAAAACCTTTTATGCTCATATAAATTGTGTATAATGAGTTCATAAGTTGATGGTTGAAATTATAAAGGGACATTTCATTTCATTCTTTTTAAGCGTTCAAATGATAGCATTTCATTGAAATTCTTGTTTACTTTCAATTTATTTTTTAATTTTGAGTTATCGCTGACTAGGTTCCTCAGTCTGTTCGTTTCATTCAACGCATTTTTGTTGCAAAGTCATATGCCGGTTAATTTCGAACAGTCCAGCTCTTCAATGAGGAGAACTTCTAATGATTTCACACTACTTAAAGCCACGTATGCTTGACCAGCAGCGAAGAGCTTCTAGAAGTGAATAACGGCTCATTCGACAGTACTATACCGATTGTGTACTGTAGGTACATGCCCAACATAATACAATTGGCAGCATTCTTCGTCCCGCGGTTCCGTGACTATATTTTGCTAGAAATTGAACAGACTCCATTGAGCCCTTTCATTTGATACCCATATTGTAGAAGTGGATTGAAAATAACTATTTCGCCATCTTGGGTAGTCCGGTATATTGGATTTAGAATAACGTCACATCATTTCTCGAGTTACTCTCAACAATTCCTTTCATTTGATACTCATATTGTGGAAATGCATGAAGAATAACTATCGCGCCATCTTGGATGGTCCGCCATATTGAATTCAGAATGATGTTACATAATTTTTAGAGTTACTCCCAACGAGCCCATTTATTTGATATTCACATTGTAGAAGTGCATCAAAAATAACTATTCCGTCATCTTGAATGGTCCGCCATATTGGATTTAGAATGACTTCACACACCTTATCGTGCATTGTCATCCAAACTAAACGTGAATAAAAAACTTCAGCCCAATCGGTTGAAGATATCTACTTCAAAATTGTCAAAGATTCCACCCGAACTAACATTCATCCAGACACCCATACATTGCATGTTAAATTAAAGCTTTTATAATAATAAAAGCATATCTTCCCCTTCCTCATATGTCTATGTCTTCAATATTCCAACGTATTTCATGTTGGTAACATTCGAAAATGGGAAAAAATGGAGAAGAAGATTATATTAATCTCAATATAAAAACCAGTCTTCTTCTCCGTTTCTTCCTTGTAGTGTTGTGTTGCCAAAATACAATTTGTCTCTCTCAACGCTAGCTGAACTGCTTTATTCAATCGAGTAGGTATATAAAAATACAATAACGCAAGTCAAATGTTGAAAAAAACCAGGCATAATTCCACTGTGGGTATTAATAATGGAAGTTATTTTGATGTGCATTCGAATATCGATCAAAAAGTGAACTTGTCAACCATATATTTGATGATATTGAAAAGATCAGATTCTGTATTCACATGAATGCACTTTTGCTGAATATACGCTTCCGGTTCCGTAGTTTTACGTGGAAATGTTTTATAACCATATATATCTCGGTAACCTGTATATTTATTATAGAAATATTTCATGAACGATAAACATTCTCTATTCACAGATTTATGAGCCGGGATTCCAGGTGGAGTTAACTTTATATTTCGTGGATTTCATTTATGTTGGATTCTTTTCATGTAAACGAAATGTTTAGTTAAAGTATGAGTATAACACTCATTTGAAGCTCCGAGTATTTCATTTGTTCATTTATCCCATTGCATCCCCAATAAAAGTACCTTTATGTGAATTCCAATTAGTGAAGTTTGCATATAAAATTACAGATTTAGTGAAAATGAAACAGTGAAAACTGAAACCTATACAGTCATTGAAGTATATAAAAAGATCTAACTGAATTTGTAATTCTGGAATCTCTCTGGACTAAAAAAGATGTGAAAAGTATCAGATTCTTGACATACCTACTCTCTGGAATGTGAAACATAGTGTCTGTATCATAAAACAACTATTGCTTCGAAAAACCTAGCAAAGGAACCCTTGTCAGAAGAATAGAAGACTGGAATTTGTTATTTAGTTCTCAAAATTGGATTCTTCATTTCATATATTTTTATATTTGTCTGTTCCATTTGTTTTGTTCTTGAAAAATAATATTTTTTTCTACTTTTGTTCCCAAGTATTTCAAGAGAAATATTTTTTTATTTACTTTCTTCATCCAATATGATTTATTGCAGAATTTTACATATATTGACGGATTCAATCGAATAGTTTGAACTCGTTTATTTTTACACCAATTTTTTCGATAGGTACTTGAAAGGAAAATAAAGATTTCATGTTCACATGTATAAATTTTTCTTTATGAAAAAGCATTTGTCTGAGAAGGTAACCATATATAATTTCTCTCCCGTGCTACAAATTCCATTCTCAACCAAATCCACAGTTATTTCGGTACCACCTGAATCGGACATATGGGATCTGATCGAGACAATAAGAGTGAGATCTGATGAATTTCAATTACACTCATCATTAACCTCACCTGACAACCGCTTCGTGAACATTCATGTTACTTCGCTGGCGCGCTTTCGTCGGCTCTATCGTGTCTACAAGTGCTATCGTTATATGAATGATACAAAAGTGAGTATAAAGGAGGTAAACATCGCCTAGAATGGCATTGAAAGGGGGTAGACCAAGGATATTTTTCAAATAACTGCTTCATTTCTAATAGAAGTTTTCTCCCTCTTTCCCAACCACTGCTGTTCTTCATTATCGATGCTGGTACAGGAAAGAGTGTCGATATTGTAAGAAATCAAGGGTACTTCACTCGTTAGCATCATCCAACAAACCTGGTATTCAAATGAATAACATTGATATCTGATCATTCCATTTAGCGTTTCACGGCATACTGAACTTTCCACCAAAAATAACTTTTTATTCATGGATCAAGAAATGAAAAAGTTCTACAAATATGGTACCGACTTGTTTGAGCCCACTGTATATTCATAATGAATGAATTGAAATGTTTTATATACTCGATTCCGATGAAATTTCAAAAAAAATTTCACCTCACAAATTATTAATTAATCTGAATTACTACTGTTTCGATATAAATAGATGTGATATTGATGATAACCATTGACAATTTTCCGACCAATATTCTAGGGTTTGATAGAAATGATAATCTGAAAATTATAATGCAATTGTTGTCGCTTCGAATACTAATCACTTTTATTAGTTATTGCCTGATTGAGAGGAAATATTTGACTGTGATTGATTTATTCAAATTAACTTGTACTGATTTAACAATTTTCAATACATTTGATATAATATGATTATCATAGGCTACCAGATACCCGATAACAGAGATTAATATGATTATTATACATTTTTGACGAATTCATGATCATTCCTGTCAAGAGACGGTTCGCAAACTAAGTATGAGATTTTGTTGATTTCCACAACATTCCCAATCACACGACATGTTTTGCAAACACAGTAGCTTCATCAGGTGGAATACTGGTACAATGAACTAGACAAACCTTGGCTCACCTAACTTTTGAATATCCTGCTTTCCCAATCTGAAGGATTAGAATTACCTGTGGAAAGGATCGATAAACCTTCATTTTCGGAAATAAGGCATAATATCTACATTAAAATACGGTGTACCGGATTAACTTGGGAGGGTTGATATCAAATACATATTATAACCTACTACTATTACAGCTTAAGGCCAGCGTAGCCTCGGGGTTGCAGCGTCAGTAAGAAAGTGTTTGGGATCACACGTTGAAAGGTAAGACTTTCGTCATTCCTTTTCTGAACTGAGAAAACAAATTCAACAGTGGTGAACTATTTTGGTCTAGTTGATCGTTAAGTAGAATGTTGGAATTTTTTAGTTTGTTGATTTCTACTGATTCAAAATGATAGAGTTTAATTCTTTTATTTTCTATGTGTAGAATTTCGAAACTATCATCAAAACTATGATTTTCTTCTGATATACAGTTGGCGTTTGTTGAATTTGTTTTGGTTTTTTAATTCTTCTGATGTTCATGAATGCGCTGATTGAATGAACGACCTGTCAGACCGATATATACCTTACGACAAGATCCACAGTTGAGTTTGTATAGCTATGATTTTCCGAATTCAAAAGTTTTATCTTCGTTATTTTTGATAAACCTTCCGAACCGTTCTATGTGCAACTTGTAAGTCCTGTTCATGTAGAAATGAAGCTAATTTTTCAGTTGATGATCCGAAATAAGTTGAAGTTCTATAATTTTGATTATCGTTTTTGATGATAGGATAAATTTCTTGAATAGCTTTATCCTGGGTTTTTTTTAGAAAGAATGCTGTCTACGATCAAGTAGACCTCAATAGTAGCACTGTTAAATTGTGTAAATGTTTTCTTAGTAGGTGATAATATGATTGTATTTGCTATCAACCATTGCAAGTTAATCTGGTACACCGAATTTTGATGTAGATATTATGCCTATTTTCCAAAAATGAAGGTTTATCGAACCTTTCTACAGGTATTCCTAATCCATCAGGTTGGGAAAGTAAGATATATTAAAGTTAGGTAAGCCAAGGTTGGTTCATTGTACCAGTATTCCACCTGATGAAGCTACTGTGTTAGCGAATCATGTCTTGTGATTAAGAATTTTATGAAAATCTTATCGTTTGTGAAGTTTTTACACACATTGCAAGTAATATAAACAGTGTGTATCATTTCTAATAATAGAAGCAGCCCTACGTATTTGTTGAGTTAGGATTCTGAAATTTGCAGGAGCGGAAGAACTACCAAAAAATACACTCTGTGACATTTACTGCTCGCCAATAGCCATGAAACCACTCACATTTCCGGGAAATGATATCAGTAGGCAAGATAGGTTTAAAATCGTTTCGGAGTCAAAATCAGGACGTAACAACATACATTCAGATTTCTCCTGAAAATCATTCATACGTTATTCTTACGTCAAAACTGAGAATTCTGAAATTTTCAGGAACAAGAAAGAGTCGAAAGATACACTCAATAATCAACCAAGATTATCATCAGTGATATACACTGCTCACCAGCAGCCATCTAGGTAGTTCCATGGCTGCTGACGAGCAGTGTAGATCACTGATGATAAACTCAGTTGATTGTTGACTGTATTTTGGGACTCTCTCTGCTGCAAATTCCAGGATCCTTCCCCAATAATTACCTCAGATGAGAACTAGGACAAAAATTAATTTTCCAGAATTGTAACCATTCTTGGAGAAATATGAATATTCAGTGAATCGAGCGTCCTGATTTGGAATCCGTTGTTATTTCCATCTTATCTTGCCTCCTCATACCATTTTCCGGGAATGTGAGTGGTTCCATGACTATTATCAAGCAGTTTATGTCACCAAAGACGACCTCACTTGGTCATATAGTGTATTTTTGGTATATCTCTCGCTCCTAGAAATTTCAGAATCATAACTCAACAATTGGAAGTACCAAAGGTGCTAAGTGCCAAAAATAAAGTATCAAGATATTTAAGAAAAAAGTAATAATAACGTCAATGTTCGTTTTTTAAGTTCATTAGCATTAAAAATCGCATAAAAGAATAACGGAAAACCAATTCTAACTAACAACGATATCTGTTATGAAACACAGCTGAAAATTAAAATAATTTCTTGAAAAAATATAGAAACGAGGTACTTTCAATTGCTCAATGCTATATGAGATAAGCTAAGATAATCCGTTGATTATTTTCAATCTTCAATCGAAATGATCTCGATAGCAATCTGGCAACAAAAGCACCTTAATAAAACGTAATCCTGCAATGTCTCGACCATAACCGTACTGAAACGTGAACGGCATTATGAGTTCCCGATTCTGTCCTATCTCAGGATAACAGGGAACACAAAAATTGCAGGAATTACACTCGAGAGCCTTTGTGTTCGCAACATTGAACTATTTTCCGCATCTGAAATAGGTATTGATATTTCATAAGCTACAGTTCACCAAGTCTCTTGTGTCATCATGAAAAATAAATACGTAATGAAGCACGTCTATGGTAGGTACTTTGCTTTTATATACAAAGTGTCCCAGAACAACATACCGTAAATTTGACAGGGTGAAATAGAGACCAGAATAGGCCGTCTGAAACAATTTACCTCCTTACAAAATTGCATCGTTGAACCGTGAAAGGACGATGAAGAACAATTCTATTTCCAGATTTTCTTCAATATTTCCAAATCCTCGAAAGCTACTGCTCTGAAATTCGCAGGATAATTTTACTATAGTCAATGTGCATGAAAAACAAACCACGTACTGATTCAATCAATATACAGGGAGTTGGATATTTCGCATTCTCTTTGATATTAGTTAATGTATTTTTTTCTTGGAGTACGGCACTAACCACATTTCTATATCTCAAGAAATTTCAAAATCAATTAGGTATCTAACTTTTTTCTTTCTGCAGTTTTTTTATAATTTTCCTTGGTGTTCGGGATAAATAACAAAATGCATTTTGGTGCATCTCCATACTACTTATTTATAATATTAGAATTATCAAGTTTGGCTCGTTCATAACTCATTTATAATCATAATGATAATAAATCGTCTTTACTATTTTCAACATAAAAATATTCGATAATGATATTAAAACAATGAACAATTCAAAGTAGAAAGTCAAATCTTGTTCTTCTACTCAACCCAAAGAAAACTGTGAAGTGTTGTTGTTGAGTTATTGACCACAATGATAATGTTCACCAATTCGCAAGATATTCATCAAATGATTTGGAAGCTAATCATTTCCAAATTGCAGTCCAGGATTCCTGGTAAGGACACTTTATTCGAGACACCTTGAATATCTATATAATACACTAGATTCTTCAAGTGAAATGAACCTTCTCATAACTCTCACAGGGTGAGCCAGATTATGAATTCGTCATTGGTAACTTTCTGAAACTACGGCATGCTGGTTCATATCAGCAAACTATTAGCATTATTATTGCTCTTTGAATAGCACCCCCTGTATATTCATATATTTTTAGATCCCACTTAACATTCTGAGTATTGTTCATTCAACATACCCTTGGCCCATATACAACTATATTTTCAAGATATTGACAGTTGAAAATTGGAAAAATTGAGAAACTGATTTGAAACTGATGAGTATTAACTGTCAATATCTCGAAAATAGTTGCACATCGGCATAGAGTATGTTATATGAAAAATACTGAGGATTCTGAGTCGAATTCAGAATAGTTCAGGCTGTGTATGTTTTTTCTATCAATTACTCAAAAAAGTGATGCTTGATTATTGTGTTCCTTAAGATAACTGGAAATATTGCTTATAGTAGGGGTGGTATTCGCCCCAATACATGGGATATCATTTAACGTTGAATACATACCTAATGAGAGTGAAGAAATGAACTGAAAAATACCAAATTCTAGGGACATTATAAAATTTGTCCAACTAACGAAAGTAGCTGAGTATTCATGAAAAAATTTGGAGCGGACAAATAAAAAACGAAGAGTCCATCAGGTAACATAACACAAACATGATAATTCGTGGATAATATGAAAAATTCGGATGGAAACTTCTGAATTTTCACCAACTCCTCAACCCTCTTACTCTGAAACTATATCATTTGTTATAGTTTTTCATATTGCTAACAATCAGGACGTTGAATTTGTTCGAAGAGAGGGAGCCATACATATAACTCGAATCAAAAACTTTTGGTTGATTCCTACTATACACTAACATCAAAGGAAATAGATTTGAATGGTTGAATAATGAGGATTGAAGTATTGTTTTTGACTGCAGGTTGAATTTGTGCAAGTCATAAGAAAAAACCATGAGAATGAAATTTAAGCTCGTATAGAGAAAATAATCCCTGGATGTCATGACCTCCATAGTCTATACTCTAAGGCCAATTTGAGCTCCCACACTTCATAAATATCACTATTGATTTAATTTCGAATGCTTCTTTGCTTCTTTTCAGCAGTTGAATGTCAGTAACAGCGATATATCCCACATCATTCTCGTTCGCTATATACTTTTTCCCTCAATTACATATGATCCTTATGTTCGCATAGTCCTTATATTCGCAGAGGCGCTGGCTGAAACTTGTTACATGTCAGATGCCATACTCTCGGCATATATTTCATTTCTTGCTGAAATCTTACAATATAGCGCTGATGAAACATGCGAGGAATTGATTCATAGCCACGCATGAGATGAAAACTGACAGTGAGGGGATTAAACTTTGTGAATACAAGTAAAAAGGAGTTACTTCGCATATCCAGATAACTTTGCCATGAGTTCGTGAAAAATCTGAAAAACATTTTCATTTCTCAACTGTTGATACTAAATTGGCGTGAGTTCGCCTAACGGATCTCAAGGATCCTCTGTTAATCTGGAATCTAAAAATCAACTGCCTATTTGGCCGGAGTTTTTCTGTACATGCGACAGTTGGTTTCGTAATTAAGTATCTTCTGGAATGTTTCATTTCAATATCTTCGGAACATAACATCAAAAACTTTTCTCTCAATTTCTGGGTTACTTTTCCATACATTCATGTCATGATTTGCAGGTCCGTAACATGGCTAGGGAGTACAAAAAGTACTAAGGAGTCATACATGTTATACCTTTCATGTCACGTCGATCAGATGAGTATACATTCTGCACGAGAAAAAACAGGATTTGTTGCATCAACAAATCATATTTTTTGTTGAATCAACCAGATACATGATTATTTCATGAAAGCAGCTTGTTCAAATCAAGAATGTAGTCTTATTGAATCTATCAACAAAATATATGGTTTCCTCAGAAACAAATTATGTCGATCCAGAATAATGTCGGTGTTGATTCGACTATAAACATTTTGTTGTTTTGATAAAATAATGATAATTCTGATTGATGAAAATATATCTTTGAAACAACCTACAAGTTTTCTCATTCCGATGTAGCAATGAACTCGTTTCGAACGGATCATTCGCTTGAAAAGAAGGAGTAGAGCAACGAAATATTTAATATCAATGAAATATTTTGTTCGTTCTACATCAAGTTGAATTTAATTTCCGCCTCTAGATGGCGATCATTTTGCTTCGTCTATGCCTGCCTCGAATTCATTATAAACGTGAAGCCTGACTCTTCGTGTCTGGAATATCAGCTGGATGAATCTAACTTAAACACTGGAGATCTATGCTATGAGTCGACTAGTTTCCTAGTTTAGTTTATACCATTGATGTGTAATTTCAGAAAATTCCCGAATTAATACTGAATTTGGTTCAACAAAACAATTTGTCGAATGTAGTTTCTCTTGAATCAACGAGATCAACCAAATATTTCTTTGAATCAACCAAATATTTCATAGAATCAACTAAATATTTGATTGAATCAATATCTTGCTATTTTGAATCAACCAAATTGTTTGAGCCAATTCAATATCTCTTCATGAACAATTCATGGATGTGCTTGATTGAATTAGATCCAGAGTTCATGCAAGACACATTCATTCAAACTTCAAATTCGCTCTGAAACATAATAAAGATTTACACATTTCAAGGTTATATTTTGTCATGCATATGTTTATGACACTTTCATTTGCTTCATTCAATTACATTTTGCTTGATTCAACAATCCCTTTTTTTTGTGTGTCACTCATCAAGTTCACTTCAATACAACATAATGCTGCAGCGATGCTAACAGCTTGAGAATTTCAATCTGTTTGTAGGTATCGTAATGAGCCATGATGGTGATAGTACTGAACAGGACCAAAGATATTTTTATGGATAAATGTCTAGTCAACCTGACGAGTAAGTAACCTCACTAATTTTCGAATTCGAAATTCAACAATTTTTCAATTTCTCAATTTTTTCTAATCGCTTTTTTCAATAGTTGAAAGCTGATTACTTGCTTACAGCCACGACGTTCCACGAATATTATTGGAATTTCCTTTCGTCCAAGAGTTAAAAAAAAGGTACGCACTGATGACTGTATAGTCGAAAGCGCTCTGCTACGAAAAATTTGAATAAGTTATTTAGCAGGAAATCAATTTGTCTATATCTACACGTGTACAAAGCTGAGTAACCCTAATTTTACCTTCTGTGGCATTCAGGACATGCACATTCACGTACGCCGGTATGGCATTCGAGGGGTAGCACGTGTAGTTGCCGTTGTGGCTCGTGTCAGCCTCATCCAGCTGCAGGACGCTGGAAGATCTATCTGCAGCCACGCTGATTCCCGGATCGTGGTTGATCATGCGCTCCTCGTGGTACCAGAAGACGTACGAAGGAGGCTCTGTGGAGTGCCTCAGGGTGCAGACCAGACGCAGGAACGAACCGGCCCGTATGTGGATGTCAGGGGCACCTAGGATCTCAGCTACAGCCTCTGTAACACAAATTTTATTCACTCTATTAATCTACTCACTGCATCAAAAATAAGCGTTTGCTCCATCATTTGTGAACACAAACCTGTCAATTAACTTCCACGGAAGGGAAAAGAATATTAGCTCCCGTGGGAGATAAAATGAATTGGCTTTTTGCTACCTTGGTAAAGATATCTATAAAAGATCTGTGCTACCCAAATATCTAATCAGTAATTGATGTCTCCATCACTACTACTATTACAATTTCCTTATCGAACTCTAATGGTCTCATTAACACTTATTCATATTTTATTCCAAACTTACTCAATCGAAACTATGAATAAAATGAAAATGCAATCACACAATAAACAAATTCAATGTGACAGAAGTGTAGAATTGGTGTTCGTTGAGATCTCCGCAACCTTATGATGTCATACATTGATTCGGATCGAAGACTCGAGAGATAGACCGCTTGAGGCACCATTTTAAGAACGAGGCTTTCAAATAATTCTATGTATGATGATTCAGACGACAGTGACCTACAAGTAGATAGGCCTGTAAGAGAACATATAGGTTATCCCAGCAGTAGTCTAAAATCTTTTTGGTGACATTCTTCAAAAGCATCTTGTAACGAGCCAATCATGGTAGATTTTGTCTGAAGTCTGAAACAGTCCAAGTGTTTCGAGTGATCATTATATCACCATCTTTGGCAAGATTTGATGTGATGCCAGTGACAGGTTTCAATCTGATGAAACTTCCATAACGGAGTAGCCAGGAATTCAGACCCAGGACATTTTGTTGAGTCTATCTTACATTTCGAGTGGTTCAATATCATTACAAGTAATTCTAATCAGTATACGAACTGAGTGCTTCTTCCAAGAGTGCTTATTGCCATCTAATCAATCAATCGTTTTATTAGTTAAGTGGATTTCCTCCAATATCTCTACACATTGATCAATAGTGTATTTTTTTCCTTGGCTTATGGTTGCATAGGCATAGGCATAGGCAGCTTGATATTTGAGTAAGTATGCGGAAATGAATACAATGAATATTGGATTTTTCAATATTGATATTGAATTTTGAATCTGAGCCTGAATAGCTTAATATCGATTTGGTTTTAATACAGTGGAGTGACATCGTTTCAAATACAAGGATGAAGGGGTGAATTGAAAAATGTGTTGACGATAGATCAACCTACAGTCTAATTATTGCATCTATATACAACCGCTATGCCATATGCAAATCATGGAGACAATTCAGAAATATTATATAGGGTGATTCCGGTATTGAGATACAAACTGAAGTGAGTGATAGCTCTTAAGATCTTAATTAAAAAAGTTGATATAAACATGAGTCCGATCTCGATCAGTAGCGGAGCTACAGAGGGTTAAATTTCAATTATTTTCTTTAAATTGGGATATCTCACTCACTATTGAAAATATCAATTTGAAACTTGATGTAGTTGATTCTCACTTGAAAATTATCATCTTGAGCACTTTGAAGGTTTTTGAAATCTACATGGTGATACGGTTTTGGAGGTAGAAACTTTTTTGTCCCCTCAAACTATTTTGTAGTGAGCCTCTGACATCTCTCACTCACCAAACAGGATGTTTTGTTCAATTTGAAGGCTTTCTTGTTCTTCATTTTCTTCTGATGAGAAATGAACCGTTTTCGAGATGAACAAGCATATTCTTTCTGGAACATGTTAATTTCATCTTTTTCTTTTCTATTGAATCTTATTCTTGGACAAAATCAGTTATCAATATCGACAATGACGAGTGTCACAAATAAGTATTGTGGACTGATAGAGCCACATTAACCAGATGTTTGGTGGTGAATTACCATAATTCACATGTGACTCAATATTATTTATTACCTAATGTCCTCTGTGGACCGTACATTTTTTCCGATAGGTTGAATGCCATATTATTTCTCAATTTCCTTAGTGATATCGAGAATACAACTAGATCGGGCTCAACTAGTGGCTTAACACGAATTTTCCGCGTCGTTCTATTGATGGTCGTTTAAAAACAACCTGATCGACCTTCTACCATCTGTATCCCCGCTGCTTATCTCGATTGGACACATGCTTAAAAACATTGCAATTTCAGTATATCTTATTGCATTCTCAACAAATGTTGCCCAAGAATGAGCAAAATAGGCAAAATCAGGCAAAATTAACATGTTATAGAACGAATATGATAGAAAAGGATTGAGAATTGAGAATTTGGTAACTGAAAGAGGACAAAGGCATACTATATACCCCCAAAAACGTATCACTCTGTAGATTTTGAAGATATTCAAAATGCTTCAAATGGAGATCTTCTAGACAGTATTGACCACACCCAATGTCATATTGATATCTCTACAAGTGAACGACATATTTCAATTGATAAAAAAAATTATTGATTCTTGACCCCTCAAAACCTGTATCATCACCCTGTATTCAACTATGTTTGCAGAAAAACTAATAATTGTAAGTGATAGTTGGTGATAGTGTATAGATAAGGAATTGAAGATAAACTCCAGACATCAGATTTCAAGAAACTCATGTCTTGATCCGAAAAGTAGGCGCAAAATGATATTAATTCTTCACATCCGCGACTGCAAACGCTCATTTTCATTCAATTTATTTCCTGACATCCAATCATAATCTTTCCTCATTCATCACTTAGTAGGGGTAAAATTCATAATCGTTGAATAGATTGAAGGCACTTCCGTGAATCCTGCATAATAACGCCCTCGGTGGTTGGTAGACTCACTTAATTTTCAGCACAGATTGAAACCAAACACCTTCCATACTGAAACAACATAATTAAAGACTACGGAAGTTTTATTGTTCATTTAGGAAAATGTGTGCGACGTTGGAATTGGGTTATCAGATGGTATATAAGGACTTTATAGAACGTAATAAAAACCGCTATTATGTTCTGAACCGGAAATTCCAGAGGTGGCACTATCAAAAAGTTCAATCTGCTAATGTTAACTTCGATTAATTATACACCATCAATGCATAAAACCACTTCACACGAAAAAAAGTAATAGCCACCATCAGATATCTTTGGAAAAAATTCACCAAGAAATTACCTTGATTTCGAATTGGGATTCGAAATAAGTATACAGAGTATTCGTAGATTCCTAATGCAAGCCATATCTCCGCGTTCTTAATCAGTGAATATTTTGAAAGGTTTTCATTGTGAAATATATCAGCACTCGTTCAATGAATAGGGGTTTAGAAAAGCTCATTCTATTTGTATCTCTTTCATTTTCTTTAGATATGGAGATGTCCTCACTCTTTATAAAGCGTTAGAAATCAGATCTATTGGCACTTTTATAATTACTATTACTCAATTATTTGCCGATGGAACAACGCATTTATTACGGGAAAAATATTCAAGAAATGAAGAACCAAACGGAACAAGATCTCGCTTCAATTTCTGGTAATTTTTTGGATTATGATGCTTTTCAAAAAGAACTTCATATTTGCACAATTGAACGTTTTTGTGATATCAATATCAACTGAGAGAGCTTTTGAGTAAAAAATAGGTCAACAATCGCCCCGTTTGAAATTTTTTGATTCAAGGTAGAATTCTGCTGTTCAGCCTCATAGAAATGTAGTCAGGATCTGTGTTCTAACTCAATCGTTTTGTAAGTATACTTTCATTTCGAATTTGAAATGTCAAGCAGTCAAGCCAACGTCAACTTGATTTGACCAAGAATTTTGAGCATGCGCATTACATCTCTTTTGCTTATGCGTAGTCATTTGTTCCATAAAAGTGGCTTCAAGTTGTGGTGAATAGATGAGTGCTCGAGATCGATATGTCGGCGTCAATTAGTGAAATCCGTCATTCCCTGAAATGCCTCGTCATTTCACGTATTGTCGACAAAAAGCGTAAAAGCGTAACATCCATTTTCAGCCGTGTCTCTGTTTGAAGGAGGGTCAGGGAAGGAAAATATCCTTTCTGCATATGCATAAGAAGGGACGCTATTTTCCGCCTAAATGAACCTTCTTCCCAGAAAGTATATTTTTCAGAAAATTAGAAACATAAGAGACTACTGCTTCTGACGCGGCCTAAATGAACCTTATTCCGTCATTACATCAGGGAAAGCCTGAACCTATATTGGGCAAACGGTATACGAAATTTAGAGTTACGCTGTTTGCTGGCAATACGTGGAATGTCTAGGTATTCCAGAGATTGGCGAGTTTCACTGTTTCACGCCGACAGATATACATACAGATACATATAACAGGGTCGCTGATATGTATGGAAACAGGTGAATATCTCGGTAACCTGTTGTTGGATTTTTTTGAATTTATGTACTGTGTGATTTCAAAACGTGGCAGATTTGAAAATGTTATAGCCAATGTTGCCACTTTTTCAGTTATACTGGATTTTTTATTAACTTCCTTATTTTGAATAGAACACCCTGTATTTTATTGGATTTTCAGATTCTCCCTGAAGAGCTAAGTCCATCGATCTATCACACTTGGGGTCTAGCAGGAATGAATACATAGGTATAGGGTGTTTAAAATCTACATTTTTCAACTTTAGTATTTTTTTGTGTCGAAACTATTCATTATCGATCAAAACCGCTCCACTGTTCCCATCTTTACTTCTGATTTACTATCTACTGACATTTAATTGAAACAAATACAGGGTGGTTCAAGATTCAGAATTCTGATCACCCTGTGTATCTGTTCCAATTAAATAGTCAGTAGATGGTAAATTAAAATTGAAGATAGGAACATTGAAGCGGTTCTGATCGATAATGAATAGTTTCTACACAAAAAAATCTTGAAGTTGAAAAACCTAGATTTTAAACACCCTATACCTATGTAATCATTCCCGCTCGACCCCAAGTGTGATAGATCGATGGAATCAGCTCTTCAAGGAGAATCTGGAAATCCAATAAAGTACAGGGTGTTTCATTCAAAATAAGGAAGTTACTAAAAATCCGGAATAACTGAGAAAGTGGCAACAGAGGCTATAACATTTTCAAATCCGCCACGTTTTGAAATCACACTGTACATAAATTCAAAAAAATCTAACAACAGATTGCCCAGATATTCACCTGTTTCCATACATATCAGCGACCCTGTATGAATGGAACACTACTTATCTCTTTTCATTCCCCTTCCCCAACCATTGCAATGCTCATGTATTGTTATACATTTCATCAATATCATCAGAGTATTATACTCGTATCTAATCTACATATTGCGATAATCAATTTGTAATGGTATTTTCCATCTCATATCGTAAGGTTGGTATTTACGATACCATCATCGTAAATAACTATATTTATTACCAATAAAACGCCTTCTGACTGACTCAACATTCACCAAGACAACCCCTGTTCTGTGCGTTCGATATCAGCAAGTTTATTTCTCTGGTGAATTCATCCTTATGCAAACATGTGCAAACCGACCCGGAACCCTGTGTGGAGCGTCAGCAAATCCCTTATCTGCCATATTTATCGAAGGTCACAGGTGGGCCCTATAAGCAACTTCTCGAAGAAAATGCGTCTGCCATCCCACTTTTTGTCATGCACCACCGCGTGTGCCGTGTGCACATTCACAGTAGTACAGGGTCTTCCACACCAGTTATAAAAATTGCATCTAAGAATAAACAATTGTATCTGTATGGTATCTGTCAATAGTGAAAGAGATGAAATTAAATAATATTTCATGAGAATGCTCATATCTCCAAAACTATCAATATTTTACTAAGGTCATATTGTGATATTCTGTTCAGTCATGAAATGGACTATTAGCCCTCCAAAGAATGACATTGTGTTTTGGTACACCTTGTTATAGTTTGCTAATGTTAACTCAAGTCATTTTGCACTCCAAACATGAAGGTTAATTGGTCGTCATTTCACATAGCCTTGTTTTGGAACTATAGTGCCTTTAGCAATTTGTATAATGATTGATTATGTTATTTTCTTGTAGGTGATATTTTCTTGTTCTCATGAGACTGATGATCGGCATATATATGACCAAAACATGTTTCTCTAACCCATAATTTGGACACACATACTTTGTAGAGATGACAATATGTTATTACTACTTGTAACTACCAAGTAACTCCACTTGTTACCTTCTGAAAGACCCTGTACAGTGGGCCCTTTTCCAATATCTCGGAACGTGTCGGATATATTCCGCGTATAGTTCGGCTCATTTATTATTCATGATTTGTGTCGACCTAAGTATAAATCAATTCGTGCAATGGTACGTTTATAGGGACGGACGTACTTGAATATTTGACGTCGATGGGATCATGTATCATTTGCTCTAGTGCCGAATGTTTTATATTAGCCATCGAATATATGTCGCATGAAATGGCAGTGATTTACTGAATAATGGCATTCTCCTAGTCTCTTTCTATGAGAAGATAATATGCAGTTCAAGTCTGAATCAGAAGATTTCTCCAGGGATTATCAGTGGTAACGAGATCCAATAATTGCTTGGTAACACCACGAGTTCGCAGGACGAGGTGGGGTTACCTCAAAGCAATTTGATTTTTGATAGTTATTTGAGCTTTAGTTGTATTTATTGAGACAATTTCACGACGTTATGAAACTTTTAGCTCCATGTTATACCAGCTGACAAAATGTTCTGGTTCCTATATTGCTGGAGCAGTTTCATATAAGACGTGGAATTGTCAGCTACACCTATTTAAATTTTATTCCAAGAAGTTCAAGATACATTTTAAAAAGAGGTATTCTATTCTCAGATTTTCTGGCTTCTACATTATCACTAAGTTCCTCATTCATTTCTGTCATGATTGGTTCAGCCTTTTCTGTTATATTCATGAAGGTCTATGAAGATATATCTTAAAAACTCTTTGGCGTCCTGTTAACACGCTCAATTCTCGAAACGTAAACCAAATATTCGTGTCTGATTTCAGAACAAACGGTGTACATCACAGTATCAGATGAATCTCC
Source organism: Phaedon cochleariae (assembly GCA_918026855.4). Taxonomy (NCBI): domain Eukaryota; kingdom Metazoa; phylum Arthropoda; class Insecta; order Coleoptera; family Chrysomelidae; genus Phaedon; species Phaedon cochleariae. The sequence goes on along the minus strand of OU896707.1, from coordinate 71,109,528 downwards.
AACCATAGGTTTTCTTCTTTCGCAAATGCTTTCACTATCATTATGACAAACATTGGAGGGCGCTGCTATTGATTAAAAAATAAGTGTGGCCAATATTCTGCAAACCGTTCTAGCCGTATATTTCCGATTAATTTTGACAAAATCCATAGAAAGAGTAAGGTATTGGTAATTGACCAATGGTATCCTTTGTGGACATGAAAAACGCCAATTGCTTCTGTGGCCACTGGAATGAAAATACATCGATCTTTCGATTTCAATTTCTCAGCTGAATCACCATGAGCTGGTGATGTTGAATTGATATGTGATGCTGCGATGGTATCTATGCAGATGAAGTCCAAGACTAATGTTCTGCCTTGACTCCATGAAATGAGAGATATTCCAACCAAATGGAGAACTCAATATCATCAAATATGGAAACCAATATTCCGAATAATCAATAGATATATCAATTTCATCTCTATACTTTCATGAGACTAGACAGAGAACAAATGAAAGGTTCATCAAACATAATATCGATACATCAAACTCCCAACGAAACAGAGTATAAAAGAATATTGTGAACCAGGAAATTCTGAAGTTCACTATCGAGAATTCTATCCCTCTTACTACCAACCAAGATAGTGTTTAATGCCTTTTTTCTATGACTGTTGAAAACTAGACCCTTTTAATGTAACATTTTTGTTGGGTAACTGGATGCATTACACAAAACAAGCCACGCCCCGTGTGTAAGAGCCTTTACGAAACAGGCTATGGCCAATCAGCAACAAAGCAGATTCATTACCTACAAAACAGTTGACACCAGTTGTATTGATAATATGGGGCATGCAGTGAAACGTTTGAATCAGACTCGTCATGAAATGTCATAATTTGACAATAGCTATCTGGCGTGATTTAGAACTGACTTTTTGTGCAAATATGGATTCAGAAAGCGAAAATGAATTCAACTGCTCTCCACCATCAGAAGTTTTGAAAGCTGCCAATTCAAGTACAATCAGCCTTTTGCCCGAGGAATCTAGAAAAAGGTATGAAGGGGTTTGGCGAAAAGCAAAACTTGAAAATTCGTTTTCGGATAATGTACTGCTAGCCTATTTTGGCGAATTAGCAGCTAAACACAAAGCATCCTCCTTGTGGTCACAGTATTCCATGTATATACTAAGAAGCACAATTTCAATAAAGAATCATGTGAATATTGACAAATATTTGAAATTACGAGCATTTCTAAAAAGGAAATCTGATGGATATATGTCAAAGAAAGCGAAGATATTCACTGCTGATGAACTCAATCAGTTCATCACTCAGTCATAGAAAAAGTATAGTATTCTACTTGCGTGTAATGGCTATTACTCATTCGAATGATTACGACGTTCGCCTGCGGCTCACGTCGCAAACTTCATTCTCATGAGTAATGGCCATCATTACACGCCCGTCGAATAATATACTATTTTACACTCACCAGTAACAGTCAGTTGTAAAAAAATACTAGTAGTTGGATGACTGGACACTTGGCATTCGTATAGCCCAGCATCTTCAGGTTTGACGTGCTTGATGACCAAGCCCCAGTTTTGCAGGTGCCTAGCATGTTCCACAAGGAACCTTTCGTCAGCAATGTAGGTTCCTACACCGACCGTGAGGATGGTGGGAGGAGAGTCTTTTTTCCTGATCCAAGACACCTGGAACAAAATGTAGTGATAACAGATACGCTTGAAAATTATGACAGATTTATTATGGCTGTATCATATTCTCAAATTTATTACACACATGAAATACACTCATTCTTCTTTCATCACATTTTACCACTGAAGTTTCAATAGGGTAAGTTGGGGCAAAAGGTGAGATGGCTCTGTGTGATATTTTCACAACCGCTAGAGTCACTCGGTCTTTGATATGCTCTGAGGCTTCAATTATAATGTCACTAGTTCACATTATGGCTGCAAATTAGTTATGAGTATCATCTACGAAGTAGGCATTTCAATATTTCGTTAGGTGGAATTCAGTTTGAGTGGGCTTGTTCAGAGCTGCATAACTTTCCTGATCTCATAGGTTCCCGAAGGTGATATGGTTTGAAGTAAGTAGGTACAAGTCATATGCTTTGTACACGGATACAAGGGGAGTAGGCTCAAGGAACATATCATCTCAATACGAAGATGACCGAGCCATATCATTGGGTGACTCTTCATATGACGTGGAGACATTTAAGGATTGTACATTTTGAGGTGAAAATTATGCGCAAACAAGGAAATCTGATGACTGGGAAGTGCAAGCAATATAAACACGTTGATACCCTGACACGTGCTCAAATATTTTTCAACTTTTCTCATCCTTCTGGTGTTGAAATTCGTTAACATCAGTAATTTGACATCATCTGTGTTAAATCTACAGCTTGATACTTCACTATTGCCTTTATCTCCAGTTGCTCCATCTCACCTGAGTGTATGAAGAGACATGGCTTTTGACTTATTTTCTCATTCTTTCCAGGACACTGTCATTCCTCATTTATATGTGTGAAACATCATATTAACTCATTTAAATGATATAAGAGTATGATCTGAGGCTATAATCGTTTCATTAAAATCATTCAATGTGATGTCACGTTTTTTTTACAAATGTGGGTCATTTATCCTCGATTCACCCTATAATGAACAGTGAATTGCACAATCTTATTGAAACTGTGATATTTGTCATCTCATAAAATTTGTATTCATCCCTGTGATGAAAATCAATGGAATTCTTGTATAAAGGCATTGATTTTAACTGCATTTCTAGCTATAAAAGTATACATTGACTCTGATCTCTACTCTTGGCACTGCCTGGAATGGAAGAAACTGATGATTCCACAGGAAATGAAATCCACACGAAATCAAACACGGTGACTTTATCAGGTGAAATACTCATGCAAATCAACTTTTCATTACCATGAATTTGGAGGTTGAGAATTACTTGTGCAGGCTAGATAATCCTTCATTTCCGGAAGTATGCATTATATCTATATTCAAATTTGCTTTGATGGATGGATTTGAAGAAGCCGCATATTTCAGAGTTTTTGATAGATTTCACCGCTGTTGTTTAGATGGTTTCCATGAGGTGTTCTATCAATTTCAATGATTCTAGCTCATTGTTTTTTTTTCCTGTTGAATGTTTGTAGTGAGCGTTTCAAGTTGTTTAGTGGTTTCCTTCGAGCAGTTTTATTTGTTCGTGTTTGTGTTTCCGTTCGTATTCATTGCATTCAAACTTTTCTGTACCACAAATGTAGTATTGGCGGAGGACAGGTTAGCCAGACATTATCTTCTCATTAGTGAGTTATAATACATTTTCTTATCGATTTTGAACTACTTACTTCATCCCACTACCATTCTAGTAAGGAATCGTTATGATTTGAATATTACTTTGGGCTGCGTTCAGAAACTTAATCCAGTGGGTAGAGTATGGTTGAAGGTTACTCAGAAATATGCAATGAAAACGAATGTCAACTTTTATAAAACTCATAGGTTCTCAGGTCATGATACGGAAAACCAGATATGAAATGTTTTCTGGGAATTGTTTCAATATGAATGTTGAGAAGGAAATGTGATATCTATTCACCATTATTGAATTGGAATAAGAATGTTCTGCTATTTTTATATCAAAATAAATTGGAAGGAGACTTATTGAAGACTGGTTCATGAGATTTGAGTTAATTTCACATTCTACTCATTGAAATTCAGTTACAACTTCTGCACAAAATTTCTTATTATTTTATATATTTCTACACCAGAACTAATTTCAGTTTCCTCAATGATTCTTATTCTGCGAACATAATTGAATAATGTGATTCAGTTATGATAAACTGTCAGAAATTAACTTCCCTGCCTGAGGCGTTGGAAGTCGAAACTACCGAAATTAGCAGATGTTCCTGGCAAGTTGGTGCCGAGCTATGTTTTCCATTTTGAAGTGATCAACTCCTGCTGAAGAATCATTCAAGTTCGAAATGCTGTATTCGATCCGGCAGGATTGATACATCAGGATTACTAATTGTAATTATCTTTCGAAGAGTACTGGGGGGAAATCCCTGTTATGTTCGTAGAGCATCATGTTGGAATGTATTTTAACCTTTGGATTTCCTGGGAATATTTTTCTAAATGAAGGCAGATAACTGCAAAGCTCTATCGTTCTATGGATAGTATAGACAAGAGGGTTTCGTAGAGAGTTGTTCAACATATTTCAAAGTCGACGACAAAATAATGTGGTCTCAGCTCAGCGAGTTCGTCTTATTGGTATTACTAGTGATGGAACAATAAATGAGATTAATGAATACAATTTTTCATTGAAGAAGAGTGAAAGGTCGCTGACTTTCTTACGGCGTCCTTATATAATGTTAAGAGATCATCACCAACATACCGGAAAGAGCATCGAATTTTCTATAGAGCTCATGTGAAATTCGTTAATACGCGAGAAGGTGACCCTATATCGTGGGTCATCTCACGTAATGGCGTATCTCATAGAAATCGGAATTAGAGATACTGCGTCAAATGACTTAAATTCTTATACTCTATGATCTCACAAAATGGCGTAGCTCAATATACATTGGTTTTCGTGTAATTAAATATCAACTGTAATTAAATATCAACCCAACTTATTTCAAATTATCGGACTACCAAATCTCATGAAGTGGCCTAACTATGGGAGTTAGGTCAATACGTGAGATATATTTTTATTATTTGTTAAGAATTTCAATAGTGACGTATCTCATAACTCATAATCCGGTTTGCCGCGAAAATACTAATATCCCAGGTGACGTCTCAAGGTACTGAGAGGGGTGTTTTTTATCAATGAAAATGAATATTCGTATCTGATATTCATTTGAATTCTCTTTATATTCATGACGTATCTAATGCCACATTGACAAACATGATTGACGTAGTGACGTATCTCACATATTTTTTCTCCGTTTTTAGCGATGCTTTTTCGAAATCTCACCTGGAATAGTGCTCCCATATCTGGAGTGCAGCACCCAAACATACCTTGAAACTGTTGGATTCTATCCAAACATGGGCAATTCGTCTCGTGGGTAATGTCTCGCTCACAAACTCACTCACTACTCTGGAACACCGTAGAGAAGTTGGCAATCTGGCTGTATTTCATAGTTATCTTCATGGACGATGCTCTTCTGAGATATCAACAATTGTTCCTTCCTCGGCAGTCCCCGCGAGATTAATGGGGAAGACCACTGAGGGAAGAAATCCGTGCAAACCTCTTTCAATCGACGAATCATGATTTACGTTTGATCTACAATCAATATTATGAGTTGAAGTTGAAGGAAATCGAATCTATATCGTTTTGAAATCAGCATATTTCATTCGTTATTTCGAAAAGCCAAATATGATGGTGGAATTGTGACGTATTAGTCCCGCACTGTAGCTATTTCTCTCTGATACCTCGTCATTCTGCAGTGTTGCAGTGTGATTGGTGAGTTCAAGGACAATAGGCGTGTTGGGACTAAGACGTCGCACCAGTCTCACCAATGAATTGACGAAATTTCAAATGGCACAGGAATTGTGTGTTTTGAAATGGACATATTCTAATTTATTTTTTCATCGTCTTAGCATGAATAAGAAAATTCGAAATTAATTCACTGGTAGTTTTTCAGTAGAAAGTTCACGATAATGTCGTTTCAAAAAATAAGTGGTCTTTCCCATTCGTCGAGTTGAGACTTCGCACCCCTTCTTGGTCACTTTCGAGACCTGCAGAACATTTTCCAAAGACTCGATCATCCAACGAACAGCGAGGCTCTGGAACATATTGCCAAGGGAGGTGTTTCCCGAGGCATATAACCTCCAGAAATTCAAGAAGAACATCAATTCCTACCATATTTACCTTGGTTCTCACGATGTTCACAAACATCTGAGTTATGAGCGAATCGAAATGTTGAAAATCTTTGGATTGCACTGCTGTGGAGTTAAGAAAACTGAGATACGTCTTTACGTGAGATGGCTGTCGATATGTTAGGTATGGTACAGTGCTCAATCATATCACCATTTATTCAATGAGTGATTGGACTCAACCTCGGAATTGTCAACTAAAGTAAACCACCAGATGTCGAGTTACCGATTTATTTATATACTATCAAATATACCATTAGTAACTAACGGAACAAACAAATGAGAGTATAAAGTCGTTTGTCCTCAATTTTCTTCTGAACGTGACCAACGCATTTCCATCAATCAAACCAAGTTTTCCCTGTATATGAGAAAAACGAATTGTCGATTTCGTTCCAATCAGGAAAGCGATGTATCCTAATCGCTTCCTGAATACCTTTTTTGCGGCAGCTAACCCCAGCTTATAACCACCGTCTGAACAAATAACGAACATCCATCAGTTCAGTTCTTGGAGATGATAACACAGGAGCATTTGGCCTCTTCTGCCATCGCCAGCGTTGCCAGATGCCTCTTGAAGTTCACTGATATAACCTACCATATCTATACCTTTTCAACTTCAATTTCGGAATCGGTGAGTTATATTTCGGAAAAAGTAATCTCGATTTCAGAATTGGTTAGTTCGATTTCAGAAATGGTAAACTCAATTTCAGAATCGTTGAGATGAATTTCAGAAAAAGTCCATTCAATTTCAGAAATGGTAAGTTGTATTTCAGAATTATTATTGGTAGGTTCAATTTCAGAACATGAAATCCTTTTATATGTTTGGAATGTTTTTAATTGCAAAAGAGAAGACTGTTTACAGCGGATGGAACGGTGTTTGAGAGCCCTATGTTGAATCAGATTGAACATATATGGGGTGCCTTCAAGTGAGAAGTGAAGAGTTCTTGCAAGAGCATCGCCAAAGGATCATAGCTGGAGATCCGAACAGATTGCTCAACCAGATAGAATTCAGACTGCGATGTCTTGAAGAATGTGCAGATCAATCAATTAAATTGATAACACCTCAAATGTGTTTGCATTCTTATAATCATGTGCAACGCCACTATCTTTCAGCGATTCATATGGAAGGCATCTGTGGATTAAATTGTTTTTGAAAAGTTGAATATTTTAAATAAAATATGGTTTGTTGATCTCACATGCAATTGGAAACATTTCGAACAAATATAAGGATTTTTTTCATGATATTGAACCTACCAATTCTGAAATACAACTTACCATTTCTGGAATTGAATGGACTTTTTCTGAAATTCATCTCACCGATTCTGAAATTGAGTTTACCATTTCTGAAATCGAACTAACCAATTCTGAAATCGAGATTACTTTTTCCGAAATATAACTTACCGATTCCGAAATTGAAGTTGAAAAGGTATAGACAACTAATGCCATAACACAAGAGATGTACATCACGAAGCATGATTCGCATCACGAGTTCCCATTTCAGGTGAAATGGGGGTTGCTGGTTGCCTGACGTATTTTCTACTAGAAAAAAGCCTGTTCCTGAACCACTTGGATGCAGCTCAGCGTTTAGGAAAGAATCACGATTTTAACACGAATTATTGCATAGATTTCGGGACAATGTAATCCAATCCAATGTTATGAACTCTTGTGGTAAATACTTTTAGTTTCTCTTTCTATGTGATTCTAATAGTACTTTTAAGTGATCTTTTGTTGGTTCTTGTTATGAAATTTCTGAGATATGACCTCCAACTCATCTTTTTCTTATCTTTCCTTTATTATTTTCAAAAATCGACGCCACCATCCGAATGATCATAACGTCGAAGTTGTCTTTTCATACAATCAATAGGTTTCGAGATATTCGAGAGAAACGAACATACAAAATTCCAGTTCTCCTTTGATAACTTAAAAATGTCTGATGAAGCTAGTCAAGATCTCTCGATGGATTCTGAATCAGAATTGAATTTACTAAAACTTCCGTGATTCAACCGACTCTCTATATCTATCACAGTTACCGAGATCCTAATAATGGAGGGGACTGAATTTGGGACATACGATACAGTCATCCATTGAGTATATGGGGATAGGGTTTATCATTAGACTATCGAAAACCTTGTTTTTAAGGGATCTATTATTCATGTGCGATAACTTGAAAATCGATTCTGACACAGGCCACGTGATCACTGATATAGGTAGCGTGCACGATGACCGACTCTGAAGGTGAAATATTTAAACACAACCTCACTTTTCTATTAACATTGAAACACAACCTCACTTTCTCCATTTGATTGCAAAGGAATCGAAGGATTGAAATAGTTTTTCACAATATTTTGGCATACGAATGGTTTTTTGCGCTATTCCTTAATTCAAGCATGCCTTCTCATTGTGTTTCTCAAACAGTTGCTTAGCATTCAATTTTCTCACCACTCACACAGAGTTTCAAGCAATAATTTGACAAAATTTTGTCCAGATTCACGAGACGAATATAATAAAAATCTTATTGTCACGTTCCAATTCAATGAAAAATACTGTTTGAAATAAAACTGATTATTTGAAATCTGGCAACTGTGCGGATCTTTTTAATAAATATCCCGACAATTTCTTCTCCTTTCGTTTGTGAACTCAGCCAATAACAGCTGGTCGTCTAATGTGGCTTGATTCGTTCTTTATTAGGGGCTCTCATTTAATCTCAGAAAGACATTATAGCGTTATTTCACCGGAAGGAACAATGACATTTTATCCGGGGAGTTGTTATCCGAAATTTGTTCGTTCCAATGATTCCGAATGAGTTTCCTAGAAGACACGAAACAAATTAATGGATTATTTCTCTGTACTACATTGTGAGGAAGCTGATTAACCCTATTTAGATAAAATAATGGAAAACTGTGGATTGTTGCCCCTCTAAAGGATTTTTAGAATTTTAGAACAATACTCATGGTTAAATATTACCGATACAAAATAACCCGAATTGCATCAATATAATAGGACAATAAGATCAATACACTACACACTGTTTGACACACTAACCAAGCCGATTTTTTAGGCCTAGACATGTGTTTCGCTAACTATATGTTATTAGCATCATCAGGAGAAGATTAAAGCTAAAGGTTCTATCATAGTGTTGCTACTTATATACTAGGTATATGTCCACCCAACTGTGAATGACACTAACCGCCAAATTAATGTTAGTCATGGTTGAATTCACATGTTAACCTTGGTCTTATATCACGAAACTATACAGAGGGCTAAGTGGGATAGGTCCATTATTCTTATTCATCACTCTACCACTATTCTTGAATATCTTTTGGTTTTCATATGCATCTGATAATGTAATAAGTTAGGAATAGTAATAGAGTAATTAATAAAGGATAATGGGCCTATTTCATTTAGCCCTCTTGAGATAATCGCCTCTATACCCAAAGCTTCAATTTTTGCAAGTTAAGAATATAGTTGAGTCTATCGGAGGCTTTAGAAAAGTCTTTTTTTTATGTTCTCATTTCCACGAAAAGGTATATAGTGAAATGTTCAGAGACCATCGTGAGAACCTAGGGAAATAAAGTAGGAGTTGGTGTTCTTCTTGAATTTCCGTAGGTTATATGCCTCGGGAAACACCTCCCTTGGCATTGTGTTCCAGAGCCTCGCTGTTCGTTGGATGAACGAGTCTTTGGAAAGAGATGTTCTGCAGGTCTCCAAAGTGACCACGAAGGGGTGCGAAGCTTCAACTCGACGGGTCAATCTCGCGGGGACTGCCAAGGGAGGTACAATTGTTGATACTTCAGGAGAGCATCGTCCATGAAAATATCTATGAAAAAGAGCCAGATCGCCAACTTTTCTACGGTTTTCCAGAGAGGTGAGTGAGTTTGTAAGCGAGGCATCACCCACGAGACGAATTGCCCTTTTTTGGACAGAATCCAACAGTTTCAGGGTATGTTTGGGTGCTGCACTCCAAATATGGAAACAGTATTTCAGGTTGGATCTGTGCCTTATAGATCATGAGCAGCTGACTGAAAGTGAAATAGCTCCTGGCCCAAAACGGAAATCCAAGTCTTTGGGATGGACTTTTATTAATTCATCTCACGTGATTTTCCCAAGGTTATTGGTGATAGTAATACCAAGCATCGCCGTTGATGTCTTCAAAGGTATGGTTAGTCCTGACATGCTTATGTTTGGTACAGTGAGATCGGCTTTCCTAGAGAAAAGGCATGCTTGTGTGTTTTGTTTGCATTGAAATCTACCAAGTTATTGGATCCCCATTCGAGAATTGTTGCCAAGTCCATATTTATGTTGTCAACATTTCTCCCTCGTTCGTTTCTGATTTTCCTGGCTGGTATTGGAGCCCTGGAAGAGAAGGCGGTATGGAGGGTACTATCATCCGCGAAGCTGTGTACTGGACATGAAGTTGCTTCCAACAAATCATTGATATGGAGTAGGAATAGTGTTGGTGCTAGAATTGATCTGTGTAAATAGGGTCTACTTGCAGCTTATTCTTTAATGAATTGATGATATAATTCTTACTAAGCAACAGGTTTGTTGATTTTGATCGACCTCGACAGAAACCATGTTATTTTAGAGATCAAGCAATCCAAAATTTTCGGTAACTCTGACTGATTACAAATGAATAGGTTTGGCAAAACTGTCTTTCCAGTTGTTAGGTAACTTTTCCTCCTTAAGAGAAGAGATAAATTGAACAGCAAGTGGATAGGTTTTGCTAAAGTAAATAAAATAAGTTCATATTGTCATAAAATACATTACATCATGGTAGAGACCTACCTATCTATCAGTTCTTTTCAATTACTGTAGTACTCACCACTCCATTATTGAATTTTCTCACTACACACGGGAGTTTAGCTGTCCCTCCTATTTGTGCGACGATTGTGGTGGAGTTTTCAGTCAGGAAAATCGCACCATGACCGGCAGGCAGCGTTTTCAGGAAATTTCCCGCCGAATGGTTTTTGTTCCTGCGGGTCTCATAGCTTCTCCTCTCCCGATGAAAATCTGTACTGAAGCCTGAAAAAGAACAAAGCGACGTGTACAACATTAAATCGAGGACCAAGGGTGTTCGCTCAATAACACTTTGTCGCTGTTCAAAAATACTAATTAGATATCGCAATATACAATCTTATATACGTTGAAATAATATCATAGACCTGTATAACACGCTACAACGCTACCATCATTATGCAAAAAATAGGGAAAGAAACAGGAAAATGTTTCGTTCGAGATACGTTTACCTAACATTAACTTGCCTTCAGAATCATATACAGGGTGTATTTAAATCCCACCAAAAAAATTCAAGGGGTGAGTCCTTGTTATATTTTGGGAAATGAACGTTATAAAAACATGTGTCCTAACTTGCTTCAGTTGTCTTATCATCAATTTCAACAAAACGTTGTGGTTTTGTTAATAGTAATATGGAGCTTCTTCTAGTGCAATTAGATTCGAAATGATATGTCCAGTAGCGTCACAGTGGGTAAATTTTCATATTTTCATTAGATTGAGCTATTGAAATAACAACTTCTACATCCTTTGTGTGATTTTTGTATCTAGCTTGATTTTTGAGGAAACAATAAAAATTCGACTACTCCAAATTTTAATGTAGGTGTTTTCAAGACTTTCATTGAGATTATTCAATAACCCCAATTAGAATTATTTTGAAACTTTGGGGCTTTCTCAGTTTCCATCCATATTGAATTTGGGCACCATGGAAGCTCATACAGGGAGGTTATAAATGAAACCGATTATAATACTTCCAACTTTAACATCCTGTATCTCAAAAACGGAGCAAGTTAGGACACATATCTATATGAACTTTATTTGCTAGAATGTCACAAGAAAACACCCCTTGAATTGTTTCGGTGTATTCAGATACACCCTGTATATTATATCTTATGATTTCCACGTTTCTGAAATGTATATTCAGATATTCTGATATCAAATTCAATATTCAGTGTTTGAGTAAATTTATTATAAGTTTCTTGATTAGGTACCGAAGAATTTGAATTTTTGGTTTTTCTGTGCCTTTCGTAATAATGTAGCGTGTTAATCATGGCTATGGAGAAGTATTATGTATTGTAAGTCATATAACGACGCATACTTTTGTTTTCCTATTCACATGGCCTACCACATCTAAAAATATTTTTTTCTGTTTTTTGAAGTTGTTCCATGTGAAAATGTCAGCATGTATGTGTATTACATGATGGCTATGAAGGGAATTTTCAACAGTGTTCAACAAGTATTTTTCGCGATAAATAAATCGCAATTGAGTTGAGCTCATCAGGAATGAAAGTGAAAGTCAGATTCAGGAGATTCAGGAAATTTAATCACAAATGGCATTTTATTCAACTATTTTACAGGGTAAAAAATGGAGAATCTGGAATTTGATAGAATGAAGTTCAATCAACTGAAAACATCGACCTCGAACGAAAAGCATATTTGATTATTGAACCAGTAATAACACAATATCTTAGTTTTTGAAATAAGTGGACATATTCAGCTCATTAAGAAGATACAGTCTAAGGAATATTCCCATGATATCAGATTTTTTTCTAATTCTTTTAATTAACGAGAAATTTCATACCAAAAAATTGAACAAAATACGAGAAAAAAAATTAGGTACGCCACTTTATAACAATTTGAATGATTGAACTCCGCGTGATTGTGCCTACCGCATAGAAATTTGAACAGAGGTGACGTCAGATTTGCTACAGTGTAGAACTTTGGGTGGAAAAAGGGGTCTAACTCCAAATTTTATTTTGATCCCTAGTTTTTTTTTTATTAGTGCCATTCGATAGTACACGTTGAGCTTTCTCTGTGTTTGAAATATTTGCACTTATTTCAATGCCACCCTGTATATTCACAGTTATTAGATATATTTCGCCGAAGAAAATGATAGAATCTTTGGGAATGCTTTCGATCGAAAGTTATTTGACAAACAGTTTGAATATTATGAAAATGATTCGCAGATTCGAAAATCAGGAAATAAAAAGTGATATCATAATATGTTCCATCTAGTGGGTAATCTAGTTATTGTTTAATATCAGGATTCACTTCGGAACATTTTATTTTGTAGATATCTAATCCTAGTCAGTGTACCAATCATCATTATATAGCTGATATATTGTCACGAGTAGAACATACGGTACCTATATTAGGAATTTCGAACCATGAGGGTTTTATAAACATAAAGTTAATCAAATCATCCGTTGACATTGAATTACAAAAACTGACCAAGGAACTATCATGGAAAACGTGCATTTCTGATGAAATGATGTATATAAATATTGGATGTGAGGGTTCCAAAGTTAGTCTGGTCTGGGGCTACTCTTGACTTGACAAGAGCTCGTCGTAATGGTAATCATCATGTAAGTTGTTATCTGGGTCTTCATATTCATCATTGTTTATTTATATTTGTCATTAGTACCCATAATGTTTCATGCTTCAATAGATATTGTTACATTTGAATATAGTCTCGTACTTTCAGTTACCCCTGAACTATTATAGTGCCTATTTTGAATATTACCTCTCGCAAACTATTAAGCCAAGCTTTACCCCTTTTAAATCGATATATGAATGGAGTAACCTTCTATTTCATCGTGACAATATTAATTGGAAGTTGAATAATGATTTTCAAATATAATTTTTATTAGTTAGATGCCACAGTTCCCATGTTTTGTCTCTGTGTTTATGTTTTGAACACCCTACATCCTCAACCAGAAAAAAACGTAGCATATTCATAGGTATAGCCAGAAAAGAAGTTGTTCTTCTCTGGTTATCTACCATTTTCATTCATTTTATGATGTATTGTGGTAATGACTTTGAGTTTCTTTCTCTTTGTGACTCCAGATCCTGTTCGGAATATTCAACGATGATATTATAATTTCATAAAAAGTGCCAGTTCAATGATATACAGGAGGAATTGATTGATGGATGATACGAACTGACACCGAAGCTATTATTTCGTTAGATAGGAACTGGAATGAGAGATAATTAGTGAATAATGGGAAGGCGGTGGAATGAAATGTCCGTATATCACGAGAAATTCACTAACCAACAATATAATAGAAAATCCTATACCACAACGTTTATATCCTTCCAGTAAAACGAATCATTTCATCAGATTGATGATGATCGGTAGCTGAGAACAATGTATCTTTCTATGTACTCCTGTTTTACTATTTATCTTCATTTCCTCGTGTTCTGCTATAAATACATGTTCTGATGAGCATGCAAATTTTGCTACTGTCATCAAATAACTTGTATAAATTCGTCATACTTTTGATTTGGAACATAGCCAGAAGAATAGTTGTTTTCTGTCGAGAATACCGAGAAAGAAATTATATTTTCATCCCATAGAGAACGCGAATTCACAATGTATTTCTTCAAATCTATCCATTTTTTCATATTCATAATATATCTGAGAATATTCCTTTCCAATACTTTCAAGCCCAATCAAGTGGTTCATACTTGAACAGTAGGAAATTGTTATTTTTATAGACATCTAATCGCAGATTCGTGATTGGGTTTTCTCAATTCAGAATTTCATTCCACGCCATGTATGATGAATATCAATGTGTCATACATCCAAACAATTATAAAAAATAGGCTTCGAACTGTGATGGGACAAAATATTCGTTCAGATAATTCTTGTTTTCGACAATATTTCTACTGGGTGTTTATTAATTACGCGTAAAAATTACAGGAGCATGTTGCTGACGTCAAAATGAGAAGAAAAGTTCGTATAAATATAATTATGTCCGCAAGTTATTCATTTCTGAGATACAAAGTATCACGATTATTTTGGAATTCATTCACAAGAAACCGAAATAACAATCAAAATTTGACACTCTGTATCTCAGAATTAATAACTTGTGTGCATGTTTATACAAACTCATCTTCTCATCTAAACGGCAACAACATGCTTCTGAATCTTTTATACGTACTTCTGAAGCACCCTGTATATGTTGAAATAATTTAGTTGGTTTCCAAAAAAGTTGTTGATTTTGTATGGAAAACAATAATGAGTCAGGGGGCTCCACTCTTTTGTTACCCCAGGGCCTCCAGACCTCTAAAGCCGGCTCTGCCATTGCCACATTGTTCCTACTTAATATCAATAATCTACTGGGAGTTACACCTTGGCCCTATCCACAGCTTTGCGAATAATACTACTTTCCATACTGTGTTCTCATCCAGAATTCCCATATCTTCCCAGGAAACTGAGAACATTTTAAGCAATTTCATGAAGCATATTTCAAAAAAAGGTTTCTTTGGGCTGCGCCTCATTGAAAAACTCAGTTTTCGATCACCAGAATAGCCTTTTGCGGACTAGATACAAGAATATCTATTTCGAAACTTCTATGAAGCTGTCAAGAGTCACTTGTTTATCTGCAGAACACACGAACACGCTACAATTTTTCTAAAATTTGGTTTAGTTATATGTATAAGCAACCATTTCGAATCTGATCGCATTGATAGTATATTATGTAACAAGTGTTATAAACGTCCTTTCAGTAACGAGTGTTTAATAAACGAGTGTCTAGAAGAGTTTATGAACGCGTTATTACATACTATGATTTTTCTACGAACTCCCAAAAATTACATTTTTACATACCTGCAATTCCTGCTAACCTACAAAATAATTCGAAAGGAATGGGAATTGAGAACATAATACATGCAACTGCCTGCAACCAGCCAGACCCGTATAAGTGATATTGGTTGTAGATGTGTCCAGTCCATTGCTTACTAACCTTTGTTTCACGTTTATTGTCTTGCTTAGCGCAGAATAAATAAATTGTTCTCGAAGATGGAAGCTTCATTTTTACACTTCTTGGAGATATGCAAGTACCACAACATTCTCTTCGATTTCACTTTCGTCTACTTTTCGCATACATTTTTAATGAAGAATTCTGATACAAACGAATGTTGTTTGAATAATTCTGTTTCAAAATTCGAAAATAACAGTTGACAGTTGATACAATTGACAGGCCAGACATGTCTCAAATTACTGAAGCTGTGTTTAATGAACTGCGTTGCCATGGTAATGTGTTTAAGAAATCGTGTTGCCATGGTAACGTGTTTAATATTTTGAATAAATCACAGATCGACAATCCGTGATTAATCGATCATTCAGCGTGGTACATATCCGTACGCTAAATGCCATTTTAGTTATGTGAGTAGAAGAAATCCAATATAAGTTCAACAGGTCAAAACAAGTCCGCCATATATGGATTGTAATGTGGTCGAATTCTATATGATTTGCTCATTTTCAACTATATCGAGTTTCAATCTGGGAAAAATCTGTGTATGAATCGAGGTACGAATGGAGAAGATACAGCGGTGGCCTGATACCCTGCGCCACCTTGTATATGTATATTTATATCATGGAAATTCTAGTTTTTGTACACAATAATAGAGATAATTTCATAAAAAATAATCATATCCACAATTACAATAGCAGGAACCAAAACAAATTCCATTTGCCTACGACACGATTGTCTCTGTGTCTCAATTCTTTCGAATCTCTGGGACTCGGGGCATATAATGCTATTCCAGAAAATATAAAATGTTCAAGTAATGAGAAAGTGTTTAAATATAAATTGAAAAATTTCCTCTTTGAAATTAGCCCATATACAGTTGATGAGTTTTTTACATTTTTGCAGAACTGATGATTTTTGTATGTAGTATTTTTATCTTATTTTAGTCATTTTAACTTATTGTCAATTATTTAAATGTTTATTTGTATATTTCATGTATTCTGACTTGTCCAATGGCTTTTGTAAGCTCGTTTTAATGGATCAATAAAACTACTACTACTACTACTACTACTACTACTACTATTTATTTCATTTCATGGAAATTTGTATAATGTTCGTGAAACATCGTGCGTACCTAGGATAGGATAGGGAGAAGAGGCATATATAGGTGTTGGATTCTTTTTCAAATGTTGGCGGTTATAATAAGTTCTTAGGAATACTTCCATTGGCCAAGAATTCCGAAGTTTCACCGTTTCATATCCGTATTAAACAATAATACCCACTATTCTAGTCACTTGACCTAATTTTCCTCCTCGGAATCTCTGTAAAGCGGAATAGCCGATTCAATTTCCTCATTTATTGAGACTGAGAATTGCTCTTCAATAATAACTGAGCTGCACATTCCGCTTTTCTGTATCGGAATCCGACTACAACTCCTCTCTGATGCCCTCTTGTATCAGATCATAAGATCAATTCACAATGGATTGTTGATAGAATGCAATACGAATACTCCAACATTGGATATGTTCGTGAATATTTCACATGTTCGAAAACGTAGTAAAACAGTACATGAAGACGAATAATCAAACCTCTGAGAGATATTGAATCATATTCGTTTCCATCTTCTAGACCGCACGAAAAGGAACCCGTTTATTTTTAACGAACATCGTTCCTGAAGGTGAATTCTCCTGGAAAACTCAATGATCTGTTTTCGTTTCAGATTTACAAGGTGTTAGTCGACAATCGGGTCGATTCTGTTCGGATCTTGTTATAACATTGCTAAGATAATAATATTGTATATTGTAATAATCATAACATATAACAATATTGCTATGAAGTTCTGTATTCTTTTTGCAGAGTAATTGCAAGACTGGTTATAAATTCAAGTGATAGCAATATTGTTGAAAAATTGAGAATTTTTGAGCTGACAACACTGTTTTCAACTCATTGTTTAGGTGTTAGATATCGATTTTGCCATTATTTCTTGAAGAAGAAGTGTTCTTGATTATCTAACCTCTCAAATTAGTCAGTCCTGCACTGACATTTTACAAAATTATATTGTTCAAATCGAGAGATTTTGTATTTGCTGAATCTGGTCGTCGTTGTGCGACTGGCAAGTAACAATCATGTTCCCGAAATGAGAAAACAACTAAAAGCCGGATGAAAATAATCGTGATTTTTTAAAAATATTTTAGCAAAATAGCTTGATAAACTATCCATCAGGCAACTGAAATTTCTCTGATATGCCGAAATTGTATATAGTCTCACATCTCCTCTACAAATTGGAACTTCAAGAAAAGGTTTTCGAGTAGTTGGTCACAGTAGTGAACCTATCCTATATTATGTTTGTAATCACCATTATAAGTTTTTCAATAATCCTTCTACGAATTGAAACTTTGAGGAAAGGTTTTCGAGTAGTCAGTGAAACAACTGAACTCTCATATGTTTTTAATCTAATATTTTCTGAATTTTCATACAGTTGGAAGAATTTGTAGTGTAGTAAGAATCCACTACCTTGTTATAAGATAGCAAGCACAAAATTGATGTTGCCGAGATAGCAAGAAAGCTGACCAGATGTCATTGAAATTGACAGGTTATATTGCCAAAAATCGATGATTAGAATTCCACTTTTTCGAATCTTGCTATGATAGCAATATCTTCTCTACAACCATATTGCTATTCGCAAACAGAATCTACCCGATGTGCATTTTTGAAAAGGGGCTAAAAATGATTCGTCTGTTCAGAATGTGTTCTCTGAATTCAGATATTTTTCTCTCAATGCCAGATATTTCTTCTATATGTGTATAGAGGGTGTTTCAAAAATGCATGATAGATAATCACGGACGAGAATTACTATATGCATGAAGAATGAAGAATAAAGACGCTTCGTTTCCTATACAGGGTGAAACTTAAGGAATGCATTTTGTTTGATAACAAATGTCTTTGATAGTAAATGCTTTGATGAAGGTGTGATATGATAATAAATAGTCATTTTATCTTTACAATTGGGCATGCATACAGGGTGTTTCATAATTGAATGTCAATATTCGAGGAGGCGATTCTTGGGCTCATTCTAAGAAGAAAGTTTCATATGAACGTATGACCTAAACGTCCCAACTTTTGAGATACAGGGTGGTAAAATTCTCGAAAATTAATATAGCCTACTACAATGAGAAGTTATAATTCGAAAATACCAAATACGAATACAAAGTTCATGAACTATGAATTGTATTTCTGAAATTTGATCTTAAAAATAAAAACTATTTCTCTGCATTGTGATATTGTCATATTAACAATATTACTATAATCATGTAGTGAAAAGCTTTTTATTTTTAAGCGAAAACCGTGCATCAGATTGAAAAAATTGTAGTGATCAAATTTGCTTAGAAATGATCGGGAATTCCAGGAATGATTTCAATTTGGAGATTAATCAGTGGCGTACCATCAATGTCTGCCAAAATAGGTATGTGAAATTCCATACGAACGCCACTGGTGGCAACAACAAAAAATGTGGTACGCTAACTGATGCCTCTTGATACATAGTACATGTATGCCAAATTTCATCAGAATATCTGAAGTGGTATTACAGATATTAATAAAAAACTATTAATTTTTGAGAACTTTACCACCCTGTATCTCAAAAGTTAGGATGTTTAGGTCATACGTTCATATGAAACTTTCTTCTTAGAATGGGCCCAAGAATTGCGTCCCCAAATATTGACATTCAATTATGAAACACCCTGTATATTATCGAAAATCTTTTCTATAGTTCCAGATGATGTTATGTGTCGATTGTTGGGATATTTTTGTACTGATATTGTTCCCAACCTGGAGTGTTTATGAATGAAAGATGGTTTGAGGATGTACCAGATTTAAATGAGGTCATTAATTTCATTTGAGCGTTGAACATTCATAAAATGTATTTCAGGAATTTCACCCTGTATATCACAGGAACAGAGGGTTATCCTGCAAAAATATGCCTATCACGACCTTTATTTCATCTGCAAGGAATACGCGATCGTGATTTCTTGACTTTTACTTTTAGAGCATCCTGTTGACATGCACATACAAATTAGATACGAAGTCTGAATTCACAGAAACAAGTGTGAATTGTGAGAATAGTTTGTGAATTCAGAGAAAAATTACTGAATTCAGAGAAAGAAATCTGAATCCAGACATAATAGATAAAATACACACAACAGAGGCCTTTCTACGCTTTCGTATACAAAACTACAAAAATTTCGCAGTTGGTGTGGTAAGAAGTTCAGGGCCCTCTTCTATTTTCAATTTATATTAATGATATGACTGCATCAGGTTATTCCGAAATGATCCTCAACATATTGTTGCCCTAATGCTCCATTTCTCAGGTGTTTCATAGAATTATTTCTAAGTTGTCCAATCGAATTTCTACACCTTGCCATTACAGCAGACTGAGCGTCGCAATATAGGAAATTTTCACTAAAAGCCCAGAAGTATTCACGACACAATAGCTTTATTCAAAATACAATGCAGCGATTCAAACGACTATTGTGTATTTCCTGCACATTTGGCGCTCGGCACCACCGAAACTTCTCAAAGGCTATTAGGGGTGGTCGTGAGTTCCATTATTGAATAACGATACCGGCTTCGACAAGGTCAACCGATATCAATCCACCTGAAAACAGCTCAGCCTCAGAACTATGCATAAATGAACTCATTGCCTCTAAATAAAAAAAAAGTGTAAATGTTACTTACACTAGCAAAAGTTACCTATTGATTTTTCCTACACCATTAACGGCCAGCTTCTGCAAAAGATGACTCTTGAGTTCAAAGATCTAGGAATAATCTTCGACACGAAATTCACGTTTTCCCACCACATGAACACTGTTGTCACGGGTGGTTCTAAAATACTGGGTTTCATTATCAGAAACTCCAAATGTTTGTCTGGGATTGAAACCTACCTACTCCTTTTGGATGTGCTTGTGAGGTCAGAGTTTGAATATGGCTGCGTTGTTTGGAATCCTGGATACCTCACATATAGTGAGAGCTTACAGAATATTCAGAGGCGATTTCTGAAGTATATCAGTGTCAGATGTGATGGCTTGTATTCTTTCTTGATTTCAAGTCAATTCCCTAGACAAACGTCCTACATATTTGGGTATTTTATTTTTATTCAAGATCATAGTCTCGCGTAATAACTGTCCATACCTGCTAGCACGTATTAATTTGCACGTTCCTAGGCTATAGTATACGTAGTTTCACCACGTTTCACCTGCCAGTCGTTCAAACAAGTATTCTTTTCTCGCCTCTGTATAGTGATTACTTTTCAATTCAGAATAGAAATAGTTATTTATTATACAAGGGAAAAAAGTAGTAGATTTTAGCTCCAGGTTGTGTTGTCTCCCGACGCGTAGCGGAGGGAGACAACAAACCGTGAGCTAAAATCAATATTTTTCCCGTGTATAATACACTATTTTTTTCTGTGACAGAAGGAAGGACGAATCAATCTTGAGAAGATATTACATCATTTCGAAATCTGAAAATTATCGACGTGAAATTTTAAGTATTTAACAGTAGGGACACCGCGTTGTAGGCATCTTTATCATTCATTTGAAGTAATCAAATATCTGATGTCACTTCTGTCAGTCTAATTTTGTGATTTTATTTCAAGAAATTGCGAATTCAGTGGATATTTAGCAATATACGTAACCGCGAAGTCGAATGGAAGATAAAAGGACTTGCAGTTCTTTCTCGGAGACGGTATTATTGACTCACTTTTCGGAACTATATATAGCACAACAAAAGCCATCGACAGTGTATATATATATGTGATTTATATCCGGGAAAAAAGTACTCAAAGTAATTTATGAAAAGTGACATTTTATAACCTGCCAACAGGGATGAAATGCCAAACTTTTTTCCCGTCACAGAAAAAAGATATTTTTACTGCAAACCAATAGACATCAAGAGGGTTTCTCTTTCATAATATGTATTTTTTTATTGCTGTTGTTTTAACACTGTTTGTAGCGCTGTGTATGAACATTTTACTTTTTTTCAGTTCATACACATCGTTACGCAGTGTGTTATTCATTTCATTCTTCTATGCATATTTCCTTCTCTGTTTTGTTTTGGATACAATTTCCATTCAGATTTTGAACAAAACTTGTTATTTACCAATTCTATGATAGGCCTCGGCTGTTGAATTACTAAAAAAAATCAGGGTTGTAGCTATATGTGAACACGTGTAAAGTCCTGCAAATTCCGGACTTTATGAAAAATGTATACTCCCTGACGGAATGTCAATTCTTTCTCCTTATTTTTATTCATCTGAAAGAATCAACAAGCTCTCGATTCATCCTCACTAACATATTTGAGATTGTTCAATCTCCATTTCCTATAGCATCGAAGTTCTGAAAACAGTTATACTTATGAAGAAGAATTGTTGTTCAGAAATCAGAGTCGGAAGTCCCAATTTCTTGTTAACGTTAACCTTTGGGCCATATTTCACGAAATCAAACACTATACTCTAATAACTGCCTTCCGAATGGGCCCTAGAATGGCCATCGAGATCACATAAATTCTCCAAAACTTTGGTCTTCTCCACGAGCAAGAAATTGCCAGTAGATATCATTTTGGTGTGAGTATACACTAACATTAGGTAATTCCTGAGTGTTAATGAAGGGGTCCATGCCGTAATGAATACTAATATGTCTTGATAATTACTGAAACTACAAGTGAAGATGATGAAGTCCAATCGTTATACATTGTTACTGCAAGCATTTATATTATTAATTTCCACCTAGTATCCCCATCAACTACGAACCAGAACCAGAGTGTAGTGATTTCAACGGATTTCAAATACGAAATATATAAAATGTTTGTCACATTTGTCCCAATCGAAAAGATCTTCGGAAAAATAAATGGAAACGATTCAAAACTAAAACTATAATAATTTACCAGAAAAAACAACTTTAGATACTTTACAGCATTGCAGTATCGGAATATTCACCACTATTTATACACTACAGATAATTTTCGTTATGCCGGTGACTGGGCAAGTGCTGAAAGATCATTTTGAGGTCTACAATAGGTCAGGAAAGGCTAGTCGGATCACCTTCATTGAATATTCCTATAGATCTTGAAAAAGATATAGATGCTGATATTGATGAATTTTCTAAGCAATCTGAAAAAATTGCTTTATCATCTATTCACTAAGGCTCGTAAAATTTCGTTGATAAGATTAAATTTTGAATAGTATCGATACAGAAACTGCTCTAACAGAAGTTTATTCATTTATTTATTCATTTGTTAATTTATTCGCCATTTTAGGTTGCTAACAGAACCAGTTCCAGAAAACAGCATCCACTATGTAAGAATCAGTCTATAGTTACTTCTACAATTATACATAAACAGTTCTTATCGGTATAAAATTATCAGGCAGTAATACGAATGTGATTTAAAAATATAGTATGAAAATGATTTTTCATCATAATATAGTGAAAATTATGGGAAATGATAGATCATAAGAGAAGGAGTACATCAGGAGAAGAAGAACCATTTTCAACTATTGATCTGAGTTGAGGAATATACTTTTCAAAAAAATTTGGAAACGAGGCAGAGATGTCGAGAAATTGTAGAGAGATTGGGATCGTTACAGTGTGTCTTGAATGCTTTTTGCATATACGAACTAATGGCGAGTTATGTCCTAGAATGGTTCTACAATAAGGGATATTGAATGGGGTGTAATATCGAAGATTGTTTCTACTGGGGACATTGAAATTTACTTTTACAAGTAAGTATGGGCAGTCGATTCCATGTCTGTCTTGAAAGGCTAGGAATCTTGAATAATTTCTATCTTTTTTGAGTGCACGGCATATTATGAGGATTCCAAATAGCTGACGCGGAAGAAAGCTTGCTGTTAACGAATGCATAATATTGCGAAATGATTGTCTCAGAATTATGAAGATATTTTCCGTTTCTTTCCATGAACCCAACCATCCCGTTTGACATGTTGATCAATTTGTCTATATGACTGTTGAAAGTCCATTTTGTGTCCAGTGTGACGCCTAGATCTTTGATTTCGCTGATATATCAAAAGTTGTTATTGTTAATCTTGTGATATTTTTATTTCTTGAATATGTTATGGCAAAACATTTGGTTGGGTTCAAGAAGACACTATTATTGTCGTAATAATCAGCAAGCCTGTTAAGGTCACTATGAATTTTCGAGTTGAAGCTAATAAATCACAATTTTCTTTTGATTTATTATACACCGGAAGGCGCTGTCGTCCTAGGCAACCCCCAAATTATAACCCAATTATCGCTACTGAGTACTCCTTCTAGGAAAAAAAACTACCTGTGCGCTTGAGTTCTGTAGAAAAACATGGTGGCTTTTTATGCATGGTGCCCCGAAATCACATAGAATCAGAAGAAAGTTCATCATATGAACATGGGTTCAGAAATAACCAATATGGCCAGAGCCAAAGATGAAGGTTTCTTGTAAATATTTTCAAAACCCTATATGATGAAATTCCAAAATTCTGTACATGTACCTAACTTTTTATTCCGTATTCGAAAAATATTTGAAAATTCTCGAAATTCTTATCATGGGCGTGAGAAATATGTGCATGGGCCTAGGGACACTTCTCCTCCCAAATTCTTTGTTTATGCAATATTTGACAGTTTGACCACGAAATGTAATAATATCATCCTTTCAACTTGAATATGGTGCCCCTCTTATGCTTCGATAGCACTCACCATTGTCAAGATGAAGCGATTTCAGAAGTCTGCTGCGTAATTATGAATGAGAAGTAAAAAAACCTTTTTTCTGCAACTGACACAAAAGCCGTCCATTTTGATACCAAAATCAGCTCTTAAATTGACGTTTCTATTACTAACATATTTAGTTCCTAGGAGCTAAAGTTGTTTTTTAGTTCCTAGGAGCTAAAGTTCAACTTTAGCTCCTAGGAACTATAAAGGATTTACTGGACGTCATCAAGAATAAACAACATTGTTACGGTTGGTTATTTGGGTTGAGACGCATACCTGATTTGTTTCCGATTTCGACATATTTGGCATTTCATACCCATGCTGGAGATATAAATACACCTTATTATAGTTTAGAATTGGAATTATAAACATCTCAGTTAAGTATTTTTGTTTTGATCAGGGAAGCCTGCAAGATTCAAATACTTGCTTGATCTGTATTTCATTCGTTATTCTCGGGATGGATAACCTGTTATTGAATAATCACGGCAAGCAATAGTTTTTAGTTAGTAAGTATGGAGAGAAATAAATAATCGCTATTATTGTAGTTGTTCCTATACCTGGCACTGGCGCGGTATTTGCAGAGCACCTGGTCCATACACAAATATGTCACTCTGTGGTTGTATTTATATTGAAACTACTATTCGAACATCCCTGAAAATTGAATAAACCTGCTGTTAATGCAGGTAGAATATTCTCACCACACGGATTATTTGTCAATATTTGTTGCATTGCGTACATATGGCACGGCATTGGTGGTTACTTCATATATTTATTTGAGTTAATTGTTTCGGTTGCAGAAATAATAGCATGTTTCATTTGGATCAAAAGTGACTTTGTTCGACTCGCAAATTTTGCTTTCGCTCGGCTTCGCTAAACGCTCCGCCTCGCAAATGCAAAATTCGCTTGTCAAACAAAGTGACACTTTTGATCCTAATAAAACAATCTACTATTATTCAGATGCTCTAGAAAGGAAAAAATGGAATTTTCTTCTAACTCTCTTCTTCTAACTATCAACTTACAACCTCATGAAATACAATTTATATGGTCAGAAAGCTTGTTGCGATTATCAATGTTCAATAGAATTAAATTCAAAAAATGTAAACTCAGCAGATTTTACATAATTGGATTAGTACTAGTTCATTTACACAAGTAAATGGCGTGACAAGCTTTTATGAAAATAAAATCTACCATCTTGAGCCCTACTTCATGCATTTCTGCATTTCTTACATCCACTTTTCAGTCATCTTGTTCCTAGGATCTGTGATTGATATCGTTCCATGTAATTTCGGGACACCCTGTATATTATTCTTACTATTCGTTTCTGAATGACTTCGATTTTCTTAACCCCAAGCTTTCCGAGTCGAAGATTTATTCTAGATACACATTGAAATTGTTCCGTCCGATATAAAACCCGGATATATACCTTGTCGATAAAATTTATCGCGGTGATTTGTTTAACGGCGAAAAAAAAGCCAAGCATTTCCTTAAGCACTATTGACAATGCGATAAATTCGGTCGGCATCCAATAAAATCAAATGCACGTACGATTGCGGTCGTACATTACCATTAAATCCCAATTATCTGATGTTTACCGTCTGTTTTTCCACCGGAAAATACACTCCTCTTGTCTGCGATGAGGGGGCGGAATACTATGGCGATTTTATAACGTTGGCATCGCTCGCAGAACATTCAATGAGGAAAATTTTATGACGCCAATCCATGAGAACGTCTACGTTGACTTAACGTTTATTGAACGTTCATTCAACGTTAAATTGGTGAAATATACATCACTCGTTAAATTTTCAACATTACCAATCTGGTTATAACAACATGGTAACATGAGGAACACTAAGATCACAATGATTTTATTGAAATGAATTTGTGTTTTTTTTTATTCTTCATGAAAATTCGTTGATCCTAAAAGTTGTGAAAGAGTATCAGCTGAAAGTTAGAGACTGGCCAATGATGACAGATTTTTTAACGTTTTTTATTTTATTTTTTTTTATGTTCTGGTTCCCACGAAATGGGATATCCTGTAATGTTCAGAGAACAGTGAGAACCAAGAGAAATAAGGTAGGAATAGGTGTTTTTCTCAAATTTCTAGAGGGTAATATGCCTCGGGGACACCTCCGTTGGCAATGTGTTCCAGAGTCTCGCTGTTCGTTCGATGAACGAGTCTTTGGAAGTGATGTTCTGCAGTTCTTCAAAGTGACCACGAAGGGGTGCGAAGCCTCAACTCTACGGGTTAATCTCGCGGGGACTGCCAAGGGAGGAACAATTGTTAATATTTCAGTAGAGCATCGTCCATGAAAATATCTATAAAATAGAGCCAGATCGCCAACTTTTCTACGGTGTTCCAGAGAAGTGAGTGAGTTTGTGAGCGAGGCATCACCCACGAGACGAATTGTTTTTTTTTTGACAGAATCCAACAGTTTCAGGGTATGTTTGGGTGCTGCATTCCAAATATGGCAACAGTATTCCAGGACAGGTCGGATCTGTGCTTTAGAGATCATAAGCAGCTGACTGGAAGTGATAGAGTTCCTGTCCCGAACCAAAAAACCAAGTTTTTGAGATGCACTTTTAGCAAAGGATCGATCGCGATCGAATGCTATTACAGCATCCCTGACCTATACATTGTCAATCAAGCAGTATACAAGTTGAATTGGAATGGAGATCAGATCTGAGCCAATAAAAAACAACATTGATGATGCACCACATGTTTCATTATTATCCGATGATTCGAGAGATATTGCAATACAAATTCTGAGAATTATGATTATGATGATGATTATAAATCAATAACCAACCATAATTTGGAACCAATACCCTGATGAATTTGATATCTGGCAATCAGTATTATTCAATCTACAATACAATTTACTCACCTGCAGTTTTCTGTTCAGTCTGTTCTATGGAAGTTACCACTGTATCAGTCAAGAATATCACCAAAACAAATAATGTCACACAGTTTAAGGATAGCACCATCACTGCCATCATCAACAGTTCTTTCAACACTACAATAATGGTTAAAGATGTTGAGAGGCTAGTTGGTGTGATAAACATTATCTTTAGTGAGAATCATTGTTTTGGTATCTCGACGAAGCTGCATGATGATTCAATAGCGACACAATCCTGTTGTTCTCTATGTTCTCGAAGCCGAAGGGTTATTTGTAGATATCTGAAACAAAAAGAATGATTTAATGAAAGTATCATAGCGTCAAAACCTGCGCTAACTTTAAACAGCGCTTTTGAAAGCAGTAGGCATTTTTCGAGGCGTTATCAATGGCTTGCTGCTTCATAAGTCAATATCATATCAAAATATAGGTCCATATCGCGTTATTATTGAATACTGATGGGCACTATAGTGACGCAAGCATCAACAAAACAGGAAAAGCCGCCCGTATTTTCGTGTTCAAATCAATGTTTTTCGATATCAAATGTTGTGTCTTTCTATATTTTGACCGTCGATATCAATTGTTGTGTCTCTTCATATTTCGACCTTCGATATCAAATGTTGTGTCTCTTTTTATGTTGACCTAGATCTACAGCTTCAATGTCCGAGGTGGGAAAAATTCGAATATGAAAGTTGTACGGTGTCATCTTCTGTTTTTATCTCTTATTACCTATTGACCTTTTTTTTTCGTGAATCACACGGCTGCACTACTGCGGTGATCTACATAGCTCCAGGAAAATCTTTTGGGGTTAATATTGACATGTTGGGGATTATAGAAACGTTTCCAAAACATTAAGATTGATTATATAACACAGTTTGGCACAAGAACTACAAACTACAACAAGCAATATTGTCGCAGGTTCTCCTAGCGTTATGACGAGGTTATATAACCTCAGTCTAAATGGTTTGCGTGCAAGAACTGTCAGATGACCGACTCTGGAAGTGGAACATTGAAACACAACCTCACTTTTCTTATTTGTCTACAAGTGAGTGAAAGAGTTTTTCACAATTATTTTGGCATACGAATCGTGTTTTTCGGCTATTCATTAAGTAAGTACCTACTATAATCACTCACATATATTTTTTATTTTGAAATTTGGTAGTTTCTCTGATATCTCATCGGAATTCCTTCTGGAATAGCTAGCTAATAGAAATAATCGTGAAATTTCTAAAATAATGCATGAAGATTGGATTCATGCAATCAAACGGGAGGATTGGTCTGACATGCTGACGAAATATGATCGTGTGTGTTGAAGACATGCATGCAGAAGTGACAGAAAGAATTTTAATAAGAAATGACAAAATTGCATAACGAATACTATGTGAGATCACTATTTACCTGAAGAAATCATATTCCTTCGTCTCTCGCTGCATTTTTTTGTGCAGCACAATGAGCAGGCATGCTTGAATTAATGCATAGCGCAAAAATCACGATTCGTATGCCAAAATATTGTGAAAAACTATTTCGATCTTTTGATTCCTATGTAAACAAATGAAAAAAGTGAGGTTGTGTTTCAATGTTTTACAGAAAAGTGAGGTTGTGTTTTCATATTCCACCTCCATCAGATTCGGTCATCGTGCACGCGACCTATTAGTTAATCTGATGTTGAACCTGAATATCTGAAACTAACGTGTAAGTAAAACGATATGCAACAATTCTTTCTCATCCGAAGTGTGTCATTATTTCCTCTTAGTCCTTGAATATCGTACACATGGCTGGAGTGTTTGCAATTTGCAATACACCAACATCAGTTGTATACATCGGATGTCGGCAGATCCACAAGGGTCACGAATTGGTTGAACAATATGACAATACGGAAAGTCGAGAGATCTCTCTGTGCTTTGACAAATAAACTTGGAAACAAGTTGAATGGCGCATTGTGCAGAGTTGTTCAGAGAGGAAGTTTGGATGTCAGTTAAACGTCGTTTTGAATGGAAATTCAATGTCCGTGTGTACCTACCTATTCCATTCCAATCGATAGAAATGGACATTGACTGATGGGATTCGAGATAAAGGCGGATGAAAAAAGTATATGGAAGGAAGTTATTTCCGATGCTAAACTGAAGAGATCTTCAACTTTTGTATTTTTTACGACAGCTCAACACATCGGACATGATCCAAGCAGATATACAGGGTGTTTCGAAATTCGACCGACAACGCTTGACAGGTGATACCCCTCGTGATTTCATAATCACTGGGATAGGGACATAATGGTCTTCAAGTGTTCAGTTCTCGAGATACAGGGCGCTAAAGTCAAGAAATAAAAATAGTTGTTTCGCAATATCTCAAGAAAAATTGAATTCACTGCATTCAACTTTGGTATATGGTTTCATCTATAAATGGGTCATTTTTTGACCAGGAAGCCATTCCGGACATTTCATCTAGTGGTGCCTTACAGGGGGTTGTTGCAACTTTTTCTCCCATATTTTCTACGCCACTGATTAAATTTCAATTATCTCCAATTCCACGAATTCATTGTTCAATTTCGTAAAAAAAATTCATCACTTTCAACTGAGCTGAAATTAACAGTTTTCGAGATATTCGACCCAAAATAAAAGATTGCACAGTAATATGTCATCATTTTCAGTAGTAGAAAATTGCAAAAATATGTTTCTGGTGTTGAGTAGATCAGATACTATTCAAATATCATTCTGTAGCTGAACAGGAATAGTTATTCCACGTATAAAGAAACAACCATAATTTTTGTAATTTTTTTAGTACTTTTAGGAAAATGAAGAATGCTAACTTTTATTTTGGGTCAAATATCTGTATAACTGTTCATTTCAGCTCAGTTGAAGGTGATGCATTTTTTCAATATAATTGAACAATCCAAAAACGATCGAAACCCTCTACTACTACTGAGCTGTCAGAAAACCACACAACCTCGAGCTAAAATCTACTACCTTTGTTCCTTGTATAATAAATTACTGTAGTTAATAAAGTATATATATCACAAATATATCAATTATCTGACTGCAGAGTCATTCCCAGCATTCGCGATTCCTTACATTTATTCATGTTTGGATGTAGTTCGTTTTGTATTGCTGGCATGCACTTTTTTGTAATTTAGTAATATATCGCGCTGTCTATACAGGGTTTCCGTTTTTTGAGTTCCACCATCGGTATCTCAGTTATTATAGGAGATACGAGGTCGGTTGAATCAGGGCAAAGTTCTATGTGTCATTTTCAGTTTTCGAATTATGCTGTTTGAGTTGCAACCATTCTAAGTGCACCTGAAATGATAACCGAACATGCACCAACTT
Organism: Phaedon cochleariae; assembly: GCA_918026855.4. NCBI lineage: Eukaryota > Metazoa > Arthropoda > Insecta > Coleoptera > Chrysomelidae > Phaedon > Phaedon cochleariae. The sequence continues at coordinate 71,078,948 of OU896707.1, read as the reverse complement.
TCGGCACTATCTGTATTTTGGTTGCGCAATTTTTTAAAAGATTCCCATATGTTGCACACTAAAATTACTGTATACTGTATAGTAAGCTAGTCTGAAGTGACGTTCTACCTATACAGGCTGATTTTAAAATGAGTGCATATATTCAAGACATATATATGAGAGAGTCTAACAAAAATTACTAAGATATTTGATTTTTCCTAAGTCTTCACATTAACGAGAAATTTCATTTTGAAAATTGAACATAAAATGCTTCTAAATTCGAGTACGCCACTGGGAAGCAAGTTAAATCTGCGGAATCCCAGGGAATCCCCAATTCGTCATTCACTAACGTCAAAACAAGACAGTGATGCCAGATTGTTTCAGAGACGAATATCCTGATAAAAATTTGTCACAGAATGAATACGAATTGGAATAGGTTATGGAAACTAATAGAAGTGAATGTGATATGTACAGAAGCCTTATTTTTTAAAGTTTACTGAGAGAACTGTGGGGTGATTATCTCCATGGATCACGAGAGACGGAGAGAAACATGAGGGGAATGATAGAACGTCCCCCCTCCTTCAATTCGAAAATAAGGCCCCAGCGGGTAGATACAAAATTAGCAGACAATAAATAGGTACACAACATACACGAAGTTGAAAATCGACTCACCTAGTAGATTTTCTCATACCTGCTCGAACAGCAAAACTCCCGAGAGCAAACAAATACTAATATCGAGTCCATTCCAGACTAATATCGTCCTGTGTTCTTGTTGGTTTATATTCGTACTTAAACCATCGAAAACGACTCGACGAAGACATATCCTTCCTGGCAATCTAACATTGAAAATCACGATCACGACCATATCACGATTATCACGACACAAGACACAACATCCAATTATTTCATTTTTTATTTTACGTTTACAATTATTCTACAAACCAGCAACCACACAAACAAAACTATTATCATATGATCTGTCAACATTATTTCTCAAAACAGTATAGTATCTCTGTGACCATAGATTTCCTCTTTGCTGTGACCTTTGACAGAACTAACTAGGATTGTTCGCGTTCAGAAAATGAACAATCCGAAACCGTCAGAAGCATGCACAAGTCCACAGAACCCAAAAAAATCATACAGTTCTGTGGAACTGCGCATGCTTCTGACCGTTTCGGACGCAAAAATTCAGACGACCATGAATTACTGATAGGCGACTTTTACGGACCAATCAGAAACAGCAAAGTAGCGCCTGCGTGGTTGCGATTCATCCGGATTGGACACAGCTGATTGGATTTGTGAGATTAGTGTATAGTGAGGAAGTATCATTTCATTGAATTAAACTAATAGATGTTTTTTCCAAATCAGTTTTTTATGAAAATGGTAGTTTCATTTAAAGATATGATCCTTCCTCACTAATACATTAATCTCAATCACCTGTGCCCAATCAGGATGAATCGCAGCCACGCAGGCACTACTTTGCTGTTTCTGATTGGTCCGTAAAAGTCGCCTATTAGTAATTCATGATCATCTGAATTCTTGCTGGTAGCAAACCATAAGAACAATCAAAACAAAGATCCTTTCTTGACAGTTTGTTGTTCTGAGAATGTATGTTATTTTGGAAAACGTCAAAACGTGATACTAGTAAATGTAGAGTTTTGTTTCTGACAATTTGCTTGGAATGTGACGATGCATTTCTCAAACATTGAGCTGAATGATATGGTTCTTATGTCGGGTCGTTATTGTGCGAGGCTCATGAGACTCCTTGAAGGACACGAAATTGTAGCGATGCAAGGAGGTGGAAGGAAGGGTCTAAAGGATTTTTCAGTAAAAGAACTTCCAACCGTGAGGTGTTAAGTTATACGCTATTCGAGCTTATGTGTAGAAATCTTGGGTGAGTCCATTTTAAAGTTTTTGTATTATCTTTCTGAAATTCAAGACCAGGGTTAACTTCTTCCCCATGTACATTTTCTCGACTGCGGATCGCAAACGATAGTTGTGACAGAAGTAGAAATCTGGGCGGAAAAAGGGTATTTTGCCCCAAATCTATTTTGATCCTAATAATATTTTTACTAGTGCTATTCGGTAGTATACCTCAAGCTTTCTTAGTGTTTAAAATATATGCATTTATTTTAAAATCAGCCTGTATATAGGTATCATTTTAGTAAATTGTCTATCCGGTCAATTGCTGCGCTATCGGTCATAGCATCTCTTGTTATTCCAGCCGCCGCCTGACAGGTCGTCGCTCTTCTATTGTTTCATAAATTAGCGGTCGGCGTATCGAAAGTGTTATTTTCCGCAATGGAATGTGGCGCCAGGGATAAGCGAACCCTTCTATCTGGCGAAAATTGCCCGAGGGTAATTAATGCCGCAGATTACCTGGAACAGAGAAAGTACATTAATAAAAGTCGAATATAATTATTATGGATGTTCGGTCATGGTGGTTATCAAGCGGTTGTTGCAAATAGTTTATTTTTCTCATTTTCAGAAGAGGGTCGATTTATAATTGAGTTTCTATGGCCGGGTGATTTTTCAGTTTCATATCTGTATTTGCAGATGAACCAGGCGTTTAAAATAGCAATTATATTTTTTTGACCAGATTGGATGATTCATTATATGAGTCCTGTAGATATGGAAAGGCTGTTTCAGACTTAAATGTGCACACGATACTTGCAGATAGAGGACACATTTTGTCGGTTCCCAGCGATCACAAACATCCCTGGGATGTTTTGGGATGTTTTGAAAATGTTGACATGAAGATTTCATTTTGAGACGTAATATGCACTGACCAGAGAGGTCTATGAAGGATATTGAAGTATTGTTTTTGTTCTTCTGTGGCATTTCTTTGTTTGCCTACTGAGAGGTATCCCTGGGATGTTTTGGGATGTTTTAGAAATGTAGGCATGAGGATGTTTTTTTGAGGCGTAATATGCACTTCCCAAAGAGGACTTAGAAGGATATTGAAAGTATTGTTTTTGTTCTTTTGTGCCCTTTCTTTGTCAGCGTCTCATGCTTACGTCACAATACGATGAATTCTGATTTGTTTTCGATTTTGTTCTTCTTGTTCGCAATTGGCATTCGCGTTTGCAGCGTGTCACGCTTACATCACGCTGCTAACGAACAAAAAGGAATTTGGTGAAGTTTATTGTGTGTTAGTAGACTTATTTAGTTTGTAATAATGACCATCAGATGCAAGATGTGTTGTTCGGTGCCTCAGTGTAATCAATATATAAAAGTACGAATTTATCAATACACAGCTTCTCCGCAGTTGCAAAATTATGCATTGTGGAGAACATTTCAAAAATTGGGAAACCTATTTCCAATTATATTTCTGTGTGTAGTAAGCACTACTCAGAAACCGATTAAGAAGGTAATTTCATATCAAGAGAATATTTTTATGTTCAATCTATTTTTAATGCATTTTTTCATTCAAGGGAAATGGAATCCTAATGCAAAAGTTCATTTTGACAAAAGGCTTCAGAAAAGTACCTCGAAAATGGTTTTCTTACAGCGATTTAATGTGCGCAAGACGCGTTGAAAATGTTTTGTTGTGTCCATGAAAAGGCTTCAAAAAGAACTAGGGAGAAGGTAGTTTTGTGACATATCAAGGACATCTCGATAATTGCCGCCTGCGGCGGACATTGGCTGTTCTATAATAGTTCTATTCATGTGTGAACAGAACATCGCAGTGGAGGTTCAATGTCTCGAAATCTCGTACTTTTAACATCTCTGAGATGTTTTTGTGCTCCCTGGGTTTCTAATCACCTCCCATTGATGTGTCTACAGTCTTTTATAACTGTCATACAGGACGTCTTGATTGTCGAACGAACAAATTTATCGATTCGAGTTCAATAAAAAAGGAGCTAAGTATTTGAGAGATAAAACATCTGTCAAATCGGATGCGCGCTCGTAAAAAGTAGGTGACTTTATTCGTTTTTCTCTGCTCTTTCCAAATATCGAAACAGATCTACAGAATGTTGCCATACAAAGTGTTGTTTTTGAAATAAAAGAAGAAGAGCACTTCAGCCTCAGCAAACCAGAGCAAAAGTTTAGCACAGGATTTCTCACAGAACACTGCCCTCTGAGGTATCACCACAAAATGATTGGTCTAGCCACAGATTAACGAATTGTTAATCTGTGGTCTAGCGGAGACTGACTCTTGCTGCTTTTGCAACAACGCGATCGAAACCGCGGAACACATACTTTGCTCATGCATGTAATGTATTAGTCCGCCAAAGGCTGAATTCACCAAGAACAGGTAGATATCTGACGCCTGTTGAGGTGAAAAATTCAACCGTCAGGAGAAACATATATGGACCTCATTAGAAGTAAGTATATTGGGTTAATTGAGGACTGAAATTTTATATGTGTCGGTGTCTAACAGTGAAATCCGTCATTCCCTGAAATGCCTATTTCATTTCACGTATTGCTGGCAACCATCGTAACAGCGTTTACCCGTTACTCTGTTTGACGGATGGTTTAGGATATTCATGTCTGCATAAGCATAGAGAAGGAAAATACTCATCCTAGATAGAATAAAACCAAATTGGCCTGAATGCTGAATGAATATTCTTCCTAGAGAGTATATTTTTCGGAAAATTACGTGAGAGAACAGAAGAGACTACTGTTTCTAAACAGCCTCACCTGATTCGGCCCCAATGAATCTTACATCCGTCATTACAAGCATAGATGAAATATAAGTACGTTGAAGTATTTGAGTGACGTATTCCTAGGACAATTTTAAGAAAAAGAGTGTCCATTAACGTGTGTCTGGAAATGCTTCGCTTCGGTGAAACAGGGTGCTGAAATTGTTTTTTTTTGTTCGATTTTTCGAAATAACTTTTGCAAGAAATGAGTTATTCGCACGAAATCTGATACCCGAGATTATTTTGATGTGAGAAATCATATTTGGTATCAGTTTTTACGTTACATCTACAGCTCGCTCCGTACGCTGTCATTATTTATTTCAAATTGCCATAACATTCTTGACAGTAAACTTTTGGTACTTTTTATAAAAAAAAACTCCTTTCCTGCTGAACAACGTGAATTATAGGCCCTTGACGTATATATCCACAATGCTCTTACCTTTCCTAATTTCAATTGAATACAAAGTGTTACAGCATTCAAATTCAACAGCAGTGTTATGAGATATTTTCTTCATTTTCTTTGTGAGGTTTTTGTAAATGTAGAGAAAATGAAGAGGAATCGAGAATTATAAACTTTGTCACTTTCAAAACAAGTAATCTTGAACTGTCTGTATCATTTTCATATATTTGTTTTTCGAACGAGTGTCAATGCGATATTTTGGGCTCATGATATGAGGATATCAGATAGATCTACTGAGTATGTGGAGTAAATCTATAGGTACTTTTTGCTTGTGAACCATTTCTACAACCATCGTTATGAACTTCTGTTAACTTTGATGATGTTAATATTACTGCGGGAAAATACGTCTATAAAACTACTCAAGTGTGCCAAAACACAATAAATCAATGTCAATATGGGAGAGATTTTCAGTCGACAGAGATAGCTGTATAACTAACGGAAACTTACCTATATACAACGATACCTATAGCACCGATTCCGATATTGTTGAGAAAAAGAGCATCTGGCCTTTATAGAAGACAAATCGACGTACTCACAGTTGAAGAATCACAGGTGTAACTCCCTCGACCAAACATCATAAATATTCCATCGGGTTGTTTTCCCAACCCCATCAACGATTCCTGGACATTCAAAAAGGTGGGGTAGTGAGAATCTTTACACACTCACTAATCCTTTAACCTCATTGGAACATCGTAAAAAAAGTCGGGGATCTTTCAATTTTCATAGGTACTTCCACGGAAAATGGAAAATGCTCCTCAGAAATTCCTGTTATTATTCCATCACTAGCAATAGCAGTCAGACGAACTCGACGAGCTCAGTCAGCACATCTTTTCGCTGTCAACCTTGAAGTATGTCGAACAACAATTCACCAACACTCCTACGTCTAATGAATGGCAGAGCATTGAAATTATATGCCAATGGAAGTATTATTCCGAAATACTTATAACCTCCAAGCTTTGCTAGACGCTCCGCCTCGCGAATGGAAAATTCGCTTTTCAAACAAAGTGTCACTTTTGAGCCTAATAAAACAATATTTTATTATTGATCTCCATCGTCTTGGCACCCTGATGACGTCTGTAGACGTCTATGGTCGACACTGCAACTTCTTTCGAGAACTACAACTTGCCACAAGAGTGAATAGGACTTATATTCATACCCATCCAGTTCTATGCTGCATTTTTGTTTATAAAGCAGACCCACGTAATCCTCGATGCAATTTGTCTGAATACGCCACTGGAGGAAATATCATCTCATTGTGTTTTCCTTCCACGTGTCTCTGGGAAACTCGAAAAAGTGAGGGTTTCATATAACTAAGGACAGGTGTCAGGACGAAATTTTTTATCATTTCACATGGAGGGTTTTGTGTTGGACATTATTGGAAAAGGTATAAGGATACTTGAAAACTCGCTTGAAAACTCCGAATACATTTTGAAGGAACCGAAGCAACTTGAGATCTTTCAAGCATACACAAAATAGGAATAATATGGGGATAATGATGTTGTATTATGTTTTATAGAAACTCTTAATGAGTCCATGTAAATATAAAGTGTTCAAAAGTACAAGGAGAATGTCAGTTTTCTGACAATAATCTTCAATAGGTATTGCTTGAACTCGAAAGATCAATAAATGATTTCCAATCGGAATACTGCTTTCGAAAGATCAATTTTAGATAATAATTCCAAAATTCAAAGGAATTTTTCAGTTATCTCATGACACACAAAATTACCAAAAAAAAGCTAGGTAAACAAGAAGAAAAAGTTCAAGTGCATCTGCATTCCCCAAGTTCATTTTCATATTATCGCATAATATATTATATCAGAGCAGCTCCAAGGACTCAAGACTGAATCTTTGAAGATCAGTTTTATCCAAACATTGTTTCATCGAAAAATGGACAAATATTTCGCGAATTGAATTGAATTGAATATTGTTAATTTTCTGAGCATCGGCTGGAGATGGTACTGCACGATTCAATGTTGCGTTCCAATTAACATTGCTGCTCCTGAGGTGACGTATAGAGTTAGTAACAAAGCCTAAACAGAGCACATCATTTCAGATCACTTGGACTGAAGGACCTACATACCTACCAACAAAGTACATATATACTACTACTATTTCTCGAATCGATCAACAAGGAACAATTCATTCCAATACCGTCATGTTTGAAATAGATAACAATTTATAAAATAATTTGGGGGCTGAACCACATAATTGAAGATTATTCATTCAAGAACATTATCTATGCACGTCGATCAATACCATAATAATTGCAGGATAGGAAATATCAATGGATAATACTACAACTACTACCAGTATGCAACAAACAATCTATGTTTGATCGTTCTGATTGGTCTGTACTCTATTTGAATCGCCTGTACGTATGTGTGGGCAAAACGAATTCTTGCGTTCTGTGAACTGTCAATTTCAGTTTCATGGCCACTCACGGTTGATGTATTTCTGTACAAAAGCGATTGAAACTAGGGTCCTTTGATGTGAATATACATATTTGTCATCTTAACAGGGTACGGACAGACCCTCGTCTCCTCTCACCCTTAAGTGTTTGTGAAACAGTTATATAGGAACGCACGATGTTCTTTGAACATTATAGGGATTCTCTTTCGTGCGCTCCAAGCGATAAAAAAAAATATTTATTCATTTCTGATAATAATTGCTACATTCTCGACATTTCTTGTTTTTCAGGTTATATTGAGGACATTGACGTATCATACGTAATTTCCACATGTAATTTCCCATTCAACTCTACCTATTATATCCAAATGATGATGATAATTTTCGAGTTTTTGATTTTTCAACTCCGGCAAAATCTTTGTGAGGCAGTGAGCAAATTTTTTTGGGAGTTTGATACGTTTTACCAAATGGGACTGTTCTTAGGCAGTACCTATCAATGAATGAATTTTGATTTCCGACTAAGCCTAATGGTCGAGAAATGGTGAAAAATTTTATGTAGGTATTCAAACTAATGTGCTCATATGTCATGTGTGCTGTATATATTCATGTTGGGAATCATTTTTGCAGTTTTTCACGAACACTTAATATTTCCTGAATGTAGGTAAAATTTCCCAAATAGTAGGGCAATTTCAATCAGAACTGTTTTTCCTAACATGCATTCAAAAACTTGTGGAGTGGATAATTATAGGCACAATGAGAAAGTATAATATGTGATTTCGTATTAGTTTTACCACGAATATTTTCCTGATGTATTTACTTATTTTCCCCATTCGGTCACTTCCCTTTCCATGTTCTAAGTTAATTTGTATTTGATGGAAAGCTGACAAATTCAAATTTGCCATCCAACTGATTGATACAGCCTAACCCAGCACATTTTACCATCCTTTCAAAACAGAATTGAATAATGTCGTATTAAGATAAAGTATGAAATTAAAATCTTGTAAGATCTCTTTCAATGCCTATGAATCTGACGTGACAGTCAGAGACAATGTCATGGCAGAGACGCCAATACACGAAACCAAGATCACTAGATGATTAAAAGAGAAAGGAGCTATGATCTGTCCGTACCCTGTTAGATGATGAATACGCCATTTTGTATCAAGGGACCCTAATTGAAACTATGAAAATTCCTTACAATAAAATAGGTCTCTTGAATTTGCGTGACTCGAACCTAGTGCAGTGTCATCATTACTGAATCGACAACAGCACTGGCTGTCATGCACTGTTATAAATCGACAAAGTAAATGATTGATCAACTAGATAAATGTTGATGAAGGGATAAATTGCGCCGTTTATTTTCAGGTACCTAATAGTTCATTGAATTGGAATCTTGATTGTCCACTTTACATAATTCTAAAAAGGTGTATTCGAGCAATCTACTCCAAAATACATAACATTCAATTTCCTTTATATTTACTTGGATATGATGATTTATCGTTCAAAAGCTATCGTGTACCTACCTATGCATTTAATGCAATAATCGATCTGAAATGTGCACATACATGTACATGCAACATGCACGCATACACAATACATGTCAAAGAAATACAGGAATTTGAATGGTGAAGTAAAAAAAGTGAACGTGAAATTCTGTTAAAATCAGTTCTCGCACTTCCATCATGCTAGGTATGTGAATTGGAACGATATTGAATGCAGATGTGGAAGAATTCAACGAACTATGATAATGTCAAAATAATGATGAATTCTTTACTAAGTACATGTAATTATTTTTACAACAGAGGGATAATTATTTTGTCGTTTCGAATTAATTAATAGTAGCAGAACTCTGTCATTTTTGGTGCTCGTTAAAAATGTATGAGAGTTTATTAGCCATCTTCAATGTTGATTGTAACTTTTATCAGAGACTGAATCGAGTCTGGATCTCAGGAAAAAACTGTTACCATAGGATCCATTTCTCATAATCATAATTGACACTAGTTTCATAATTTTTGTACTCTTCAAATTAACATAGTCTCAACTTTCTGTTTATGATTGTTACGATGAAAATTGGTGGCGGGAAAACAAAAAGCATCAAACCCAATTCAGTTTTTCCTCCTCTTCGCAATTCTTTTGATGTACTGTGTTAATTATTAAATACAGTGTGTTATTTTAATATTTTTATTTTTGATTATTTTGAGCAATACAGAATATAATCTAATATTCTGTATTGCTCAAAATAATCAAAAATGGAAATGTGTTTACCAGAACTCGGTTGTCTATAACACGGCAAATCTTTGGAATTCCTTGCCAAAAGAAGTAGTTTCAAGAACTTATAATCTCCAAAATATTCACGATACCAGATATATTTTCGTTATTATTTCCAATTCATTGATGATTTGTTAATGATTGTTCGATTTCGATGAGCATGAATTAGTCGAATGGAATCTCAAAACAACATATGTACAATTCCGAAGTGGAGATCGGATAATGCTCAATTTTAAGTGATAAGTGAAGTGGTTGTAAAATCGAATAAACTTACTTACTCTTTTATCTGGACATATTGATAATGTCGCCAACGTCGTACTGGCACAGGGAAACGTATTTTCACTCTGTGTGACTGTGAATTTTCAAAAAGTACGTCATAGGAATGGTAGAGGAGCCAAGTTCTTCTTTTATTAATTTCTTCCTATTAATAAGTTCGGGACATGGTGAATGAAACAAATGCATCAACTCATTTTCAAAATCCAACATGTCAAAATTATCATAGATTTATCAGCTCCCTTCTGTGACGTTCACTGGAGCACTTTCCCTCGTGATGAAACATCAAATGAGTTCGACATTATTTTCAAACAGAAGGACAGAAAACTGCATTCTTGATCAATCATACTGAGAGTTCAGATGCGATTCGCGTATAGGTTTTTTTCGAGGAATACGACCCGCTATACACAAAAGGCAATCATCCACTGATTTCTGAAGGCGTGCCTGAAATTTCAGTGCCTGTTCAGGACAACGCTTCCCTTTCCCATAGTTTCATTAACAGGGTGACATCTGTTAATAAACGGTTATCATGAGGGTGCCTTGCCATTCCCGTCACAATTATCTGTGAGTTATTCTATACGGACAGAGGCCGATCTCAGATTTAACTGGAGTCCCGCGATATATTCTGGAGAAATATGAGGGAAGTATGAGGGTCTCTGCGTGATTTACAGATATTGGAGAGCTTTCAGTTGTGGAATAAATCGACCACGATATGGGCAACATCGGAAAGAACGCAGATTCCAAAGGAAAATACGCAATTGTGTTTCTGTTTCATTACGAGAGAAATTAATTGAAAAATAACAATTTTGTTCATTATGAATGATAAATTGCAGCTTCAAATTTTGATACGCCCTCATATCGACATTTAACATAAGTCGCCATCACTTTGATATATCAAGTGAGTTCTTCCTATACAGGGTGATTCAAATGAAAGCCGCATTCTTCCAGGGGCGTATTTCTTGCATGAATTTAAAGCAAAAAAATCATATTGATGAGGGTCTAAAAATGCTTCCAAAAGAAGTTACGCCCCTTTGAATAGGACACCACAAAGACGATTTCTACTCTATAACTTTGAAATCCTACACAAAGAATTTCCGAAAATTGGTGTACGGCATAAACATTTGATGGTTAATAAGACTTCGAATTCAAAATTTCAGAATGTTTTTCAGCAGCATCACATGCGTGGAATGGTTAGTGTAGAAACATTCCTTCTTCTTTTGATATTCATGGTTTTATGAATATTATATATTTTATATAAATAAAGGAAATATTAATATAAAATATATAAAGAGAAGACACATCGACAAATCGAAAACTAGCTGAAGATATCCTTACTGAAGATAGACAACATATGGCAGAGTGAAATAATATTGAAATCATTGGAAAAGAAGATGACAACCAGAAGAGAAAAATCAAGGTATCTGCTTGCATTCCTTTGAACGGAGACAATATCATTGCTTCCTGTTCAATTGATATAAATAGAACATGATATTCGGAAATGAAAATGGTGAATTCAAGATTGTTCAATGAAAACATCCTGTTACTTATTTGATTGCGTACGCCAGCAATTGTCACTGAGAACTGAAAACTGTCAGGACAAATACGAATTTGCCATACAACAAATCCATTTATTATGTTGAGAATGGGAGCAGATTCGTTTTCGAAACGTCCAAAGATAAGGAAAAATTTGATATTTTTTTTATATACCTTCATTTCTCTTCTCTTGGGAATTGTAATGAGAATGAGTGTACCAAATATTAGAAAAATATAATGGATGCTTCGTTAGTTATGGCCATTTAAAATAAAAACCAAAATCGCTGTACTTATGGCGGTGATGAAGACAGTTACAATATGAGGGTGAAATTCGTATAGTATAATCAGAACCACCTCGATGACTATATACCCTCTTCTGCTGAGACATAACCCTTTTCCAAAGGAACACCCCGTATATACGAAAACGAGCACGAGAATATTGTCATAACTTAATCGATCAACATCGCGAACTGACTATCCGGATCAACCTCAAACTTTTTCCACATCCTCTTTTATCATCATCAATCATGCTCTGGAATGGAACGTCAAACTTTCAAGCTGACGCAATCTGAAGCTATTCGTAGATCGCCGTATTTCAATCTATTATGGATGATCATCTTAACTAGCCGCTCATCTAATAACAAACTGTTTAAAAATCACATGTATGTCACAATGTGAGGGAAATCCCCAACATAACGTTCATTCACGTAATAAGTTTGTCATTTGGAACTGACATGTGCTATTTTATGGCTAACTGTAGGAATAGACGACGCAGCTAGTGATCGCTAATCGGATGTATAAACAAACCAGATATAGGGTACCCACAAGGCACAGTATTGAGGCCCTTGCCTGTCAAGTTAGCTTTTCTGAGTAGCAATTTGGCTCCACCGATTTACGGTATTCTCTGAATTTGTTTATTCATTCAGGATTTTAGGTTGCATACAGTACAAAGTACCAAAATAGCATCCACATTGGTAGCTACGTGGTGAGGCAAGTTATACATCAGTTAAATAGTTAGCAAAGGAAATTCAATGATACGGTAGCAGTGATCTTCGATAGTTGTGTGTGTTTTGAATGCGAGAGATCGTGAAAATCTGTTTAGGACACTTTCGATTCGTTTTGTGTAAGTTGTATATTGAGTGTTCCAAATAACCGAGGCAAAAGATATTTTACTATGAACGAAAGCGTAGTATAATGAGATAAGCGCTTTGGAGTGATTAAAGTCCTTCGAGTTTTGGTTTATGAAACCAACCATTCTGTTAGCAGAGTTTATCGTCCTTTCGATATGTATTTTAAACAACCATTTCTCGTCAAGGGTCACTCCCAAGTCTCTTATCTCAGATACACGCTTCAGGTCCGAATTGTTAATTTGATACGTGAAATGTGTATTGAAAGCTTTGCCGTACAACGTTGATTATGTGTGCTTCCGTAAGGGCACAGGGTTCTCCATAATAACCTGACCATTAACCGATGCTTGGCACAACCTTTTTAAGACAGATTTTAACAAAATCTTTCTTCATTACATATATTTTGAATGATCATTTTGTATTCATATATATATGATTTGTACGGATTGGCTGATGATGGACATATTAGACTATCCTAAAGCTATTTTCGGAATAATCTTCCGTTTTTAAACGTTGTGGTAATGATTTTGTATTACTGTATTATTATTATGTTTTATTGATATTTTTCCATTATCATTGATGTACAAATCTATTTATGATAGATATACAACGTGGCACGTATTAAACGACCCTCCCTCTATATCTCAGCTGGCTTTTCCTCTATATTTCAGCTATAGTCGAACGATTCTCAACAAATTTGGACTAGTCTGATTAACCATCAATATGATCAGTTTTTCAGAAAAAAACATCATTATGGACTGTGACGTGCATTTTTATTGAAATGAGAAGAAATGAAATCATGTCAGGCATTTTCTGCAAGAAAAATAACTCCATATCATTATTCTTCGTGCAATTTTTGATGAATTTTCTATAGAGAGGTTTAAAAAAACAGACACATCTAAACAGTTCTTTCGCAAACGGAAACGGTGGGTTCATCAAAAAAAGTGTTCCTTGTGTTTTCATCTGGAATACAAAGTTTTGCCTACAGGAGCTATTGAACCGTCCGAAATCAAAATTAATTAGAATTCATTATTTTTTCGAGGCAGAAAACGAAAAAAAATGCAGATCCTAGTCATTCGTATTGGGTTAATTTATACATATTGATGTTCTGAAATAATCTCAGTATCGTCTTATAAAATATCGACCAATTTTTATATCAATAAACACGCACGGCACTATATCCATACTGAGGTTTGTCTATGAAAAACTGATCATAATTTTGTAACCAGTCCAAATTTGGTAGAAATCGCACTACTAATAGCTGAGATATAAAGAGGGAGACGTTTGAAGTGAGACACGCTGTATAGTAAAATCAGGAACGCTGAATAATTTTCTTCCTCTTGACATGTTTGAAAAGCATTCTTCCACTGCGAGAAATGTAAAGACTCATCATATCATCAAATCCATGAAAAGTATGTCAGTATGACTAAGAAAACAGGATTGGTGAACATCGCGCCCCTTATGAGTTTAAATCAACTCTATATGTTTCAACTATCCATGAACTTTAGCCAAACTTCAAGGATCATCGTACCGAATAGATATAAGGCATTTATCTCTCTAGGAGCTTTCAAGTCCTGAGCCCTGTTAATCAAAGCTCACTTGTTCATCGAAGCTTGATAAATAGATATAAGGAGAGGAGGGCTTGATTCACAAGGAAGTTATATGTCAACTCATCACAGGGTCTCGGGGATCTTGCTAACCGAACAATAAAGTTTCTCTGTGAACTCCAAGTCATGCCCTATCTAGATCTTTCTTCCATACGATTACGTCACATTTCTCCATGGATTTACAATAGATGAATTGGGGAAATGCTTACTTGGACAAGTTGTTGTCATTAACAAGACGATTAGACTTATTGGTATTGAGGTATAGTTTCACAATATTTAGAAGAACTAATATTTCTTCCCCTTCACCCATTACTGACTTATTACTAACCTATGCCACCTATACCATCTATATTAAGGACGAAGGAACATAAGTACAATATAAAGAAAAATCGACAAATCGAAACTAGCTGAACATATCCTCACTGAATATGGAAAACATATGGCAGAGTGAAATACTACTTAAATCATTGGAAAAGAAGATAACAACCAGAAGAGAAAAATCAAGGTATCTGCTTGCAGTCTTCTGAACGGAGACAGCGTTGCTTCCTCTCCAGTTGATATATATATATATACAGGGTCGCTGATATGTATGGAAACAGGTGAATATCTCGGCAATCTGTTGTTAGATTTTTTTGAATTTATGTACAGTGTGATTTCAAAACGTGGCGGATTTGAGAATGTTATAGCCTCTGTTGCCACTTTTTCAGTTATTCCGGATTTTTAGTAACTTCCTTATTTTGAATGAAACACCCTGTACTTTATTGGATTTCCAGATTCTCCTTGAAGAGCTGATTCCATCGATCTATCACACTTGGGGTCGAGCGGGAATGATTACATAGGTATAGGGTGTTTAAAATCTAGATTTTTCAACTTTAGTATTTTTTTGTGTCGAAACTATTCGTTTTCTATTCAGTTTCTACACATTCATTCCTGCTAGACCCCAAGTGTGATAGATCGATGGAATTAGCTCTTCAGGGAGAATCTGAAAATCCAATAAATTACAGGGTGTTCTATTCAAAATAAGGAAGTTAATAAAAAATCCGTTATAACTGAAAAAGTGGCAACATTGGCTATAACATTTTCAAATCTGCCACGTTTTGAAATCACACAGTACATAAATTCAAAAAAATCCAACAACAGGTTACCGAGATATTCACCTGTTTCCATACATATCAGCGACCCTGTATAGAACATGGTATTCACTACTGAAATCTGAAAATGGAAATGGAAAATCCAAGATTGATCAATAAAAACATCCTGTAACTCATTTGATTGCCAACGTCACCAATTGTCACTGAGGAATGAGAGAAAAAAAATCTGGAATAATGAATGTACCACCTTCTCGATTAATCTACAAACAGTATATTCTGGTGTTTTCATCTTTATGGTAATGAATAGTTTTCGTTTGGATGCCTGTGAAACACTGCAAGGTACAATTAAATGTCCGTATACCTGAAATGTTGTGCTATTCTCATGATGTCATCGTTTTAAGTATTATATCAAAGTATCAAATACCGCAACACATATCATGAATATCAAGACACTGAAAAGGTTAATTGATCACAGGGGTATTTTCTTTTTCTCCAAAAGAAAATAATAGGAAAATCAAACCCGAACAAAATATAGCAAGGTAGACATCCTACCACCCACAACATTCTAGAATTTGGAAAATCACTTCTAAAAACTGATGAAGCATGCCGAAGATTTTGTAGGTATATAACGGTTTCTACTCAGATACTACAAAACATAAGGCTCAATGATCTGAAGAAGATCTGGTCAAAAGCGCACAATCAAATGGCTCCCACTGTACATGATATATTGTTGAATTCACGATTTCTTTTTATGTTAACAATTCAATGCGAAGAAGTCCTGCTAATATAATTTTCAATTCTGGTATCATCGGGCGAATACACCCGATGATTCTGCATTGATTATGGATATCATGGTCGATCCTGAATATCCCATGAAGATCGAGAGGCATCTAATTGGCTGCTGTCCTTAGAAGGAAACAACTCCACAAAATTAGTAAAGTTCCAGAGCTATACGATCCGCGGTCTGCTGAAATATTCCGAGTGCTGAAAACTTTTCTAGACGCTCAGTATTTGCTCGGTAAATAATTCAGTCGAGTTCGTGAAAATAAAAGGCTCAAGCGAAGCTCGAAGTATAGGTAGTCAGTCTTGCAATTTTCATTCTTCAAGCCGTTAAATTTTCAATAGGCTACTACGTGATCAGCAGGATTGAGATACAATTGGTTTATATGGCGAATCATTTCGGTAGATAAAGAGTAATTGCTCTACCTCCAACTAGACCGGGAAATAACACAGGTACACTGAGAGAAAACTTGAGTTATCATAATTGGAAATCTGATAACCGTTATTACGATATCTGCAATAAATAGGGGACAGATGTGTTCATTTGCTACCATAGATGAAGTGAATTTTCAGGTGACTTGTAGTTATGGCAGCTTATTCAATATGCAAACTTGTATAAAAACACCGCTGCTGAATAACTACTACTTTTTCTAGTTTCTATGATAACACAGAATGTCGAATAGGAATTATTCCCATGAAATGTTGCAGTAACTCTCCACTCTACAGTGGTTATTAGACTATCGACATTAAACAGCACGTTTTCATTACTGGCACAACCATCTTGAAGTAACGCAGTAATACGTCTCATTTTATTATAGTTATCTGATATCTGCATGAAACCTGACATTTTGACATGCTATTGTATTATAGCTCATTTTCAACAGCTATCCCAATATTTTTCTACTCTAGTATATTCATCAAACAGTGGTAATAAGGTTATCTAATCAACATTATTCGATGGTATGCATTATGAAACTGTGCTTTGAATTACTGCAATGAAAATAAATATCCTATCCACACTCACTTTTCATGATCCAAAGTTATTGTTTTCAAAAAAACGAAAAAATACGTTTATATAGTCTCTGAGTTGAAATATTTGGGTATCTGTGGAAGTTTTTTGACATTACTCATTGATTTTTTCGGAGAAATATCGTCTATATGCATACTGACGAATTTATTAAGAAATGAGAAGTTGAATACTTATATTTACCCTTCCTTCGGAGTTATGATGAGAATTGTCAATAAAACTTCCCTCACAGAAACCCAGATATTTTGATTCAGAACCTCATCCATCATTTTGTTTTTGAAATAAACCCATTTTAGGCCGTGAAAAGTGGGTATAAAGAATACTTTTTTCATTGCAATATTGCAATGCACGGTGAATTCCACAGATCGGTTCACAGCCAGCACTAAAACAAAACTTTACTACATCACAGACATTCACCTACAGGCTCTATCGATTCGGACGATCGAAACCATTGAACAATAATTGAACACGGGCACCCATGACCGAGGACAGCAGTGAAATGAACGCGATCTGTATCTTTGTCAACCCCAATACTAATGAGACACTAGAGCGAAATGAGCCGAATTACGATTGTCGAATGATTGCCTAATAACCGTCATACATGTGAATTGTTAGAGTTATTCGTCAACGTACAATGCTAGAAACCCAAACAGCTATTGATTATTGGGACAAACATTATCTGAATTCACCAATGAGCATAATTCACAAAACGAGCTATGTCAATAAAAAATCTAAATAGACTGGAATTTATAAAATTCTCATAATGTCATAACACACCTGCGTTATGATGGTAGCAAATGTCCATTCAAGGGTATTACAAATGATTCAAGAAATCGATTTTTATAATCACAGAATGGAGAGAATACTGTTGTAATAATAAAATGATCAGGAATAGGAGATTTCCTTATAATGGTTATTACAATCAGAGCTGGTAGATATTTTTGATATCCAGTTTCTCTCAGTGTATATATAGGAAAATACTGGAGCTGTGAAGGATTGGAAGCTTCAAAAATTCAGAAGGCTGCATAGCCATTCGCTTCTGCATCAGATTGAGTGTATTTGACGTAATGGTATACATCTACATGAAAGTGTGCATTTTCTTCGGAATTGGTTACGTCAGCCACCATACATAATGGCTGGAACAGCATATTGTTACGTTATTCGGGTGCAGAAGCGAACACGACACTATTTCCGAATGATTTATTTTAACTAAAGAAACACCAATTTATATCGAACTTATAACAACTATTTATGTGACACGATTTATATCACGCGGTATATTACTCTCTTTCTGACACCCGCTGTTTGACTGACTGACTGCAGTTGTCCGGCCGTCCATATACATATATTGTTGTAAAAATTGGAAATCGAACCCACGACCGGCAAGCGAATGCGGATTAGAATATTGACACTCTGTCCGCACGGCTACCTGAGATCCCCTGTCAGGCTTTGCTTCTCGAACGTTCTCGAATGATCTTTCGTACCCTTCCTTTTGTTCTAGAAGCTTCTTAGAACAATACCTCTCTCTCTAATCGTTCTATCGATTGTTTTCAGGACATTCCAGAATATTCTGTCACGTTAATTGTTACCGCGGCATATATTGAATGTTCGGAAATATGCTGGTGCATGTAGGAATCATTGGGAGGTTAGAGAACAATCTGGGATGCGTCTCACAGGATGATCGTTGTACTCATGTCTTCCTGATGATGTTTCTAGAGCCCTACTAAGGGAAATACTACAATATTATATAGAAGTTTTCATGAAACATCCTAATATCTATATAGGATAGGTAGTCGGTAGTCAGTCTTGCAATTTTCATTCTTCAAGCCGTTAAATTCCCAATATTCAAATTTAGTGTATCTGACGTGATGATATACTTCTACATAAAAGTGCGATGTGCATGTAATACCTCACTTCAAACGTGTTCCAATTCTCCATACTACACCAGAATTTTGGAGAGGTATATCATGCAAAACAAAATGGCAGATGATAATGTTTGAAATCTCATACGACGCTTCTAGAAAAAATCTCTATCCAAAGAAATATCGAAAGGCATCCATCTTGAAGTAGATTCAAATGCCATGGTGGTCAGTGATACCTCATTTCAACTGCCTTTCAATAATTCCAGTCTTAGCAGAATGAGGTAGGTATCACTCGATCTCCCTTTTCTTTCAAATTTTCACAAAATGGTCGTCATTTCAAAATATGATCTTTTTCATTTCAATCAGAATGTAACACATGAAATACCAATGGGAAAAAAGAACCTAGCTGTTCAACAGTTAACTTAGGAAAGGGGTTACTTTTTGGATACTGTAAAGGCATGCTTTGTTCTCTTCATTTTGTCAATATAACAGCATATTATATAGTGCTTTTCATGAATACATCCTAATATCTCAGCTATTTATAATGCGGTTTCTCTATGATTCTGGTGGTGATTGTGATGGAAAGAACATTCTGTATTTCACTTAAACTCTTTGTATTCTCTTACTGCCAACTTTCGAGTTGTCGTCAGAAGGTTGATGATATTTTTTATGTTGTTCTGTACAAGTCTGTCAGATTGATAAAATCTTGACAGCAATATCCGCAATTTCATTGAAACTCTCATGCAATCCATAATTGCGAAGGAACATTGGTCCTTCGAGCCGCATATTTGAATCAATTGGACTTCCAGCAAGAAATTGTAGGCGTGCGGCGGCAGTGGACGAGATACGAGTAACTGATGCTGCTACTGATCCAGTTTGTTGGACCAGGAAGGCATTCTCTCATGTCTACCCTAATCAATTCACTGACCTTCTTCTTCATCAAAATCATATATTCTGCTTTCAATCTGTTTTGGCCAAGATCATAGAAATTCACTCATAGCAATAATGTCCAACAAAGATATGAATAGAAAGGGAGGTGGAATCAAATCTGAATTAAGTCTTTTCCAGAAATATATCGATTCAATAAAAGAAAAGCTTTTTGTGAATGATCCTTATGTTTTACAAATTGAACAGAGACTTTCTGAAGTCAATAATTTATTCTTTGGAGAATTTTACCATACTCAAAATTTGATTAAATTAAGTGTCGAAGATGTTGACTTTGAAGAACAATAAACTATACGTGAAGCCTTTGAACAACAATTTTATTCATTAAAATCTTTCGCAGAAAACATTGTTTCTGATTACAACAATATTGACGATAACAAATCTGTCAGACCTTCGACACCTGGTGTCAAAGGCTACAAAATTCGAATTATGAATGTCAATATCGAAGAGGAATATTTTCAGATGTATTATGAACATGAAAAAATAAATATATATCTAAAGAAATACATTGACATTTCACATTCTCTGTGATGAAGATATCAATTCTCAATTCTTCTTTCTGGAAAAGTGTGTAAGTATAAGAGTTATTTCTGAATATTTTTTCTCTAAGATTCAGAATCAGCATCTCCAAGACACTCTCAATTGGAATTTTCAAAATCTCATGAGCATATTTCAGCAGGAAGAAATAGATTTTGCATTTATGACTTTGTAGTTCAATTGTACCAATCGTATTCCATTTTGAACACCGTTATATCGTTCTGTTGGATTTAGTTACCTTACAAATGCCCCTAGTCCATATCTACAACTACCTCTACACCTAAAATAAGCCTTTGTATTGTATTCAAAAAATCTTCTTCAACCCCCTGACACCACCCGTCTTTGGGTTCTCAGAATGTTCACCATGCAATATAATTTTCTTTACATAGAATCACCGTCAGAATTTCAAGAAATCACATGAGTAATAACAGATATTAAGCTGTTTTTATGAAAAATGGGACAGACATACTATACTATATTCCACAGGACTAAAGTGACCAATTTAATCCCGCAAGTAGGGTTGTTTCCTGAATGCTATGCCCAAGGGTGATAGCCCCTCGAACAATTGGGGCACTGTTACAGTAATTTCCTGCTCAAATACTAATTAGCAATTCTTCAGTTTTTTTCGAACAAACGATTCATTGGAATTCCTATACACGGAAAAAAAGAAATTGTTGAATCAAGTAAAATTTGATTAAATGAAGCAAATAAAAGTGTCATATATGCACGACAAAATATAATCTTGAAATGAGAAAATCTATATCTTGTTTCAAAGCAAATTTGAAGTTTGAATTAGGTAAATATGTCTTGAATGAACTCTGGATCATATTCAATTTGGATCAAGCAATCATTTTGTTTGATTCAATATAACAAGATATTGATTCAATCAAATATTTAGTCGATTCTATGAAATATTTGGATGATTTAGAGAAATATTTGGTTGATTCAATGAATTATTTGGTTGATTCAATGAAATATTTGGTTGATTCAATGGAATATCCCGTTGATTCGAGAGAAACTGTATTTCAATTCGACAAATTGTTTTGTTGAACCAAATTCAGTTTCGAATTAGGAATTTTCTGAAATTTCACATCAATAGAATGAACTGAACTAGGAGACTAGTCGACTTTTAGCATAGATCTCCAGTCTTTACTTCTCCTCAGCTAATGCAAAACTGTTTCGGATTGCTAATCATCAAGATCGATTTACCCAGCTGATAATTCAAACACGAAGAATCAGGCTTCACGTATATTATGAATTCAAGGCAGACATAGACGAGGCGAAATGATCGCCATCTACAGGTAAAAATTTAACTTGATCTAAAATGAACAAAATATTTCATTGATATTACAAATTTCGTCGCTCTATTCAAGCAAATGATCCGTTCGAAACGAGTTCATTGCTACATCGGAATAAGAAAACTTGAAAGTTGTTTCAAAGATATATTCCTATCAAAATGATCATTATTTGATCAAATCAACAAAATGTTTATAGTTGAATCACCATCGACATTATTATGGATCAACATAATTTGTTTTTGATAAAACCATATATTTTGTTGATAGAATTGATATTATACTGTTGATTCAATTAGACTGCATTCTTGATTTGAACAAGCTGCTTCCATGGAATAATCATGTATCTGGTTGATTCAACAAAAAATTGTTTAGTCCAACAAAAATAATTCAAGCATAAATAATTTGTTGATGCAACAAATCCTTTTTTCCGTGAGGGACCAAATGGGGGTCACTTCAGAAAAATACCCACTAAAGTAATTGACACTCTCCAGTCCCACTAAGTGTCAAAGATATCATTTCCACGAAACAACATTTCAAACAAAAAGGTCACTTTAGTCCCTGTTAGTAGGGACTGAAGGACTTACGTATTTGTCCCGGAAGTGCGAAAACAATATTGTTGAGCGTTTCCTGAATTCTTGGGGTGAATATAATTCTATATTCAGCTTATTCGTTTCATCGTATGATATTTTGGATCTCTGGTAACCTTCTGTTATTCAAAGGAGACGTAGTTGAAGTAAATATAATGAGATGTCGCATCTTGCTTTCAGATATCGGGATATCGCGTTCCACAGAATCCGTTTCTCATAATACAAAGGGTTGTCCCGACTCTTTGAAATCGAGAAGGATATTTTCCTGCAAGAATTTCAGGATCAGGATAGCTTGGTCGGAAAGTTCGCCTGTTATTACACCTCCTTTGAGCTATTGTTCAAAAAGGAATCCGGATGAAAAAGGTTGGAAACGAAAATATTTGTGTTTTTTTCTTGATGGAAATAGCAAGAAATAGGGTCGATTTCTGCGTAAGGAATATTTACCACTTAGTGATGGTTGCAAACAAATAAACCGATTGCATGGAAATGTTCAATTGAACAACGTGAGTTTGTGAATTACACGTATTAAGGTGAGTTCCCAATACAGCTTTTTTGCTTTTCGCAATTGCTGCACTGTTTTTCATTATTCACTTCAGTTCCCAAAATAAAAAAGTTCCTTCTGCCTAATTTACAAATGCAACTGTAGTTTTGAGAATTGGAACGTAGATTTATTGGCCCTAATCATAATCCTAAGTTTGCAACATCGAGCTACCGTAGCTTGGGTATTAGGAAAATGACGCCCGAGACATTTTTTTCTTCAGTTGCTTTCTGAAGCGAAATCATGTTATTAACGCTCTTGAAATACATCGTTACTAGAATTCCTATTATTCACTATGACATCATTGCGGACATGTTTTCTAGCTGGCTATATTTGTTTGACAGAGAAACCCAATTTTGATAATCTCTTTTTCCGGGAAAACTTCTATCTCTGCTATTTCCTATTTCCTCTTCTCGATGCCAGACTCCTAGCACGTTTCAGACGTTGCAGATAAGACTAATCCGAATCCCGCAAGTCGAGACTTTTCATTTCGGGAAAACACAAATTATATTTCAACTAATGGTTTGTGGCCATGATAGCTGTTCTGACGTAATACACTGGCTTCTTATCTCTCGTGGAGTCGTCCTCTGTCAAGTGACTCATGTCTGGGACGTCGTTATCCCAAGTCAGAATGGCAGACTTTTCCCATTATTGACAGAGCCGTCCCAAGGGAATTTTGCGCCCGTCAGAAGCAGAATTACCTGAGCTGAAAGATATTCGCGGGAATCATTGTTACCAGGTGGCGCTCGGTTTTCATCGTTCCATGTCATAGCTACGTCAAAACTATAGGGGAAAACAAACTTAATCCTCACTCAATCCCATTAGTGCCATTAGCTTGGGTACTGTGTACTGAAAAGAGTGATAAGTTCTTAAATTTCTTGACAATAATTGTCAATATTCGATCGAGAACGCTAAAAATGCCTGTTGTAGATGTTCTTTTGGCAGTTATTTTGCTCTATTTAGATGGAAAAAGCCGATCAGTAGTGGAAGGAGAAGCAGTTCTCCGTGCTAATCATGTGATTTTGTGTGAGGCAGAAGACTTCAACTGAAGGCACATTTTTGCACTTTGTCTGCAAACTTCGGCGATGAAATATTCCTCACATGAAATAAAATTGAAGTTGGGGTCCAGAGGCAACTATCCTGTAGAACAATGGATTTGTGTTTGTTCATGCAAAGCAGGACAATCTCGGTATTCTAAACATGTTGTAGCTGTTCTTTTATATGTCTATTGATTTGCTCGTCATAATCAGTTTGAATTGTTTGAACTATCTCCAATTCTGCACCCGTTCACTGTTCACTAAAGTAATAGAAATGTAATAATGTAAAAGAATTAACCAACTCAACCATCATCACTATCAAAAGTGCCAACACTTTATGTCATTGACAAGTTTGACTACAGCTACAGCAAGCTGAATGCAATGTAGTCTATGCACTCTATCCATAGACAACAGTTTGTTTTCCCCTAGTTTGAAGTTCGTATTATGAAACCTAGATGTCGCCCACTCCGTGAATCTCGCGAATAGTATACAGGGTGGGGTATTATTGCGTCGGAGCACGATTGCTCGAGTTATATGATGGCTAGGAACTTGATTCAAAAATGAATGTCAATGAGACAACAAGGTCCGTAACTAGAAATTATTGCCGCATATACAGGGGGCATTGGAAGAAATCTAGAGGGTCAAGATTACTTTTTTTGAAAGGAATGTCCTATATATTAGCACGTATTGGAAGCATTCCTGTGACCTCCATCCACTCCCCTAATATAATTGACTATTTCTGAATCATTTCGAAGTTATCAATTTTTTTGTCGAAATTATGTCTTCTGCAGATCCATACCGGAAAAATCACTGTAATCACAATTATGAAGTTTTAGAGATAATAATCGTATTATCATCTGATGGAAAGATGCGTGATATTTCTGTAGAATTTTCATGCCCTCAAATCATACAGGGTGGCTAAAAATGATTATTCAATTCGAAACTTTTGGAAGTAATTTTTCTCGAGTTTTTCAAATGAAACACCCCATATATTTTCAGGCCATTTGGTGTTAAATCGAAACACGAACATCTTCCATCTCAACATCCATATTGATATTCCTAACCATTTTCGAATCAATGGACTTTGAAAATTCCAGGTTGGCCATTTTCATCGATACATATTTTTATCTGTTATTAAAACATCAAAAGTTTTTTCATGATCTGGTTCTCACGAAAAGGGATATCCTGTAATGTTCAGAAAACATCGTGAGAACCAAGAGAAATGAGGTAGGAATTGGTGTTCTTCTTAAATTTCTGGAGGTTTTATACCTCGGGGAACACCTTCCTTGGCAATGTGTTCCAGAGCCTAGCTGTTCGTTGGATGGACGAGTCTTTGGAAAGAGATCTGCAGTTTCCGGGTTTGTTTGGTGCTGCACTCTAAATATAGGAACAGTATCCCAGGACAGGTCGGATCTGTGCCTTATAGATCATAAGCAGCTGAGTGGAAGTGAAATTGCTCCTGGCCCAAAACAGAAAACCAAGTTTTTGGGATGCACTTTTAGCAATTGATCTCACGTGATTTTCCCAAGAAAAGTTATTGCTGATAGTAATACCAAGCATCGAAATGGATGTCTTCAAAGGTATGGTTACTCCTGAAAAGCTTTTGTTGGGCACAGTGAGATCGGCTTTTCTAGAGAAAAGGCATGCTTGTTCTTTCTTTCGCAGTGAATTCTACCAAGTTATTGTATACATACCAGGTGACCCGAAACCAATAAATTTACCGCCTGGTATCTTCGTTCTTTTTTTGTGTGGCTGTATCAAATTTGGTACATTGATTCGATTTCATGAGTGTACTATATGGAGTACCTATACAGGATATGGAGACGAGGTAGGTGTTAGAATTTTACTTGAACTTTTGGAGGTTATAAGTTCTTTGGAATACTTCCATCAGCAAAGAGTTCCAAAGCTTTGCCGTTCTATAGAAGAACTAGTGTGTATTGAAAATATGATTTTGATATATCGTTAGAATGGAGATTTTATACCGAATCGTAATAAACAGTAAAAATTCATATACTTTGTATTTGAAATAAAAATTCTCTTCCGAGCCAACCGGAAGTTCCTATTTCGTCTGGTATACTAGCAGAAT
Source organism: Phaedon cochleariae (assembly GCA_918026855.4). Lineage (NCBI taxonomy): Eukaryota > Metazoa > Arthropoda > Insecta > Coleoptera > Chrysomelidae > Phaedon > Phaedon cochleariae. Next base: position 71,052,864 of record OU896707.1, on the reverse strand, counting down.
CCTACACCCATGCAATTAAAATTTAACGTTGTGAGGACGAGTATTATTACTATATATTTACATATTATTTTGTTATGGAGAATAAGAAATATTTGAACATGCTGGTTTCTCAAAATAGTCAAGAATGCACTATAATATCATGAGTTCCTTCTATTATATTTTATTCAAGGTCAGGACTCTTAAATATCTGTTTGATAAATTGATTATAATTGGTGACTTGACAACCTTGCTTCATGAGTGGTAATATAAGATTATTTGGCCAATAACGAAACAGCATAAAACTGACGTCACCAAAAAAATCGTGATAAGTGTTGCAAAAATTGATTAAGGTTCCTAAAGACACAGTGAAGTAATTGAATGCCGATAATAATGCATTGTCAGAATTCACTCGTCCATTCTACAAGAGAACGTGCGATACAAAGTACTCTCATCTGAATATAATTTCACTTTCCAATAGTTTCCTACTCACATCTGGACTTCAGTCAAACGTTGCGATAGAAAAAGACATTCGAGGTAACTCAGTTATCTGACTTCGAAAAATGTTGTTTTCTATATAAAACTCCACCCTCCAGTATTTTATATTCGATGGTCCAATGATTCTGATATGGAGTATATTTCAGTTCGGTTCATTTTAATATTCCCAACAGGAGACATCAATGACCCGCCATAAAATTATTATAACCTACGAATACACTCCTATTATATTTTTTATTGCGTTCCTTTATCAGCGTTTGTGGAAATAAAAGTTGAAATATGATATTTCACGACTGTAGTCGAGGAGTGAATGATGTGAGATGAATAAGGGGTATGTTCGGAGATCAGAATGTTGATGAAATGTTTCATTTCGCTGAAACTTGTATATAAATCGTAATAAAGAGATAAAATGAACAGTGGCTCCATTACATAGGGCATACTATTGAGTGTAAAACCACTTTGACATTGGCTTTTTAGTTCTCGATCCACTGAAGGATTCAGTATACTACTAAAACCCACTCACTTACCATATGCTGTAGTGGCAGGCCTGCTAGCTATTCTCGTTAATCCCCTTCAGAGACCGAGGTCTACTAAGCAGCATTGACCCGCTTTCACGCTCAGCTGGTAGTTTTCCACACCCACCTACATACACCGTCCTACTACTTCTCTGATGCTCACAAACACATCAGCATCTCTTTCTGCGTGTTCTGTGTAGACTTTGTTACTAACTCCATGCGCCATTTTAGGAGCAGCACTGTTAATTGGAACGTAACAGCGAATCGTGCAGGACTTTCCCCAGCGGTTACCAGCTACTTGCATATTTCCAAGAACTCTATAGGTGAAAAGGCTACTATGTCAGATGATATAATATTCACAAAGGTCAGTAAACAATTCATGTATCCTATGTAGGCACATCTACAACCAACATAACTTATACGTGTCTCGTTGGTTACATGCAGTTGCATAGTATTGTATTTTGTTCTCAATTCCCATTCCCATCGAATTATGTTCTAGGTTAGCAGCAGGTAGATTGATCTAATAATATACGGAATTATGGGATCTTCTCGAGGAGAGGAATCATGAGTTCGTAGAAAAAGTATAGTATGTAACACGTTCATACACTCTTCTAGACACTCGTTTATTAAACAATCGATCCGCTCTGATACACTCGTGCTTAAAATACTCGTAATTAAAATGACGTTAATAACACTTGTTACATAATAATTAGGATCCATCTAATATTTTGGGGCTACTCTTTAGATGGTATCATATTGATGTTCTGTATAAGTATGTACTGATTTCAAAACACTTCTATGATGATCTTTGATGTTGTTTGTTGGTTCATGTGTCCACCAAGTGGCCATCGACCTCACGAAAAGTCCTGCAGCCCCTATGTGTTCTGTGTATGTGTTGTTACTGACTCCATACGCTACAATAGGTAAATCTTAACATTCAGAAATAATAACAGTTGTCATTTCTATGTCCGAACTCTTACCTAATATACCACCATCCAGTGACTCTGGTTTCACCGAAAACGACCCCAACTTTTGATTTTCAAATGGTTCATCCTGTATTTCATTTCATAATCAGTCGGGTTATCCGAGGGATTTTTATACCGGGTTTGATGGGGTTATTTCAAACGATAAGAATGTAGGATTCGAGATGTACCATAATGGTGAATGATGTTTCGCCACCAATTTCAAAATGTTCCCTCACCATAATTTCAAATGTTCGTTTCTACTCCTTTTCACGATGCTTTTTTATATCCAGAGACACGGCAGTGTCTACACCAAGTACTCATACACCAAGTACTCGTATGAGGATACATCCATGAGAGAGTTGGGTGATTTTGAATCACATCAGAACGTCGAAATAATTTATTATAATTTAATCGTTTTGTTCCTGTGAAATAAAGTTTCCGTAAAGGGAGCCTGATAAATGGTTGCAACATCCAAGGAAGGCAACAGGCGCGCAAATTCCCCAGTTTCACTGTTGGGCAGTACTTACAAAAAACATTAAAACAAAACTTTGAAGTTAGCCGAACAGAAAAATAGAAAATGAATAGTATGTAGTTTGAAGAGCTATTCATATAAACACGCTTTTTTCAAATAGCCAAACTGAAAACAAATAGAAAATAGAATAATAAAAGTGTGTTGATAAATTAATACACAACATAGAATTCACTGTTCACAGAGGTGCAAATACTTTCTACTTCTTTTTGGTTTGGCTATCTATGAAAACGTGTTAATTTTTCATTTCAACCTACTATCCATTTTCATCTTCTGAAATGAATGAAATGTTTCATTGGGAGAGGCTCATTGAAATGTCCGGTATCAACTCATTAACAAAGTATCGTTCGTCTTTGTCCAATCTCAAGACATAGTTGGCGGTGAATAAGTATTCAGAACACGTATTCCTGTCCTATAATACTGACATAACTACTATCTAATATAAAAAAACGTCAAAACAGCAATGTCAAGTACATTTAGAAACTGTAGATCGAGCTAAATCAAAGCTATACGGTCTAGCAACCTTTCTGATTACTACTCGAGCGCCTCACCTACTGCACTATTTCTCTAGTCACTCCAATAACAACATATTATTCACTCATTGTTGATCATATTATTGAAATATTACAACAAAGGAACATTTTCAATCACAGTGTATGATATTTTATGAGAAATCGATTAAATACGCACTGGATGGACATAAATTTTGGTTCCACGATACTGAGAAGGCGTCTGTTATGTTTTTAGTCATGGCACTGCAAACGTTGGATAAATATCCGCAGGGCAGAAGGTCCTAAAATAAATATTTCCCTAATTTCCCAAAGGTAGCAAAATATTTGGAGATCAATTCTACACGCTTGATGGCATGAATAAAATTAATTATCATGTCTATTTATGTATGTGTGTATCATATGAGAACTTTTTCCGTACATTATCTATTAATATAGAAAGTAAGTGATGAACAGGAAATTATGCATGGTTCTGAGCATTGAAATTTCCTTGGCGACCTTCCCCTTCTTCACGGCAAATGTTTTCAGGAATCATTTCATCACTTGCACTTTGCAGCAGCTATCAGGGAACCAGTCAGACGTATACTAGACAAGTCCAGGCAGCACATCATTTCGTCGTCAAGCTCGACATAATAGGTCGAACAACTCTTTACCAGAACTCGCTTGTAAGAACGGCAAAATTGGAATTCGTTTCCAAAGACAGTACATAATCTCCAAAAATTTCAAGAAAAAATCCAATCCCCATAGGTATAATCCCCATAGGTATAACTTCCCTCCTTATACGTATACTATGAATATTCTTCGAAATTGGTGATGATGAAGATCCCATCTAGGTATTGCTACTGCTTTCAATAGTCACTTTGTAAATGATCTAATTGAATCAACAAAAATATATCATTTTCAGAAAATAAAATTCATCAACATATAAACTGTCACAAGCACACCATCTTTCTCAAGCTATTAGAATAATATGAACTTCCATCTCTACTGAAATCAAATATGAAAAATAAAAAATCAATTTGCTTTGATGAAATTGAATGTATTATCGAACCTATTACTCTCCGCAAGCACTAAAGACAAATATAATTGTACCACTATACAAAAAATTAAATTGAAAGGAATTTGAAAATTATAGGCTAGTGACAGTGCCCTCAAGTATGTCAAAGATCTTTAAGATCAGTTTCCTGAACCGTCTCATGAACTTTCCTCCCGTCACAAAAATAAATAATTTTATAATATGAAAGAAAATGTTGACTGCATTAGGTACCTATGCCGTTTCACATTTTCAATAGTGATCAAATTATCAACTATTTCGTGTCGTGACCATCACTGAAGTGTTCGAGACTTCTGGAAAATCATCACTAGCATCAATATATTCAATTCAATACAATAATCACTTCAGAATGTGGAGGCACTTGAATGAACAGGAATAACCACTCGCAATTGCCCATCATGGCAAGTATAAATGGATCGGCAACCCGCAGCATGGCTATTGACGAAGTATTTCTCTGGATTTACCCTGTTTTTCAGACCGAGGTGCTTTATTCCGAACCTAGCCGCATTTATTTAATGACATGGAGATTTCAATGTAGGTTCGGTTTTCTACGTTCTCCAATTTGCGTATTCCCAATTTATCCTATCACATCATTCAAGCAGAATTTTTAAATGATGATTTGTGTAGGTACTACGAATAATATGTCAACAGTCGAATGTGATTTTTTATTTTTCGTTATTCAAATCCAATCAACTGAAAATGATATTGAAATCACCCCAAAAATGTAATTTTCAAACCAATCAATTCTTCATCTTGATTTTCTCACAGGAGAATAGATTGAGGTGATGAAAAAATGGCTGTATTGCAATGAAGTGTTCTGACCAGCTTCATTACTAGACTGGTTTTGATCAGTATCTAAGTACCTGAGACTGATTCTAGTTGAATTTCACTTGTTTGAAAGATCAAAACCTGAAAACCTGAGAGAGCTGAGTGATTCATTGATTCCTGATTTTCCAAAGCTTTTCCTGATAGTAAACTCTGATAAATAGCATTACAACCCTAAAGACTTCAATATTTCTCAACCTTTTGCTTATGATGAATTATTCATCTGTTGAAACGATGGATGTTCACCTGGTCATAACTTTTTTGTTATTGAATATTTTCCAGTCAAATTCATTCAGTAGCATTAGCAAGGGTGCTGTTCCTGTGCCCATGTAGGGTTAAATATCATATTTTCCGCATTTTTGTGAGTTTAGGAACATGTGCTTTTGGATGCTAGTTCCTGCAAGCATAGTTGAGGATTCCGACCAATAAGAATCTAGGATCGAGCTGCCCTTGTACCGAGGTCGATGGGGAATATAAATAATGAAGACAGCCAAGGGATCGCTACTCTACTCTAGCATCCCTGCCCTACTAGTCTCTATCATCTACACTAGCCACTTCACCTGTTTCATTAAAAGGCAATGTAAAGTACTAATGTATAGTGATTTCCTGTTGCACATGTAAGTTTGTATAATATTTTTCAACATTATTATTCATCTTGTTTATAGATCCATTTCATTTCTATTGTTTTTTATACCATACCGATACTCACCCGACCTGTGCGACGAATCTAGAAATTTGTATTTGCAAATAAACGGTTTTTTATGATTGCATATTCCATATTTCTTCCTCTGTTGTCAGTGACGTCTGACACTGACATAGTCAGTTGTCAATTCTTCTCCTTCTTTTCTGTCAGAAATCCAGTCCTGTTCACCCGTGTCCGTGTGCTTGGTATCCTGTCAGGCTGGTGGTTAAAAGAATTTTGACATGGGTAGTGAAATATAGTCAACCTCACTAAAATTCCGATATCAGTATATCGAAGGAAAAGGAAAGATGAATATGAATTGAATCTGTTTAATTCGTTTGAAACTGTGTACCGAGGTAAGTCAACATCCTGTACCTGTCTGTACTGTATAAACATTGATTTGTATACCTTGTGAGGAAAGCAATTTGGTGAAAACGATTGAAAATACCTCATGAAATCAACTTTTCAAACGAATCAATTCTCCACAGTTTTTCTTACACCAAAATAGGTTCAAATGATAAAAAAAAAATGGCTGTAAACACCTTCACTTACAAACCTTGGGAAGAACGGAATTTAGAAAAAAATATTGGAAATACCTCAAGAAATCTCATTTTCAAACCATGCAATCAATTCTTCACCTTCATTTTCTCACAGAAAATAGATTCAGATGATAGACGAAAAATGGCTGTATACACATTGACTCACATACCTTGGGAGGAAAGCAATTTGGAAAAAAACATAGAATGTAAATACCTCAAAAACCCGAATTTTGATTCCAATCGAATATTCTCCTTGGTGTTCTTACAGAAAAATAGGTTAGATGATGAAAAACAATGGCTGTATACACATCTACTTGTCAATGACAATATCCAAGTCCATGTCGGAAACCAATTCTAAGAATTCATAAAATCCAGTAAAAGTTGCTTATAAATTCTATCTAATGGGCAAACTCCATGTTTGCCAAATAACAGCAAGTAGTCCGCGAGCGGTGAAGTGCTACTTTACGTCCGATCGTACATGAAAGTATTTATAATCTTGGATGATTATTCTTCTGCTTCAAAAATGCATTGAAATATGTGGATGTGATGTCCGTGAGAAAAGTAAATTTATTTTTCAACGCCTCTGAATTGCATAGATTATTCCTCTGAAAAACTAGTTCAGCCCCCCATCGAAATGTTTCTGGCTACAGCCATGATCCTCTAGATCACATGAGAAAGAAACAAACATTGTCATTGTTATATTGATTAAAATGATAAGGCATCTTCAAAAATCTCTTGATTTTGTGAATTTGAGGGAATTTGACATATTGAACAAAATTCAGCACTAAAAACATTGTTTCTGAACCTATAGTAATAACAAATTCTGCTAAAAAACGAATGATAATAACATTAACATAACATAGCACGACGCCTTTGGAGTTTTTGAGGTCCATTAAACAGTGAGAGGAAGAGAGTTATTTGAAGGAGCAGTAAATCATCAAATTTCAACCTTGGTGGTTCTCTTCGTTTACAGCAGAATGCCGAAAATCTCTTGAACTCATAAAATAAAGTAAGTATACTCATGTATTGTATAAATTTCGAAACCTCTATATAATTTTAATGACGTTTCCTCGGTAACCAGTAATTTCAGTACGATACAGTGTTATTTATAAAACAGTAGAATAGGTTTTGAAACTTCCATAGCAAGGTTTATAGTGCTTTCTTTTCGCGGATGGAGATTTACGATTTGAATATAGATGAATGTTGATGTTGGATATACAGTTCGATCGTAAATTACGACCATTTCTTTCCTCCTGAATCCCAAACAGAATGAAGTGGATTAAATACGAAATCTTAGTTGAATTGAAACCAGAATGTACAGAATAGCATGAGATTACCGCAAAACTGATGTCACATCATCATTGAAATTCCTGATCAATGGTGAATACTTTCATCAATACTCCCTTCATGTTCAGATATTCTGATCGAATCTCCATATTATGATGATACTATAAACAATAATATAACAAGCACGGAGAGATATAGGTATCATTTCCCACGAGAATGGAGTTTGCACCAGCGATTTTTTTAATGTCTTCGGCTTGTAGCCATGAGTAATGCTCATATAAAAAAATCATATAACGTTCTTTCTGGAGAACTTAAATTGATAAAAATAGTGGACACAATCGAAAAAGAGATGGAAATACTTCTCCTCGACCTTTGCTCCGTAAATGAATTTGTTGATGGTTGAAAATAAAATGTTTTGTTTGTCTATTTCTTATAAGTACCCTTAATGTAAACCTTGTTTGTATTCTAAGACATCGTCGCAATATTATTGACACGTTTTCCATTTCATCGAAATTCACAAAACATTTTTTATTTTCCTAGATCTATGTTTTCCTTAAGATTAATAAGATCCATTGAAATGGAAATGTATATAATATCATTCTCTGTGTGAATGAATTGGGAATTCTAGCATATTCATAAGTTGATAATCAAATTTTTATTGTTTCAAGTTGGTACCATTACTCTGGCACCTCCAATCATATCCATTGTTGATGTATTTGATTTCCAATTACCATGTATATCTATAAAATGTTGTGAGCATTCTAATTCTTTGATAATGAGTATTTCAAGATTCGAAAAAGTTGTAATGGCATCACTACAGTTACCTCGAGCTGAATTTCAATACTATTTCTCTCATATAATAAATACCAATGAATCCGTCACATCAGTGAAGTCTTTTATACCTCTATTTTTGTAGGATCATATTATCGTCACTGTTTAATTCACTAGTATTATTTTGCTCATGAAAAACATGAAAGAATGTCGGAAACAATAATGTTTTCCATGTCAATGGCATAATATTTATTCATTTCGGTTTTTTAGGCCCCATTGAAAATTGATTTCCATCGTGTCGGGTATATCAAAAAGTTCAAAGTCAATACTGTCCACAAAATGAACATTTTTGTCGCCGGAAATGAAATATTTGAAAATAACAATCATACAGTTGAGGAAATGTGCAATGGAAATCTGATTTATCTCGCCCGTGCTGGAATTTGAAATGAAAAATAAATTCGACATATATTATATAACGTACACTGAATCGAAGGGACGTGATCTCTCAACCATCCGTAAAAAAAAATCGTGTGAAAATAATGAAAAAATATAGTTGATGAAAAATTTCCAGTGAAATTTTACACTCAAGGTTCGCTCAATTTATCCCTACTCGACTGTGTAAAAACGTAAATCATGTGCCAATTCAATCAAATTTGTTATTAGCACTTTCATCATTGGAAAAAACTGTTAGATATCTAGTTTCGATTGAGAATTCACTTAGAAATTTCAATCACTAAAGTCACTCACAACCACATTTGCAGTCACTCAAAGGAATTGTCTACAGTGTAGACTTGAGAATGAATATGTATATATAGATAAGTAGGGCAGTACCTTATTAGCACTAGTGACATCAATATAACAACCTCCCCACCCCCCCCCCCCCCACCCCCGCTCTGATCGATATAGTGAAAGTTTTCGAATTCTCTCGATTAATATATCAACCTGATTCTTGAAATCACATCAATTCTTTCAGAAACTCCTTGAGGGATTCAATTTCCTTTGCTAATGATATGTTCCACTATACCAAGGTGTTTTATTTCATTTTTTCCACCTATACCTATATAAAGCAATATTTTTTAATCACCATACTTCCGTTGAATTGGAGGAATATTCTTAAATGTGTTCAAGCTTTCGAGTCTTTATTGGCTCTTCATCAGGAACTCTATAAAACATTAAAATTGATATGGAAATTAAATCCTTGTTATCGATTATAAAACACTTACGGAAAATGAGATTTTGTTGACGCTGGCTTCCATTAAGTGGGGAATAATACATGTGTAGATGAACATTCACAACATAAAAACATCAATATTTTTGAGAGTTGATAAAAACTTATTACATTATATTTGATTTTAGTATTACAACATGGCTTACAAATAGAAGCAGAACAGTAACATGGACACCTGTCTGAATGAATTATGTAATGATCAAAATTTCATCTGTCATGAGTCAATTGTCAAAATTCAAAATTCGGAAATAACGGTAATTCATTAAAGTGAATTGAAATAGAAGAGTATTAGTATCTTCAGTAGTTAGTTACTTACAGATATATATTCGGATTCATTCATATTGACTTAAATGCATATGAATGAGTCTTTCACTAGTTGAGTGGAAGAGCAAATTCCTGTCTCCACAGGTAACTCGATTTCTGCCATTTGGCAGGCATTTATTAAGTATTGAACATGGTCAATGTATATATCAATTGATTTAATGTCTGCCCAATAAAAACATTTATCATCATTATTATTATCATTATTGAGGAACTATATCTCAGATCGGAATGTCCTGATTGGCCCCAAAATGTAACTGCGTTTGAATGTTCCACTTTTAGGGCAGCCTGAAAGGAAATATATTCAATTGATGAAAATTCAATGAAGGCGTTCGCTCAAAAATTGTGAACATTTTATTCATAACAGAAGCCGAGTTATTGGCATAAATACCTTGAATACCAAACGTGCGAGAATGTGGCCTGATCAAAGCAAAGCAACTTAGTTGTCAAAACCCCCAGGAATAACATTTTAGTCTCTCATTCGAGCGGAATTGCGGCTCTTTGAAGAAAATAATTAGTCGCTCACTTCCCATCCAACTTCCACAACAATCATTAGCAATTCATATGCGGCACAAAGAGCAAAATATGCATCTGGCAAGAATGATTCCGACGGACTTTCGCTTTTTGCGCACAAAAGCTCATACATTTTCAAAGTGAGTCGTTAACAAGAACGCTCCAACACTCAGCTTTTCTAGTTCGCATCGTCGACACTTTTTCTAATGGAACAATTTTCCGCCCCGGGTCAATTTGGTTGACCTCGGGCGGATTCGGGTTTTCCTTAGGTTTCCTTCATTATTGGCGGGATAACGAGTCGGTTTTCTCTACACGAGGGCTTTACAGAGACAATGGACTTATTGAGGAAGTTCGAAGTTTGTTGTGTCCGGGGCTCAATCAAACATCGAACTAGATCGATGAGGTGGTTTAGTTTTTGTGCACACGACAACCGCAATCTGAATCAGGTTACTGTCTACCAAAACAACATAATGATGCTGGAATACTGAATACAGAGCGCCGTGAATTTCTCAAAATCTTTCAACAGCAGAATGTAGATGTCATCAAACTAGACAAAATCACCAAAAATTACCCCTATAAACGTTGCAAAATAACGGATTTCGAAAACTCACTGAGAGAATTGGTGAGTTTCCTTTAGATGAATATTCATAAAATGGCCAATCCAAGTCGTTTTTATCTATACTATATACAGAGTGTCCCACCTACCATTCTCACCATGGGTATCTTTTTAACGGTGAGAGATACGAGGTCGGTTAAATGACACCAAATGTGGAGATTGTCAAGGCTAACTATATTGTGAAAAAATATCTTGATAAAATCTATTCGTTTTTGTTTTATACCTACGCAAAAAACAGATTTTGATCATTTTCATGTCTCCTCCGTAACTTCTTTATTTATGAAAATATTCAAATAGGAATTTCACATTCTCATGGCAGTTTTTCAAAGTGATTTCGAAAAAAATATGAGATTCATACCAACTCTTCCAGAATTTGAGATATCAGCACCAACTTTAGTTTTTCAAGTGTAGGTCATAGCTCAATATACAATTTTTTTTTTCTCTTACAGATGATATGTCGCAGTAATAGTTTTGTGTTGATAACAACGGAGTTATCGTCATTTATACAAAAACAAATAATTATTTGGAAGCCGCCATTTTTAATTCATCAATTTCAACAAAAAAATCATGATCTCCGACCTCAAAAACCCCCACTTACCAATTTTGAATGGAATCGGACCAAATCTTGTCCGCCATCTTGGAGCAACCATTTTTTTTTAATTGATGGCGGACAAGATTTGGTCCTATCATATTCAAAATTGGTAAGTGGGGGTTTTTGAGGTCAGAGATCATGATTTTTCCGTTAAAATTTATAAATTCAAGATAGCGGTTTCCAAATAATTTTTTGTTTTTGTATAAATGACGATAACTCCGTTGTTATCAACACAAAACAATTACTGCGACACATCATCTGTAAGAGAAAAAAAAAAGTTATTTGTAACTAAGTCAACTAAAGTTGGTTCTGATATCTCAAATTCTAGAAGATTTGGTATAAACTTAATTTTTTTTTTTCGAAATCATTTTGAAAAACTGCCATGAGAATGTGAAATTCCTATTTGAATATTTTCATAAATAAAGAAGTTACGGAGGAGACATGAAAATGATCAAAATCTGTTTTTTGCGTATAAAACAAAAACGAATAGATTCTATCAAAATATTTTTTCACATTATAGTTGGCCTTGACAAACTCAACATTTGGTGTCATTTAACCGACCTCGTATCTCTCATCGTTAAAAAGATAACCATGGTGAGCATGGTAAGTAGGACACACTGTATCATAAAGAGGAAAGATTTGATTGTTTGTTTGTTCGTTTGTATGTATTCATGATGAAAATCCACCTTTTATGTATTGAATAGACTCCGAAACTACTGGGTCGATTTGATTGAAAATTGGTGGGGAGGTGGCTTAGAACCAGGAGAAGGTTATAAGATACTTTTAATCCCGGTACCATTAGGAAATTCAAGATGGCGGATCTAATATATCGGGCGAGTTTTGTAATTATGGTCCGATTCTATTCAAAATTGGTACCTGGGGTTTTTCGGTGTCGGAGATTATGATTCTTTCGTCAAAATTCACAAATTCACAATAGCTGATCCAATATGGCGGACGAGTTTTATAATTATAATCCTATTCCTTTCAAAATTGGTACCTAGGGGTTTTCGTCATCGCAAATTATGATTCCTTCGTCGAAATTGAGAAATTCAAGATGGCGGATTCAAAATGGCAGATTCTGTAATTGGGATCCGATTTTATTCCTATTTGGCTCCTAATGGACATACATAAAAAATTATCTGAACTAGTTTTGGGTGAGAGTGAGATAAATCATCCAGACCTACATATGACGAAGATGGTACCTTTTTTTTATAATTCCTATTTGTTAGTGATCACTCAATGTATATGTTTCATGGAATATTTTGTAGGTATTATTTTGTTCATTTTTTTTTTCGTTATTTACTCTTTTTACTCGCTGCTTTTTATTTATACAGTACCTATTTACATTAGAGTTTAAGTTATTGGTATATCCAAAGATGATCTGCCATACATGTATATATAACATAACATGGTTAAATAAACTATCTATCTATCTATTTATCTATCTATATGATGGAAATGGTGGTGGAAGAGAATATAAAATTTTCTAAATTGAAAGTCACTTGTTCGAGGATTACAAAACATCGTTTGAATACGAAATATATATTTTGGAGCTTCATTGTTTCTCAAAAATGATATCTCCCATCCATGATAATTATGTCCTCCATCAAATCCGGATGAAAACTTCTGTGGGACAAAAAAGTATTCAGAAAAACGAATTGTTGTTTTCACGTTCAGAATGTTTACTCTTCACGTTCATCAGAAAGCATTTCGTAATTAAAATATTTCAATTACCAAGCAGCTATTACATTCCTTTGAAATGAAATTTGTTTAGCTAGAGTTTCCTTGGTGTACTTGACTGAAAAAATTCCCTCTGACTAGTTTTTGTTTACACCCTGATGACAACCAACCCTGCCTATAATATCAAATAAATCCGAGGGTAAATGTCTACAGAACTACAGCTGGAAAATAACTGTAGAAGAATTCAGGGTGCAAATGATCATCGAGCGTATTGTCAACAACTGGGCGCAGACTTGATTTCTAATATTTTGTCAACTGAATTATTATTCAAAAACCTTTATGTGAATGATCATTTGAATCTTCTGTAAATTTTTGACCTTTCACTCTTTTTTTCATCCTCATGCTTTTCTCATTCCTACTATTTGTTTCACCAGTGTACTAGACAAATGACCGATTTTCCGATATTGTTCCTTTGTTAGTTCTGTGATGTGTTGGATAGTTATGTCAAGTTCTCCATACTCTGAGCTGGTTTACAGCTCACAACTCATGGACTCTTAGGCTTTATTCCGAAAGCAACTCACAGTGCTGGAGCTGCTGTTTTTACATTCCGAAATCAAAAAGTACAGCACTGTATTTTCGATTTCATATTTTGGAACACAGGTTTTGAGCAGAGTCAGTGGATATACTGACAGTACTGACCAGTTGAATTCGGAATATAGCCTCATTGTTACTGTCTTGCGCGCCAACCGACATTCTGACTGATTATGGCCTCTATGTCATTATTTCTGCCTTGTGTTCTGTGTAAGATGCCTGGAGTACTAGGATGTTCAGGAGAATGATAAGATTAGATTCAGTTCTTATTAGTATGATGTTGCCCTCATCTTATAAAAAGCAGATATGACAATAGTAGATTGTTTTATTAGGATCAAAAGTGGCACTTTGTTTGACAAGCGAACCACCAATGCCGTGCCTTTTGTATGTAATGCAACAAATATTGACAAATAATCCATGTGGTAAGAATATTCTGCCTGCATTAACAGCAGGTTAGGTTTTCTAGGATGTTCGAATTGTAGTTTCAATATAAATACAACCACATAGTGACATATTTATGTATGGACCAGGTGCTCTAATGGCAAATACCGCGCCAGTGCCAGCTATAGGAACAAGACGTGGAAAGTGTTAGGTTAGTGAGCATATCAACAATGATAATAGTAATTATTTATTCCTCCTCATACTACACTGTGTTTGACTTGATAATCAAATGAAGCTAAACAATATCGTTGTTTGAGACAAAAAACTATTGCTTGCCGTGATTATTCAAAAACAAGTTATCCATCCCGAGAATAACGAATGAAATACAGATCAAGCAAGTATTTGAATCTTGAAGACTTCCCTGATCAAACAAAATTACTTTGCTGAGATGTTTATAATTCCAATACTAAATTATAATAAGGTGTAATTATATCTCCAGCATGAGTATGAAATGTCAAATCTGCTGAAATCGGAAACAAATCAGGTATGCGTCTCAACCCAAATATCCAACCGTCACAATGTTGTTTATTCTTGATGACGTCCAGTACATCCTTTTTAGTTCCTAGGAGCTGAAGTTCAACTTTAGCTCCTAGGAACTAAAGTTCAACTCAGCTCCTAGGAACTAAAATTCAACTTTAGCTCCTAGGAACTAAATATATTGCCTAGCAACATACCTATTTTTGTGTCAGTACTAGAAACGTCTATTTAAGAGCTAATTTTGGTATCAAAATGGACGACTTTTGTGCCGGTTGCAGAAAAAATTTATTATTGCGAATTTAGGCTGCTCAATTTACCGTTTAACACGTGTGTGCCTTTACCATGACAGCTTAAAACGCGACTAAGTCGATTCATCATATTTCTCGCAGAAAAAGGATTGCCTTCCATACCACCCGGAAAAGTCAAAGCCGTATTTCTCGAAGGCTAAACCTACCCCTCCGGCAATCGCTTTACAGTGTAAACAAATCGCGTGCCTATGTACCAAGATTATCATCACGTATTCCATCTTCCTCTTATCCTGCTTTTAACAAATGAATATTTTATTTTCCGCCGCGTATGCGGAAAGCCAGTCATAAATGGAGGATAAACATGTGACTGGTTGTTTGTTCGATGAAAAAGAGTCGTCAGTTGGCGGGTTTATCGTCGGGGGGGTGGGTTATCTTGCCAGAATGCAGGGGGTTATCGTTGATTATCGTGGGGTATCGACAGGCGAGGATGAAGCATGGTTCAATAAACTACCGCGTAACAGGAATCTGATTCCAGATATGAGCACATTTCGCATGGAAAAGTTTCGGATATACATGTATCCTGCCTCTTCGAAGCGAAAAATGAAAATATGTTATGGAGGTTGTTTTGAATTCAAGCACCAAAATTTCTGAGGTTGGTACCATAAAATGGTATGGCTACTTGTCCCAGAGTCAGTTTAGATAGATGTCTTGTAAAATAGAGCAATGTCAGCTGACGTCACAACATGGCGCACTCGTCGTTTTTATCAGCTGATGGGGGGACATACAAAGTTGTGTGTGAATTTTGATTTTATTATTACTGACCCATATCGGTGATTTTGTTGAACTTGTAGATATTATGCGAGAAGAATGTGTTCATTTTCTTCCAAAATGAGTATCTATTAAGGTATATTACGAGGTATATTTGGTATATTAGAGCTGAACTCAAGTGAATCCAGTAATTTTAAATCGACAAATAAACCAATTTGAACTTTTTTTTGGACTTATTCACTTTTCTCACAGCATTCATGATGAATGAATCAACATACATGTCAATAAATAAATGCTCCAGGTATTGTATTTTAGTGGGAAATGTGCAAGAAAGTTACATGTACTCTTATGGAAAATGTGTATGCCTGTCCCCCCCATCAGCTGTTCAATGGCCGACAATTTTACGTCATATGACGTCATTGACATTGCTCTATTAGCTCATGGAGTACCTCTTCCCTGAACTTTCGAACTACTACATATTTTGTGAACCATTCGTTTCTCTCAATAGAAGTTTGATAGCTACAATAAACTCATTCTATTTTTGAGCACAATCGACGCTTTTATATAGTAATCAGAATTATCTCTCCTGAAATGGCAACTGCATGAATGCTTTGTTGAAAGAGTTTTTTTGGAAAAGCGGGACCAAGTGATGTTTCATTATTATAATAATAATGATAATAATAAGAAGAAGAAGAATAATAATAATAATAGGTAATATGTCTTTATTCATATTGCCCAAATTACAAAATAATGAAAACATTGATGGTACACGGAATTCAGTCACTCCTATAGGAAGATAATAGTGACTGCTCTTCTATTCAACCCCATTCGACAAGCACCATAACAAAAGTACAAAGTACAAACTCATCAACTAACATCAAAATTGTACCCTAACATCAGCCAACTTGACCACTGATTTTTTTAAACGACATTATCGTGTACTCTATACTAAAATACTACCAGCGAATTAATTTTGAATTTTGTCATTCATGCTAAGACGATGAAAACAATAAATTAGAATATGTCCATTTCGAAGCACACAATTCCTGCGCCATTTGAAATTTTGTCAATTCATTGGTGTGACTGGTGCGACGTCTTAGTCTCAACACGCCTATCGTCCTTGAACTGACCAATCACACTGCAATACTGCAGAATGACGAGGTATCAGAGAGAGATAGCTACAGGTTGGGACTAATACGTCACGGCTCCACCATCATAATATTTGGCTGTTTGAAATATCGAATGAAATATGCTGATTTCAAAACGATATAGATTCGATGCCCTTCAACTTCAACTCATAATATTGATTGTACATCAAACGTAACTCATGATTCGTCGATTAAAAGAGGTTTGCACGGATTTCTTCTCTCAGTGGTCTTCCCCATTACAGCGATTTGGGATATCAAGAATGCATCAGAAGGGTCAAGAAATGATCATGCTCTAGCTGAAAAGATAATTAGACGCGAATAAAGAAAATTCAAGTTATTTTTTTCTTTTATGATTAATGATTTTTGTTAGAGAAATAGCAGAATGTCATAGTATCAAACTTCGTTTTCAAGGTAGTCACTAACAGGATATTTCGTTCTGTATATAGGATAAAATGTATGGTTGATGATTCAATTAATCTGTTCTCTCCGGCGTGTAGCAGCATTAACACAAATCCAGTTTAAAAACCGATTTTTGATCAATGAAAAAAAAGTGTGTACGTGATGAATTATTGTTAAATATAAAATCAGTTTTTCTACAATCCCAACTGCGTATTTCACATGTGCTTGAAGATGAAGCCTGGAATTCTCAAACATCCACACATTATTAGATAAATTCCTCTGGTTGACAGACCGTAAAGAAGCCTCTGTGGGATTAAGAACCGCCCACTAAATCAACGTTTCGTTTAAAATAAACAACTTGTTAATTCTATTACAACTTTCGTGACACCAACTGCTTTCATCTCGCTTACCAGAAATAGCTGATAAATTTCTATATATGCGTTACTTTCATGTGACAACGCTGTAATCTGATGTTTTAACAGCCCACAAATCAGTAAAAGCTTGCCTGTGTGTGGCGCCTTGGAATGATACCTACTTACACTACATTAAATTAATTATCTGGGCAATATCAATCGATAATTGCACTTCCGCAGATTCAGTTTGTTCTATTGAAGAGTTCCATCATAACAGATACAGATAAATCATCATGTTTCTCCGACTACCTGAAGTTAATTGACCATATTCCATTCGAAATGCATGCTTGTTTTATTGGCACCAACTACTGTCATATTCTGTGTCATTTGTCATATGTTTCTTCGTTTGTCAATTAAAATTAGTTGGAAAATCGTTCCTAGAAGATTTTTGAGTGATTAACAATCCACCAGTTTTTGAAATAATGAGTAGAACTTGAATAATTTGGCAAAAAATGCTAAAGACACATTATAATAGTAAATATCTATACCTCTAGAAAACGAGTAAAATGACTCGAAAAATTTTAATCGTATTTTTGAATAACGAGCTTTTATTCACCTCGGAAATTGGAAAGATGGAAAGATTATTTGGCGCACACGAGCTGGATATTTTCTTCCCTATAATTCTAAACTGTCAGCAGATATTTTTTGAAACATATCACTGAGTATCAATGAGATTTTCTGTGATTTCAGTCTGGGTGTTTCAATGCAGTGAAATATTGGAGAAGAAGAAGAGATTTCAAAAAATCTAAAGACATAAACATTACTACATAATGTATTGAGGAGAAAGAGTAAAAAACTATGATAATAGAGAAAGACAGGAGAGAAAAATATTTGTACCAGAAGTAAATTAACTCAGAAACTGCTATTTTCTGTTTATGAAATAGTATACTGTGCAACAAGTGGAGAAAGTTCTTGACGAACTGAAACATTATCTTTATTTGAAAAGATACGCATTTTTCTATGAATGAAGAATTTCAATGTAGATCATTTCTGAATACAGGTTATCATCACTATCAAGAAGGTTTAAAATTGAGTTCTGTCACATCATTATTTGGACTTTCTCTCAATTATTTTGCGACGCCAAATTGAATAACCAGAACTTCGCTGAATCATGAAGGTGAAATAATAAACCCCAAAGGCAAGAAAATAAAAATAAAATGTTCACACTCAACCAAAAAAAGTATTGTGAGCCAAGACATCATTTGTGAGATTGTGAGACAGGACATTTTCAAGTATTCTCATCGCTTGTTATCACTAGAGAGGCAAAATGTCCCTTTGAACTCAATATTTCCGAAACAACCAGAGGCTTTCTTCTTTCGCTTTCACAAAATAAATCTTCCCTTATGAGAAACCTCCCCCAATTACACCTATACCTTCGAATCTCAAATCAACTTTATTAGCACCATTAATTCCTACAGCGTCTGCAAAATTCGAGAAGCCAAACTGATTACAATCTTCGCCGTCTCGTCAAGCGCGAACTCTCTTTCATTCTATATTCTCGTTGACACATAGAGAATTATCTAGATATTAGATCAAAGTACCTCGTCGTTGAGATGATCCAGCGGCAGTGTATCACTGATTGGAGGGCTCGATCAGCGGCATATTATAATAGATTGTTTCATTTGGATCAAAAGTGACACTTTGTTTGACAAGAGAATTCTGCATTTGCGAGACGGATCGTCTAGCGTAGCCTAGCGAAACAAAATACGCGAGTCTAACACTTTTGCTCCGAATGGACATGCTATTTTTCCTGCAACCGAAGAAATTAATTGAAGTAAAGGTAAACCTGCATCTATCATGCAATGGGTTTTGCTTCGATGTTTTTTGGTAGATACTTACGTACTTTTGTCTGAAAAACACGAATTTGATAATGAAAATGTGAACAAACCATTATTTATCAAGATATTTCACTATAAAGTTACAAATTTCACCTTATTCTTTTCCGCCTGTCTTCTGCATCGCATTTAGAACAATAATTTACCCTTCTTTTATCATCATTGGACAATTTATATGTATGACAATGTATATCACATTTTTTCTATTATATGAGTCAACTTGCAATATGATTTTCTTGTGATTTAATCATATTTAGTGAAAAGAAGGAAGAATATCATTTAAAATAATGGCGTGTGTAATGTCATTCAAAAGTAATCTGTTGACATTTGACATCTCGTATTCGGATTGGGTATTGTTAAATGGCCGTCATTTGGTATGCTTGATCACTAAATAAGAAAAACTCGCCATAAATATCATATTTCCTGTTGAAATTTCTATATAAAAATGAGTATATAAAGTGTCCATGACGAAATAAGAAGAGCAAATAACTGTAAATGCATCCAACACAAAGGGAAATATCTCGATAAATAGTGGTTTGTTCACATTTTCATTATCAAATTCGTGTTTTTCAGACAAAATTAGGTGAGTACCAAGAAAAATTTTCGAAAAAAAATCCATCGCATGATAAATGCAGTTTTACCAAAGAAAGTACACACCAATGTGACTTACTTGACTGATTATTATAATATACCTTTATAATAATGTGAGTAAGTAGATAATGAAAATATAATAATAATATGTCTTTATTTATACCACGGTACAAAAGGGCGGAATTCAGACACACACATTCGAAGAATGCAGGCTGCTCTTCCATTCCATGAAGTAAGACCTCAGACTACTATACTTGGTTATATTTGTGTTGATATGCATCATGTAATTCTATACCCGAAACGTGGATGCCGCGCCATATGTATGCATTGCAACAAATAATCTGTGTGGTGAGAATATTCTACCTGCATCTACAAATCAGATTCAATTTTTAAGGATGATCGAATAATAGTTTAAATTCAGCCCATCTGTTTATTCCATTGAATCGATGAATCGATGAATTCATCTTGATCAGGTGTCTGCCCTAATATAGCAAATACCGCGCCAGTGCCAGGTATGGAGATATAAAAGAAATGGAAAATGTTTGGTTAGTTAGCCTATCAACAATAATGATAGCGATCATTTATTCCTCCCCATATTCCACTCTGTTTGGCTCGGTAATCAAATTAAGGTTTACAATATCGTTGTGTGACACAAAGAAGTATTGCTGGCCGTGATTATTCGAAAGCAAGTTATCCAATCAATCAGATCAAGAGTATGTGAATTTTGGAGGCTTTCCTCATCAAAACAAAAATACTCAACTATAATATGGTGTTTTTATACCTCCAGCATGGGTATCAAATGCCAAATCTGCCGAAATCGGGAACAAATCAGGTATGCGTCCCAACCCAAACAACCAACCATAACAATGTTGTTCATTCTTGATGACCTATTACTTCCTTTTCAGTTTCTAGGAGCTAAAGTTCAACTTTAGCTCCTAGGAACTAAAAGAGTTGCCTAGCAACATACCTATGTTTGTGTCAGTTATAGAAACGTCAATTCAAGAGTTAATTTTGGCATTAAAATGGACGACTTTTGTGTCGGTTGCAAAAAATGTAATTCCACCTATAAACGTCAATAAATTGCTAGTGTAAATTCACGCTCCTTTCCCCTTTGGGTAATCTGCTCAGTTGCTATGCGGTTACGATACAAAATACAGGCTCTTAAGTGGTCGACAATGTTAGGTGTGCAATTTTCACTTGTAATATCACTAGAGGTCAAATTATTTCCGGAAATTTGACTTCTCCTTTTCGAACCTCCGTTGATTTCTGATGAAGGTCAGTATGTCCGTCCACCTTAGTGATTTGATCTTCCTATTGAAGCGTATCAGTACCAGAGATTTCGAATTTCAGCCTTCCATAACCCCAGGTAGTAGTATGACATTTTATATAATAGATGCAGTTAGGGCACCATTGGATTCCTAGCCTATTAATTGTTGATTTCTACCCAATTGAAGTGGCACGAAATCAC